>JAQQAC010008525.1:29413166-29602765 GCA_029783875.1 Phataginus tricuspis
GATGTCATCCCTCCTCATGAACAAACAGTGAAGTTAGCAGTAAGGGTGTGCTTGGGATGTCCTCCCTCCTCATGAACAAACAGTGAAGTTAGCACTTGCGAAAGCTTGTATTAGTTACAGAATTCTTTAAAAGATGTACAAAATAGTTTCACATGGTGGCAACATATGTTTTATTTCAGCATATTAAGCGCTTCTCAGGTATGCATGTGGGAAAGTGGCATGCATGCGGATAAGTAAAGATGCCGTCAGCTGATTGAGCTGCTCATGATTATAGCCGTTTCTGCCGAAAGAGACACATGTCAGAATTTTATTTTCACTACAAATGACTACAATAAAGTAAAAGGCTGATATGTATTCTTTGGAACCATAAAAATTAAGACCATTTTTAGTCTCTCTTAAATGTGTTTTTTAAGACAATAGTAAAAGTTAAATCAAAATATATTTTTGAATAGGGTTTTTTTATGTAAGATTAAATATATAATTTATATAAGAAAAAATATAACCTATGCAGTTCCCCAAATTCTCTGAACTCAACTGGTCATGAAGTTAAGAATATATTTTGTTATATCTTAGACAATCTTTAGGATATTTTTAAGTATTAGTATCTATGGTCCTAACCGCTGAATCTTGGCTTTGGAATCACATTGATTTTACTTGACTCAGTCAGCCTGGTACCCAAAATGTATTTGGTCTAGTATGAAATGATGGAGGTTCTGTGTGCTTCCTGGAGGTGGGAAATGGGCTCGAATGCTCTCATCACGTGTACCAGTTAGAATGAGGCAGGAAGACCTCTCTCAGTGTGATTCAAATTGGTCACACAAGTGATGTATCTTTCCTTGTTCCTGCCTCTTTTTAAACGTCATGGTTAAATGCAAATCATTCCTACTGCGTCACTGTCTATATGGTACTGCAGGGCGGTGGCCCTGTGATGTCTATCTTCATATCGCCAGTGTGTGGGGGGGGCGAAGTGGGGGAGTCAGGATTTCTGGGCTGCTCAGGGGAAACAATATGACCATTGGGTGGTGGCCACACACACTGGCTATTTTCAGCATGCTGCTTTGACAGGGACACATGAGGGGGTCCCTCACAGCGTGAGCCTGTCCAGAGGCCCAGGGATGCTCAGAGACTGCCAGCTGGACAGGGAGGAGGGCGGGGGAGCTCCTGGGAAGGAGGAGTGTGGAGAGGGTCTTATGTGTTGAGCTGTCCTGAGATGTCATTCAACATCGTGGCAGCGTCTCTGGGTCAGGGCTATGACCGACAGCAGTGGCTTGGGGCTGCATAGTCACAGAGATGATATCTGTGCATGCTGGATGTAGTTTCGTGAGGTATGCAAAGTCATTCTGAATGGCTAAATATCTGCCTATTTTGCTATGTTTAAGATAATTGGACATGTAAAAATACAAGTTTAGTGTGATCGGGCTTTTGAGTTAATGGGTCTTAGCTAGAAATAAATAACCTAGAGATCATCCCTGGCTCATTTATACACTGCAGTGTCTGGCACAAAGCATGGCTCAGAGAGGGGCCAGGTATGTGTCTGCTGAAAATATGCAGTCATATAATTCTGCATAATGAAGTAATTGTGTAAACCTCTAATAACCAACCAGTTTTATTTCATTTATGGAACAGAAACCAGCTCAAAGCTCATAGCTGCTAGTCTCAATGAACTTACAGTCAAGTTAGAGATAAATGGCTAATGTACCTGAGCTTTATATAATGTACACCAAACTGGGCAAAATGTTTGTAGAAAAAAACTTACATATATAGGGAAATATATAATACATTAAGAAGTATTCAAGTTTTAAAATATGCTAAGTTTTAGGAAAGTCTTTTACAGGAAGGGACACCATTCAATAGTCTGTTTAGATACTGATGGGTCTATGGCTGTCTGGTGCTCAGTACTTACCCTAGGTTCCTTTAGATTTCTATGTGATTTCCATGTGCCCATAAGCTTGTGATTTAAAATTAAAGAGATTGACATAAAAAATAAACTCAAAGTTTATCTATCCACAGAAGCCTCCCTGGATGTTCTCTACTGGGGCTTTCTCACTCTGTGAATCAAAATAACATGGAATCTCATCACACTAATCCTATAGAGGCCGCACTAGGATAGGACTGTGCGCTGGAAATGAACTGCTTTCCTGGTGCCCCTCAGAAATCATGTGTGTTTAGTTTTTGTTTGTTTTGGTAGGATTGAAATTGCCTTGTGTAAGGGACTTGTATTTCCTCTACGTTATGTCAAAAGAGAAAATAGATCTCTCTATATATATCCATATTCACTTTTATTCTTGCTTCAACTACCTTGATTCAGTCAATCCTCAACAACCATAAAACTGTTGTATTGTATAGCCTTTGGTGTGGTGAAAATTTCTATTTTTGTTCCTTTTTTATCGAAGTACAGTTGACATACAATATCCTGTTAGTTGCAGGTGTACCTCATGATGACTCAGCATTTTTATGCATCATGTCACCGTGCAAAGTAATTATAATATTACTGATAATATTCCCCCTGCTGTACATTACATCCCATGACTTATGTATTTTATAACTGAAAGTGTATACTTCTTACTCCCTTTTGCCTATTTTTCCCACACCCCAGCCCCTCCTCACTCTGGTAACCAATAGTTTGTTTCCTGTAGCTATCAGTCTGTTTCTGTTTTGTTTTCTTTTCTTTTTAGATCCTACATGTAAATGAAATCATATGGTACTTGTCTTTCTTGCTTTGATTTACTTCACTTGGCCTAATACTCTGTGTTCCATGTTCTCACAAGTGGCAATATTTCATTCTTTTTTATGGCTGAGTAGTATTCCATACCACACACACACACACACACACACACACACACACACACACACACTCATACATATATAACAGCTTTATTCATTCAGCTGTCAATGGACACCTTGGTTGCTTTTATATTTTGTCTATTGTACATAATGCTGCAATGAACATAGGAGTACATATGTATCTTCTGGTTGGTGTTTTCTTTTTCTTAGATAAATGTCCAGACATGGAATTCCTGGGTCATATGGTAGTTCGTTCTATTTTTAAGTTTTTGAGGTATCTCCATACTGTTTTCCATAGTGGCTGCAGCAGTTTACATTCCCACCAACAGGGCATGTGGGTTCCCTTTTCTCTGCATCCTTTTCAACACTTGTTATTTTTTGTCTTTTTGTTAATAGCTGGTCTCACTGCTGTGAGGTGATATCTCATTGTGGTTTTGACTGCCATTTCTCTGATGATTAGTGATATGGAGCATCTTTTCATGTGCCTGTTGGTCATACATATTCCTTCTCTGAAAATAAATGTCTATTCAAGTCATCTGCCCATTTTTTTAAGTCAAGTTTTTTTTTAATATTAAATTGTGTAAGTTATTTATATATTTTGGATATTAATGGGTTTACAGGTGACTTCTATAAATTATTTAAAGAATAGTTATTTCCTATCCTTCTCAAATTATTCCAAAAATTTGAAGAAGGACTGTTTCCAAACTCATTTTATGAGGCCAGTATTACCCTGATACCAAAACCAGACAAAGACACCACAAAGAATGAAAAATACAGGGTGGTATATCTGATGAACATTGATGCAGAAATCCTCAGCATAATGTTAGCAAAGCAAATTCAACAATCCATTAAAGGTACCATTCACCATGATCAAGTGGGATTTATTCCAGGAATGCAAGGATGGTTCATTCAATATCCACAAATCAATGTGATACAATGCATTGACAAAATGAAGGGTAAAATCATATTATTATCTCAATAGATGCAGGAAAAAAATTTGACAAAATTCAATATCCATTTATGATTAATAACTCTCAACAAAGTGTGTATAGAAGTAATGTACTGCAAAACAATAGAGGCCATATTTAACAAACACAGCTAATATCATACTCTATAGTGAAAAGCTGAGAACTTTTTTCCTCTAAGGTCAGGAACAAGACAAGTATGTCTACTTCCACCACTTTTATTCAATATAGTACTGGAAAGTCCTAGCCTGGGCAATCAGGCAAGAAAAAGAAATAAAAGGCATCCAAATTGAAAAGGAAAATGGTCACTATTTGCAGATGACATGATACTATGTATAGGTAAACCCTAAAGGCTGTACTAAAAAGCTACTGGAACTCATAAATATTTTCAGTAAATTCGCAGAGTACAAAGTTAACATACAGGATCATTTGCAGTTCTGTACACTAATAATAAGATATCAGAAAGAGAAATTAAGGAACAGTCCCATTTAAAACTGCATCAAAACTTGTTTTTTCATTATGAGCATGTTTTTCTTTATATTTATGATTAAAGTAATAATAGCTACTCAAAAATCCCTTTCTGCTTATTCCGGTGTCTGAACTATCTTGGAATCAGTCTGAATATGGATAAGATTTTTCTACTAATTCCTATGTTGTATAATTTTTGATGGTATTCTTCATATTGTCAATAGTATATTATAAAGACTTTTAATTATATGTTTCTTTGAAGTACTAATATATATTTTAACTCCCAGTTAACTTGGTTAAACTCAAATAGCCAATTATGAATCTTCTGTGCTGGATGGCAGCTGAAATTTCAATTAAGTTACTTTACTTTAGCAGAGCGCTCATGGACGGATGTGTGTCCATTTTGGTTATCAATTGCCATGTAGCTCCTCTGTGAAGCAGAGACTAATAGCACCATCTGATTTGGGAGAAAAGGGGTCACATTGGTTAACTGTACCAAAGCACCCACCTGCAGTAGTTGATGTGGTTACTTGCCATTTTCCCATTTCTGGCTTCCTCTGCTCTTTGCTCTCCTGCCTGGGCCCCTGATTCAGGGGATGAGGCTGGGTCACATAATCTGCACTGCTTGGCTCCTTTGCCCTCAGATATTCTGTTGACTTCAGCCAGTAGAAGGCAATACCCAGAAGTCAGAGAGTCAGGGAAAGGAGCGTTGGGAGCATTCCTTTCCTCTCTCTTTCCTCAATTACTGCCTTCATTCTTCACACTCGCCTTCCAGCCTTCCAGCTGACTGTGGGCCTCAGTGCAACTGTTCAGCCCACTGGACCCTGTGCCGTAGGGCAGTACTGTGATCCCACTGCGGCTGGTGCCTTAGAACCTGAGCAAACAACCTGTTACGATTCCCTTCACCATGCCTACCTCTGCAAACTGCCTCTTCATGAAATACTCTTTAAAATGTTAATCGGGGATCTCTTCTGTTTCCTAATAGGACCCTGAGTGATAAGCTGCTCCTTCCTTTCCCTTTGTTTTTCCATTTAACAATACCCTGATATGACATACTATGCACACACACTCTCATATACACATATCCACACATAAATGTGTGTACCTATATATGTGCATGTGTATTTGTGTGCATACATGTGTAAGTGTGTGGACTTCCAGAAGGCTCTCAGTAAAGGAGAATTAAACACATGGAACCATCTTAATGTAAATTCATTTCAAGCCTTCACGGTGAAGGGCAGCTATGGACAGGTTGTGGCTAGAAGCTGTTTATTTTCAGTTGAGCACAGCCATTACTGTGTCAGTAATCGCTTTCTCATATGTTGTTGTTTTCTGATGTTAAAACAATCCTCAAGATGCCACAGGTACAGTGCCACTCACGTCTTGGCATAGATGACTGCTTTTAAAAGCCCAATGACATAGAAGTGAAAGACTTATCGTAGATGCCTCACATGAGACCAGAGCCTCTGATAAGAAAAGAAAGGACTTCTCTTTTAAGGATGGAGTGCGCCTTCACCGATCCCCTGTGACGCTTAGAATTCCAGAATTACTCTGATGAACCTGGTGTCACAAACAGGCATTTGCATACAGTTTTTCCCTTCGGCACTTTGTGGGTGGAATTTTGATGAGCTAGCCCAGGTAGGGTGTTCAGAAGACCGAGACACCCTCTCCTGTGCAGGAGTGACTGTTGCAACCACTTTCTGCTATGTTTATTACTGGCTAACTGAAGTGATAAATAAAGGAGAGCAGAAAGGGAGGGTTTTCATTTTAAGCTGGTTTTTCAGCCATGAGGGACACTTCCTCACACCCATCGTCCTATTTCTTAATCGGTTCCCATTAGGATACAGCAGTGCTGACTCAGTAACTTCCTTAATCTCTTGGAACCTCATTTTATTCTCTGCAAATTGATAGGCTTGAGAAGTGTGATAAATAAAAGACAATTCAGAGGAAAACAATTTGGACTTCCTTCATGCACATTCTTTGGAGAAATAATTCCTCTCTCAGGGTTAATATAAAGACTAAATGAGATGACAGATATAATATGTCTAGATATGGGATAGATAAAATATGCTAGTTTACATTTTGCAATTTAATGGTGGAATACGCCATAATTTATTTATCCCTAGGCTAGGAGCTGGAGAGAAAACTAGAATATATATATGTATTTTTTTCTGCTAAAGAATTGCTATATTAATACAAAACATACACACAAACTATAAAGTCCTATCTATATATATAGATATATATGGATATATATCTATATATACACACATACACATATATCTCCACATATATATATATATGTGTGTGCACATCCCCCATATACATAAAATGCACATATATATAAGCTTATGTAAATTTAGGTATGTAAGAATGTTAAATGCCTTTTTCTGTTTCTCTGGTGTTGACTCTAAGACCCCAAACCTAAAAGCGACAAGAATTTAAAATACCCATTTCCTAAAGGAAAAATCTGCAAACTGCCAAACCGTTCCCTGAGGAATAGCTGCAAGGTGGTGAGAAAGCCACCGTTCCTGTTGCTCCCGACATGTAAGGAGATGGTAGCAGGGAGGTGAGAGAGAGTCGGCTGGTGGGGTACGCCCTGTTCTTGGGAAAGACGCGCCCACCATACAAACCCGAGGGCCAAAGAGACTCCTCAGTGGGGTTGGGCATCTGCAGGGGTGACCAGGACCTTCTCAGGAGCCTTGTCATGTGGATGATACCCACACTTCCCACCTGGCACTCTTTACATAGTAGCAAGTATTAGAGAGCTTTGGGGAGAGCCCAGCACAGTCCCCTGCAGAACAGGCATGTACGTGCCCAAGAGATGGGTGCCCACTCCGGCCCAGAGAGATCAGGAGATGTGCAGCCCACCAGTAAGGCCTCAGAGGGTCTTGGTAAAATAACAAGATACCCCTATACACTTGCTAGGATGGCCAAAATCCAGAACACTGACACCCCAAAGCCTGGAAGAGCAACAGGAGCTCTCGCTTACTACTGGTGGGACGTGGATGGTGCAGCCACTTTGGAAGACAGTTGGCTGGTTTCTTACAAAACTAAGCCCACTCGTACCATAGGCTTCAGCAGTCATTGTCCTTGGCTTTCACCCGAGGGAGGGGAAATTTATGTCCACCCAAAATTGTGTACGTGGATATTCAGTGCAGCTTCATTCATAATTTTCAAAGCCTGGACTCTTCCAAGATGTCCTTCAGTAGGTGATAGATAAACAAGCCGTGTTACATGCAGACAATGAAATAGTGCCCAGCACTAAAAAGTAATGAGCCACCAGGCTATGCAGATAGAGAGGAACCTCTGTGGCAAGTACTCAGTGAAAGAAGCCACTCTGAGAAGGCTGCACACTGTATGACTGTGGCTGTATGACACTCTGGGACAGGCAGGACTGCAGAGACAGATCAGTGGTTGTGAGAGATGAAGGAGAAAAGAAGGATAAATAGGTGGAGGACAGAGACTTTAGGTGGTGAAATGCTCTGTGTGATACCGTAATGATGGACACACATGATTACACATTCGTCCAATCCCATAGAACGTGCAACACTGAGAGTGACCCTAATATAAACTGTGGTGTCTGGCTGATGATAATGTGTCCATGTAGCTTCGTCACTTGTAACACACATCCCATCTGATGGAGGGTGTGGATAATGGGTGAGGCGGTGTGCGTGTGCAGCGGGTAATATGTGAAACATCTCTATCCCCTCACTTTTGCTGTTAACCTAAATTTCTGTAAAATAAGTCTTTTTTAAAAAGAGTCTTGGTGTAGCAAGCATGGAGTAGAGAATGGGGCAAGAATTATCTCTATTGTGCTGGACCCCACACGGAATAGAAGATGGCAGTCATTTCAGAGACTCCAAGTGAAGCGTGAAGGTGTAAGTCCAGGCAGGCAGGCCCTGATGGTCTCTCCAGGTGTCCTGAGCCATGTGGAGTCACACACAGAGGACTGTGGTGTATGTGGTGAGGGTTTTTATTGCTGAAGGAATCCACAGAGATGAGGCTGTCCTGAGTGGTTACTCAGTGACTGACGCTAACAGAGCAGGGCTGGGGCTGAATTTTAACCCAGGGCCACTCCCTATACCCTCTAGCTACTCATATCACCTGGAACCTGTTATTTAATTTCTGAGTCAGATTCCAGAGCTCTGAAATGGTTCTCTAAAATAACAGCCCCCTTAAAGAGCTGCATGGGTATGTATGTGTTCTAGAAGCTATTAGATACTGCACATGTGTTCTGCATGTGTTCAAGCCCCAACTTATGCTGCCACATCTTGATTGCCCCCCCCCCCATAAGCAGGCTGCATGGTTTCACTAGGCTCACAAAACTCTCAGAATTATTGGAGAAGTGAAATGATTTTGCCCAAGTCACACAGCTGTCCAAATAGAGACAGTATCTGGACCCAGATATAATCCTCAACCATTATCTATGGCTGGGCCCCACAGGAAGGAGCAGCTAATTGCTGAAAAATGCCAAGCCCAAGATCCAGCTGATGAAAGTAAGTGTGTGCTTTGTATATGTAGTTTCTCAGCCATAATCGGGAGTGATGGCTACGTATGTTCATTATGTACCTTTGGGGCTCCATCACCTACTGACGGGTTTTTGAGTGTGTGTCCTGCTGGAAATATGCTCGTTAAATCTCTGTACCTTGCTTGTGATGAATTTCCCAACGTCACTGAGATTTATGTGATGTTAAAGAAGGGGTGATCAGGTGGGAAAACTTTTCCCAGGATCTTAAACCTGAGATTCCAAGAAACCAAGCGCAGTTTGAATAACTGAGTAAGAAACCTCCATGGATCATGGCCCGGATCTCTTTGTATTGGGCCGCGAAGCTGTTAACACACTCAGCTCTGACTGAGAGATTCGGAATGTTACAGAAACCACTCTTTTTGCTTTTCCGTTAAGTTCAAACACTTAGGGGTGATAGTTCACCTATTATGTACTTGGGAGGGGAAAATGGATGCAGCATTTTCAAGGGGTAATTTTGTGCCCCACACAGTGGTAGGCAGTTCACTGTTATATGATTTCACAATCTCCAGAACCCTTTAAGGTGAATATTATTTTCATTTTGCAGATTAAGGAACTGAGAATCAGCCAGTGCCCAATGTCACACTGCTAGACGTGAATATTGTCATGTTTGACAAGCGTTCTGTGATAAATTGGTCATTATTTCTGAAAATCAGGAAGAAAAACACGTTTTTGAAATGTGTTAGATAATTCTCAGTTGTATGTACCTGGGTGAGAGAATGAGCCATCTCAGCTTTCTGAACAGAAATGTAGATAATTGAATTGGTGTCCTGATTCGAGTGGAATGGAATACAGCCGGATACCATCGATGTCCATCCTTTGATGTCACTTCAGCGCAGTGACACAGTGGCTATCTGGCATGTAGTGTCGTGCCGCCTTCCTTACTGTGTTAACACAGCCTAGGGAGGGACTCCTGTGGGCAATGATGTATGACGCAATTATGGCGCTGCCGCAACGGGCGGTGTTTTCATTAGCTAAAACTGACACGTGGCTAATGTACAAAATAATATATGTAAATGATGTGCACATGAACAAAAAGGGGAAGTATATGGGGAGATGGGAAAAGGATTAAATGGAAAAGATGGGAAAAGGTTGTTAACATTCAGTTGGCACAGGTTGAGATCCGAAAAACCTGTTAATGAAATTCAAAATCATTTGTTATGAGATGAAGGTGAAATAAAATAACTATCATTCTGCATCTCCTGAACTGGCAGAAAGCACAAAACTGGACAGTGTCAAGTACTGGAGAGGATTTGGGGGTGCCGAGCCCTCCATGTGGCTGTCGGCAGTGGGCAGGGCACCTGCTCACCGTGCTCCTTGAACCATCCGTGCTTAGATCTCCATCCCACGGAGTCCCTGAGAGACTCCGCCCGAGTGCCCGTGGCAGAATCACGGGTGGGTCCTGGGGGACCGGGACCCGTCACTAGGAGCAGGGAGAATAAACTCTGCTCCCGTGAATGTGGTAGCTGTGGCGGTTAGGTTGTCAGCCTGCCTGGCCACAGGCGCCCTGGCGACACATGTCTGGGTGTGCCGGAGGGTCTCCCGGATGGGATGAGCGGTGAGTCCAAGGACTCAGTCAAGAGCATCATTCGCGCTGTTGGGCCTGAACGGGGACGACAGGCAGAGGGGAGAGGAAGTCTCTCCGCACGCTTCCTGCCCGCTGCTGAGCTGCGAGAGCCACCTGGCCCCAGGCCATTGGACTTGGATGGGGTTGCACGGGCAGCCCTCGGGGTCTCCAGCCTTCAGACGGCAGCCTCTGTAATTACACAAGCAAGTTCCTTATAATAAGCCTCATATATAGGCATATATATCTCATCTTACTGGTTCTGTTTCTCTAGAGACTGCTGATACAGTGGTCTACGATGGGAGAGAGAGGAATTACACTACAGAGTGTGGAAAAAGGCAAATAAAGAAATGACATAAGAGAGGTACCTGGTGTGGGTAAATGTAATGTGCAGTGAATTCGGAAGTATGATTAACTCAGAATTTAGCATGTGGGGGAATCGCCATTCTTAGTCCGAGTGAAGCCAATTGAAATTAATTAAACTGCAGATGGTTTCATTTGCAGTGCTGACCGATATGCTCAAGTACACAGGAATAAACGTGCACATATATCCATGTGATAATATAACTTAATGTGCATGTTGGGTGTTACTGCAAACACAAATCTCAATAGGAGTTTGTAAACTTTTTTCTTTTTTTATCTCAAAAATTTGATCCTAAAATCCAAATTAGACACTGAAGGATTAATAATACCAAAGATATCTTTGAATAAAAATAAATTTGGACACTTATTTGGACTGAATTGTACCAGATTCTAGAACTCAGGTACCCTCAGATCCGGTGCTGAAGACAAATTGACTGGTGGGAAAGAGTGGGAGACCAAGAATAAATCTGTGCCTATTAGGAAACAGAGGTGTGGTTTCAAATCACTGTGGAGAGGACGGGCAGTGGTTCTGGACAATTGACTGTCCACATGGAGAAATGTGAGTTATTACTACATCCTGGGGCTTGGTGAATTTCATGGACTAGAGCCATACTTCATGGGTTTGTAGCCCACCCCTTTCTCTAAGACATGCAGTCTTCAGAGAGTCATTTCACCTTAGTTTCCTCACCTGCAAAATGGAAAGCATATGTGCCTCCACATTAAGAATGCATAGTAAGCGGTAGGTATGTGTTAGCTTGTGTGATCATTGTCAATCTGATTGACCCTACACAATGAGGATTATTTTCCTCCTCATTAATTAATCTACTTATTTATCCATTTAAAATTATTTACTGTGAAACTGCCACATAGCAGGTATAATGTCAGGTAGTGGATGTAAGAGTGCAGGAAGCAGAAATGAACCCCGCCCGCATTGGAGCTGTCAGTCTTGGGGAAGAGGACTGATTTACACAAGATAAATAATAAAGTGCATAGAATATTACCTGGTGATGAGAGCTATGGGAAAAATAGGCAAGGAATATAAAAGGATGTGGTACATCAGGGTGCTGTGAGATTAAAGTGTGGCCAGTGAAGGCATTATGAGAAGGTGACATTTGAGTGAAGTCTGGGTGGAGGAAATGGAGTTGTCCATAGAGCTTGGCACAGAGCCCTCCTTGCCTGTCCCCCATTCCCACCAAAATATAGAATGGGAGTCAATCTTTTTTCACCAGCAGATGCCCTCTGATACTCTGGTAAATATTTGCTTTAACATATCTGTTTCTCAATATTGCCACAGTTACACTAAAAGCATTTTTAGTGATTATTTGGCAAATCTTTTACCATCCTCTCTTTTCAAACATTTTAGTCCCTATGTTTTAGATATATATCTGGGGAACAAAGCTACTATTTTTATTGTTTAACCAACAGTTTTTCTAACCAATGAAGTATGGTTTTAAACTGGGAAGTGTAGTGCATTTATATTTACAGTATTTTAGGGTTGTGTGTATGTGTGTGCAAAATATTGCATGGAAGCATATGTGCTTGTATGGGCAAAAATATTTAAAATTATCATCTCATTTTGTGTTGTAAGTTTAGAGATTTATTTATCCATTGGGCTTTCATCTGCTGTAAACAAGAGAGGTGTTTTTCTTGACTCATTTGTCACCTCTTTACCCTCTCTTTGAAGAGTAACCAAAAATGAGGCACTTACTCCATGCTGGCTTCTTTTTCCATATTCTGACTCTTAAACTATGCCTGCCTTTTTCAACGTCTAACACCCTTAGATTTTTGTTATTGTTGTTGTTTATGCCCAATACTTATAGCTGTTATTTGTAGGAGAAGCAGTTTTTTAGGGTCTCATTATCCATGCAAAAGAGAAAATGTATCCCTTTGTATCTAATTATCATTGACGAGAAATATGTTCATTTATAGAGGTAGCATTACCATTTTTATTTCAAAATTTTTTTAAATTACATTCTCCTGTTCATATTTTTCAGTTCTTTGATTTTGAAAACATATAAAGGAGAGTTGTTTTATAATTTATGCCTATCACCCATTATTTGAAATCTTTGGGCATCTAGTTATACTCTCTGTGTACCTTTATTCCTGTCTCTGGGGCTGTGTGGGTGTGCATGCACACACACTTTCTATGGGCACTAACATTTGTGTGAGCTTCGTTTGTTCAATTCTATGAATCCAGGATTGTAGGTATATTCTGCCGGGAGGATTTATGTTTGCTCCTATGAGGAACAGTTAAATTCATACATAGCCTTAGGTTTTCCTTTTCTACTGATATTCTGCGTTTTGTCTGCAAACCCATATGGCATAGTCCTGTGAGCACAAATTCTCAGGGGAAAGCAATTATTGCTTCACAGCTCGGCAAGTTCAAAATACACTTTTCTGGTTTCTTCTTTGTTATGTAGCTTACTTCAGCTTTACCATTATGTAACACTTGCAGTCCCAGCCACAGGTGGGGACTCTAACTAGAACCACTGTATTTCTCAAGGCCTGGACTCTGTCTTTGGAGGTCCCCCCGTCCCGCCCAGTGTTCCAGAATGTTACACAGTCAGAATCATGCAGTTTGTAGCCCTCTCAGATGGGCTTGTTTCACTTAATAACATGCATTTAAAGTTCCTCTATGTCTTTTCATAGATATAGAGCCTATGTCTTTTTAGTGCTGAATAAGGTTGCACAGTTTATTTACCTGTTCACCTACTTGTAAGTTTTGGCAATGATGACTAAAACTGCTGTAAACATGCTTGTACAGGTTTCTGTGTGGACAGAAGTTTTGCTGTAAGTAAAAACCAACAAGCATAATTGATGGATCATATGGTGAGAGTAGGTGTACTTCTTAAAGAAAAGCAGTCAAGTTGTCTCCCAAACTGACTGCCATTTTGCATTCCACCAGTAATAAATGAGAGTTCCTGTTGCTCTAAGTCCTAGCCAGCATTTGGTATTGTCAGTGTTCCAGATTTTGGCCATTCTAATAAGTTTATAATGGTATTTCATTGTTTTAATTTGGATTTTCTTAGTAACATGTTGTGGAGCATCTCTTAATGTGCTTTTATGCCTTCTTTATCTCTTCCTTGGTAAAGTTTCTGTTAAAGTCATTGGCCCAACTTTTTTGACTGAGGTGATTTCTTACTGTTCAGTTTTGAGAATTCTTTGTATATTTTGGGAAACAGTTTTTTATCAGATGTGTCTTTTGTATATATTTTCTTCCAGGCTCTGGCTAGTCTCACTTTCTTCATATTGTCTTTCTCAGAGCAGAAGTTTTCATTTTCATGAAGCTTAGCTTATCAATTATTTGTTTCCTGGATCATGCCTTTGGTGTTGTATCTAAAGGTCATCACTATATGCAAGGTTCTGTCTTGGTTTTCTTCTGTGTCACCTTGTAAGAATTTTATACTTTTGTATTTACATTTATGGCTCTGGTTAATTTCAAATTAAGTTTTTTGAAGGCCGTGGGTTTGAGGTTGTGTCTACATTTTTTGTGGGGGATGTGAATGTGTAGGTGTCTCTGCACCATTATTGAAAATACTGTCTTTGCCTTTGCTCTTTTATCACAGTTGATTATTTTTACCGGGGTCTATTTCTGGGATCTCTGTAGTGTTTCTTTTATCTGTCTATTCTTTCATCAATGTCACACTGTCTTGATTACTGTAATTTTTTAGTAAGTCTTATAGTTATGTACTGGAAATCATCCAGTTTTTTATCCTTCGTTATTTTGGTGGTTATGCTGGGTCTTTTGCCTATGTAAACTTTAGAATCAGTTTATCAGTATTCACAAAATAACCTGCTGGGATTATTCTTACTTTAATTGGGATTGTGTTGAATCCAAAGACCAATTTGGTAAGAACTGGCATCTTGATGAATTGAATCTTCCTATCCATGAACATGGAGTATCTCCCCATTTATTTGGTTCTTACTGATTTTGTCATCAAAGTTTTGTGGCTTCTCTCAGAACTTGTATTGTTACATTTATACCTAAGATTTTCAAATTTTTGATGCTAATGTAAATGGTATTAAGTTTCTAATAATCAAATTCCACCTACTCCTTTCTGGTATATTGGAAAAAGGTTGATTTTTCTATATTAACTTGTATCCTGTAATCTTGTAGTAGTAACTTATTAGTTCCAGAATTTTTTTGTTGATTCAGATTTTCTGCATATGTGATCATGTCATCTATGAATAAAGAATTTTATTTCTTCCTTCCTGTGCTATATTCCTTTTCTGTTCTTGTCTCATTACATTAGCTAGTACTTCTAATACGGTGTTGAAAAGGAATGGCGTGAGGATACACCCTTACTTTGTGCCTGATCTTAGTGGGGAAGACTTAAGTTTTTCCCTATAAAGTATGATGTTAGCTCCATCAGATTTTGTAATAAACTATCAAATTGGGAGCGTTCCCCTCTACTCTGAGTGTTAAAGTTTTTTAACTAGGAAGTCATTAGACTGGGGTGGCTCTAATGTCTTGGTAGCCTAGGAGAACAAGTCAAAACATAAGCCAGAGTCAATGTGCTAAAATCTAAGAAAATGAAACTTAAGAATGATCAATTGCAAACAGCCAATGGCTTTGCCAAATAAGGCAATCACTTAAGCAATCAAATCATTTAACAAGTCAAAAAATTTTTTTGCCTTGTTTTAATGTCTTCTCTATAAAAACCTTGTCTCTAGCTCCTGTCATTGGACCACTCCTAACTGCCTTTGATTTGGCATTGTTCAATTTGAATCAATGTATTCTCAAATAAACTCTGAAAAATGTTAATGTACCTCAGTTTACCTTTGAATGCTACTTTATTAAGAATTTTTATCATGAACAAGTGTTAGATTTTGTCATATGCTTTTTTAGCATCTGTTGATATGATCATATTATTTTCTATTACAGCCTATTTATGTGATATTTACATTAATTGATTTTTTAATGTTGAACCAGCCTTGCATACCCAGATAAATTCTACATAGTTGTGGTGTTGTGGTGTATATAATTCCTTATATACATTATTAGACTCAATTTTCAAACATTTTTTAAAGGATTTTACATTTATATTCATAAGTGATATTGATCTTTAGTTTTCGTTTTTGTCATGTCTTTGCCTGGTTCTGGTATTAGGGTGCTGATGGCCTTATAGGATGGGTTAGGAAGTATTCCCTCTGCTTCTATCCCCTGAAAGAGATTGTATAGAATTGGCATTAATTCTTCCCTAAATGTTTGGTGGAATTCACCAGTGAACCCATCTGGTCCTGGTGCTTTCTGTTGTGAAAGGTCATTAATTATTGATTCAGTTTTTAAATTGACATTGACCTATTCATATTGTCTGTTTCATCTTGTGTGAGTTATGGCAGATTGTATTTTTTGAGGAAGTGGTACATTTCATTTAGGTTATCAAATTTGTGGTCACAAGAGTTGTTCATAGTATTCTTTTATGTATTATCATTTTAATGTATATGGCATCTATAGTGGTGTCCCATGTTTCATTTCTGTTACTAGTTATTTGTGCCCTCTCTCTTTTTTCCTTAGATAGCCTGGGTAGAGGCTTTTATTGATCTTTAAAAGAAAACAGCTTTTGATTTCAGTGATTTTCTCTGTTGATTTTGTTTTCAATGTCATTGATTTCTGCTTTAATTTTTATTATTTTCTTCTGCTTCCTTTGGATTAACTTGCTTTTCTTTTCCTAGTTTTGTAAGGTGTAAATTTAAATTATTGATTTTATACCTTTTTTCTAATACAGGTTTCCCTTGCTATGCAAAAGTAGAGCAGTCCCCAGAAACCTTTCGTATGCCACAATGACATAAAACGAAGTGATTCCCAGTAATTTGTATGAAAACATTTTTACTATCCCCAGACCCCTAAAACAACCCTTCTTAGACTTCTCTAATATCTCAGGATACATCTTGCTAACAGATGCACAAAATACATCAATATAGAGTCCAGATGCTCACAGACACAGTTCAAAGCTGTGGCATCTTGATGCTGAAATGCTGATGGTGGTTCGAGGGAAGGAGCTCTGTGGGGCCACTCTTGCTGCTTGGGGTGTGTTCTTCCTCTAATGGCTTGCAGCAAAATGATGAATGCTATTTTCTCTTTTCCTCTGTTTTCGTAAAAGAAAAAAAGTCCTCTTACTTTCAAGTGGTGAAAACAGGTACTAGTGTAGACCTCTTGTAAAAGTGAAGTGGCATAAGGCCAACTTTTGAAAAACATTTGAAATGCAATCAATTTCTCACTAAGCACTGCTCTCACTGCCTCCTACCAGTTTTGATAAGTTGTGTCTTATTTTTCATTTATTTCAGCATATTGTGTAATCTCACTTAAGATCCATGTGTTTTTTAGACATTTGTTATCTAATCTGTGTATTTTCAAATTTTCCAGTTATTTTTCTGTTACTGATTTCTAGTTAAGTTTCACTGTGTTCCAAGAGCAGCTGTTGTATAATATCTATATTTTTAGATTTGTTAAGATGTGTTTTATTACACAAAAAGTGGTCTATCTTAATGAATGTTCCATGTGAGCTTGAGAAAAATGTGTATTCTGCTGTTTTGGACAAGCGAGTCTATAGGTACCAATTATATACATTTGATTGATGGCTTGATCCGTTCATCTCTGCCCTTACTGATTTTCTGCCTGCTGGATCTGTCAATTTCTGAGAGATGGGTGTTGGAGTCTCCAACTCTGATAATGGATTCATCCATTTCTCTTTGTAATTCCATTAGTTTTTGCCTCGCACAGTTTAATGTTCTGTTGGTCGGCACCCGTGCAGTAAGGATCGTTATGCCTTCCTGAGATCAACCACTTTATCATTGTGTAATCCCTCTTTCGTCACTCATTTTCCTTGCTTTGAAGTCTGCTCTGTTTAAAATTAATGTAGCTAATCTTGCTTTCTTTTGATTAACATTATTATCGTATATTTTTCAATATCCATTTTTAAAATATATGTGTGTCTTAATAAAGAGGATTTCTTCTGGACAGCATATACTTGGTCTTGATTTTAATCCACTCTGACAATCTGTCTTTTAATTGGCATTCAGATCATTCATATCATGGTGATGACTGACATAGTTCCATTAATATCTACCACCTGTGTTACTGTTGTCTAGTTAGATCTAGCTAACTCAGGTGCCCAGTTTCCTTTTCATGTTTAAACCAGAGGGATTTAAAAATGTTTTATTTTAAGCTTAATTCTTTATTTAAAAGCATATTTGTTGATTAAACTCATATTTCAAGAATTAAGCCTCCTGACTGTACTTACTTTTATATTGCTAGAAACACGTGTTCCAGCCATTTCTTTTAACAATTAATGTCCTTAGAAACTTCATCCACCTACACTCTATTTCCTGACTTCATGAGTCAGATGTAAGTGGTAAATATTTGAATTGATCACAAATACAAAGAACATAGTTGTCTTTACTCTCAACCAAAAAATAAAAATAAAATAGTATACTGACTATCATTTTCCATTTCAGAAAGTGCTCTTTCACCATAGACTGTCTCAGAGAAAGGGTGGATATCACACATTAAGGACACAGAGGGGCTTTCCTTTGACTTCCATGCAGGGAAGGTCTTCTGTTTTCCCTATAAATAAAAGTTGGACTTATTTAAACTTACAATTTCAGAACCAACCTTGAATATCAAGAGATGGTACCACAAGTTCAAGACAGAGTTTTGAAATAACAAGTGAATTATTATTTTATAACTAGTATGATTTTTAAAATTTTTCATGAGCTATTTCCATTGGTGTTTTGACCATTCAGTGGTAGCCAGAAAATCTGAGGGATTTTGTTTATTTGCTATTTTGTTTTAGGTTGCACAGTTTGGGATCAAATCTTCATTTATCTGAAGATCTAGTTAGCTGCTCTAAGTAGTGATAGATAATTGTGCTAAAGAGGACATGGTCAACTTTTCATTGTTTAACTTGGAACAGATTAAAAGACCACTATGTTGTTTTTAATGCATAACCTACTCAGGAGATTATAATTTTCTTTGCATGAACAGCTAAGCTAGATAAAAACTGACATTTTCAAATAAGTACATCTTTTATTATTTCTAGGTTTGGTACAGTTTTATGTTTTCCATGTCTTGCCAGTCATGAGTGTCCATCTTTAAACAGATTTTTCTCTGTGACCATCTCTATTTGATAAAAACTGACATTTTTAAAATAAGCCGCAATATATTTGCTATTTTAAGATGTTGCCCAATTTGGTGTTTTCATTTCTGACAGGTCTGTCTTTATATAAATTTATTAACTTTAGAACACTGTCTAGAATTGGAGGGTACTTATATTTTTAATAAATTAATAAATGCAGTTATGCAAATTCAAATATAGTTGAGGAAAACCTAAAAAGAATATATAACAAATCAAACTGACATCACTCCTGTTATAACAATATTATTTTCATTAAAACTTACAGAATTATTTGAAATATTTTAGGACATTTTAATGTATAAATACGCATGGGAATAATTTAAAGGAGCTTGCATTAGAGTTCATTTATTAAAGTAAATGCAATATTCCACAATCTCTTTAAAATTCACATGGACATATGATGTCTGCAGACAAAGTTGGCGTGGAGTCATTTCATATGACTTTACATAAATATTATCTGGCTGTTTTCTATTTTTAGTACATGTGTTAGACTCTCTAACTCCTTTTTGTTCCATCTGCATTGACGGAAACTTGTCTACTGTCTGTTCTTGTCCCTGGCTGTCTCGCATGAACCTCACTGTTGCCCGTATTCTGCCACGGTGGAAGTCAGAAGGCAGAACACATACATTTAAAATTACTATGTTCACTCTGATAGACGTCAGATCAGATGACCCCGAAGGAAAGCAAGGCGGCGTGTGGCAGTCCTCACGATGGAAAGCGCTTGCCCGGGCCTGCCTACCCCCACCTAAGCAGAGGGAAAAAGCGCCTCCCCCAGAAGCTGGTCCACAGGGTGGCTTTCTCAGCTATTAAGGATTTCTCAAGACTGCCCTGGGTCTTACCATCACTGCCTTCATTGGAATTTGGGTAGTTATGATTTCTCTAAACCATGACCTTAATTCCCTTTTCTTCCCTATGTTGTCTTGTAAGTTATTCATTTATTATTTACCAGTGTATTTACATCTTGTCAAAAATAAGTAAGTGGATTTTAAAAATTAGCTTAGATAGGTTCATTTATGCTATAGGCAAAAAATAATCGTGGAATCTGAGGGACTTAGAAGATTAAGACTTGAGAGGGTGCAGTTTAAGCTGGCGGGACAGGGAGATCCGGAAGTCATCTCATCCCAAGGACACGCCAAATGTATATCTATGTATAGAACAAGTCCGTCTGAGAAAAAGCTGAAAACTAGCTGTACAGTGACTCTACGACAAAATAGATAAGATAATGATTTTTTCCCTATTTACTTTAAACTTGAAAGCAGTTTAGATAACTAGATTTATTATTTTAAAGTGATACTGATTGAGGATGAACTAATGAGATTCCCAATCGCACTGATGACTGTCTGTGGAATGGTATTTTGATTTTACAAAATACTTTAAAGAGTTTCACAGAGGATCACTTTGAGACACAAATGATTTGTTCATTTTAAGCAGATATATCTTGTTATATTAAAAATCCGTTGATGAATGCTGAAACACTAATTAGGAAAAATCAGACCTAGTGATCAAAATAAGTCACCTATGTCCTAGGAGTTGAAGTAGTTTAATATTCTAGAAATAGCAAAATGTTCATTCTACAACAGTGATTTTGCCTCCTTTAATTTTTACCATACTGATTCCTTTATATTTTAAGGCTTCCTGATTATGTGCGTACAGTTTCATAAATATTAATAGATTACTTATTTGCAGATAAAAAGAGAATTTTAATTCCTGTAATAAATCTCAGGGAGTTGAACTTTAAATGCTTTACTGTGGTCTTTGAGTATATTTCCTACTTAGTTCAACCAGTTTGTAAATACTGCAAAATTATTTTTAGTTTTTATATGCAGGTAGATGATAATTCAGCATTGCCACTCCCTGTAACTAATTTGAAAGGAAACCAATTCATACAACTGATTCCCTAGAATATGTATTTATTCTACTTATTCTCAGAGGTTATGCTGCATTAGAGACCTTTTCCCAGAAAGTTTATGTTATGAATTATCACACACTAACATCTACTTAAGCCATTTCTCAAATGTTAAGATTAAGATTTTGTGAAACTAATTTAATGGTAAAAATGTAGAAAACATGGTTTTTCTTAATACTTTATGTATTGATACTTTATATATCATGTTGGTAAAGTCATTTTGACCAAAGTGAATATTCTTTGGATTCATTTGCAGCTTCTTAGCCTTAAAAAGTACAGCCCATTGAATTGAGATCATATTCTTTTGCTTACCCTTTCAGTTTACTTATTTTGAATGTTTTCAGTATATTTCAGGGGTGACATAATCTGAATGACGCTGTCCCGTGAGGCTTTGTGGGCAAACATGTATGTTGCGGTGCTAAATGAAACTTATTCTAAATAAGCTCCATTTTTATTAAGCAAGTGGTATCACATTTCTGGTGGTGGATGCCTGGTGCTCCCACAGAGTGCATTTGGGGAAATCCACACTACGGGGTCTCTTTGTCTCCCCCTTTCCTAAAGGCTTTGCTCATATTTTTTTCATTAATGTTATTCTGCAATATTGAAGTAAAGCTGATGGATATAATGTAAAATCTCATCATTTCTGAGTATCTCAGAGCTTCTCCAGTTCCAGAGGCTGTGACGATTCCTAGGGATTTTAAGCACAGCAGGTCTCAGGCACAGGTCTCTGAAGAGGTCTCTCCCCTAAGGTGCAACTTCTATGGTTTTGGTTTTTGTTTGCAGTATTTTATGTAACTAATTTGAAAGGACTAGTCACGTCTTGAGACTAGTCATTTCTCCATTTCAATTATTGGTTGATGTGGAGAGCTGGGCCTTCCGATCTGGAGACATTTTGCGACAGGGGAGAGATGTGGGGAAAAATGCAAGAAGTCTTACACACCAAAATAGTAAAAGCAAGATTCTGTAGAACACTGTGGCCCCAGGAAGATTAGAAATAACACTGGAGAGAGAAAGACAGAGGAGCGCTTTGAGTTAGCCTCATACCTTTCCAAATATTGAACTATTTTTGAATTTGTAGAGGTAGTTATTATTAAATATACTGGATTCTAATATTAATTTCCTAGAATTTTGTACCTGATAGGTCAGATATATTCTTAAATGTCTTCATTTTACCCATCACTCTTATTTCTGTATTAGAGTTACACTTATTTCACTTTAGTGCAAGTAGGATCATATTCTTTTAAGATTTGTAACAACTTAAATAGCATGAAAGTGTCCATTATTTTGAAGAAATCAAGGAATGTGCTAATCACGATCCCCTGGCATTTTGAGGGAATCAACACCCTTCTGAACCCAGGAGATTAAATCCCAGGCCTGGCATCTTGTTTTTTACATGCTCCTAAAAGAATAGAAAAAATTCTACTCTGTTCTTTTAAGAGAAAGCAAAAGACAATTTATTACCGTTGACAAAGATAATAAAAGAAGAAAATTGTAACTGTATCTATATTAAAGAAAAATTCTGCCTCCTTAGCCTTTCTGCCCTCCTTTGCTCACACTTCCCCACACCAGTGCCACCTCTGAATGGCCTTGGGTCGCTGCAGAGCACTGGAAAGACCCTTTTCATAAAGCATGTCTTCACAATTGTGTTTGTTCATTTAAGTTTACTGTGTGGCATGAAACTTGTGAAGGCTACTTTTGACTGGAACTGTAAACACTGTTGGAAGCAAACGTGAGTTCTGGGCTGGCTGTCTCTTGATGATGGCCGTGATGTCAGACATTCATTAGACACCATTTTTTGTTATTTAAATATAACTAAAATGTTATTTTTAGAGCAGTATTAGATTTATATAAATATTGCAGCGATCATACAGTTTCTACATACTCCACACTCAGTATCCTCTATTATTAGCATAATGCACCAAGGTGGCACGTTTGTTACAATTAATGAAATGGTATTGATAACAATGTTCTTAATTAAAATACACACCTTTCATATTACCTTTGTTTTACATAATGACATTTTCTACTCCAGGATTTCATTCAGAATGCCACATTTAATTAACTCATGATTTCTTGGGTACCTCTTGGCTGTGACAGTTTCTTAAACTTAACTTGTTTTTTATAATGACCTTGACAGTTGTGAGATCCTGTTAGGTGTTTTGTTGAATGTGACTCAGTTGGGATTTGTCTGGGGTTTCTCTATGATTAAACTGGAGTTAGCATTTTTGGGAGAAAGAGCACAGAAGTGAAGTGTGATTCCGTGATGCCACATCGAGTACATGCTATCAACGTGACTTACCACCGTGGATAGTGACCTTGGTCTCCCACTAAGATGGTGTTTGCCAGGCTTCTCCGCCTTCCCTGTTTCTGTACTGCACTCCTGGAGAGTCACAATGGGCAGCCCTCACTCAAGGAGTGAGAAGTCATGTTGATCTCTTTGAGAGAGAGGAGGGATTGTTTGGCATCCGCTCTATGCACATGTGTCCTTTCTCCCTCATTTGTTTATTTATTCAGTTACTGATATATATATTTATAGAGTCATGATTTTTTTTTTTTTTTTACTTTGGGCTGTAAACCAGTACTACTCTATGTATTTTCTGGCTTAAATTATTCCACCTTTGCTCACTGGGAGCTTTTCCATTTGGATCCTGTGTCCTTTTGATATAGCCACATCATTGAAAATTAAGAGATTCCATGCTAGGAAACCACACTCTAGAGAAAAAGCTGACAGTGTGGATGAACTGCGCTTTGCTAATTCCTCAGAAAGATCTGAAGGTCAGAGCATCCAGCCACCCAGAGGCCTTCTGAATAGCTTCAGCATTTGATTCGGGGACCCCTCGGTATTTACAGCAGCAGCCCAAATGAGGAGGTGAGGATCTAGGAAAGGAGGAATCTGTTGTCCAGCGGAGTAACTCTCCATGAGATACACAGGAGACCGGCAGGCCTGGGTGATTTTATTTCAGCAGAAACATGGCCAGTTTGTACATGGCAGAGGCGACAAAATGAAATAAGCCTACTGGACACACAAAACTTCAATCACATAAAGCCCTTCATGAAAAAAGAAGGACAGCTGTGAGGGCATCGCGTGCGGCAGAGAACCCTGACCTGCCTGTGGGGCGGGCCTAAAGGCCTTGGAAAGGGGAGGAAAGCGCAGTCTGGAGAGAAAAAAACCAAATGATAGTTTTTCTAATTGTCAGTTTCAGCATTGTTCAGGAGTCTTATTTTAAGTAAAATGTTATAAAAATAGCACACATAATGTGGGGGGGGCGGGGGCTGTACAACTCAGAGAAGACAAGTAGTGATTCTATAGCACCTTACTACGCTGATGGACAGTGACTGTAATGGGGTTGGTGGGGGGGACCTGATAATAGGGGGTCTAGTAACCATAATGTTGTTCAAGTGATTGTACATTAACGATACCAAAATAAAAAAATATATATAAAAAAAATAGTATCAAGTGACACATTGAATATGGAAAAATGGTACTCCAGTTCAACATACTAAAAATCTCTCTATATTTTAAATTGAATCGCTATAACTTGAAAATATTGATAATTAACAATAAAATTGTATTTCTGATTTAAGCTAAAGTCTTATATTTCAGAAGCATTTTCCAAATTTTAAAATCTTATTAATAGTCAAATTATACTTTTGTAATATTCCATTACATGTTTAAATAGGGCATTTAAAATTTATCATGCCTTTATATCTGCTATTAAATATTTCTTAGTTTGCATATCAAATGTCATCAAATAAAACAAACATACTTGTTTAAAGTCACATAAAGAGTGTATCTTTTTTCCTACTTCAAATACATCAATGCCACTAGAACATTTAAATAGTATATGTTCTATATGTAGTACATACATAATTAATATGAGTTCATATTTTATTAATATAAAATACATCATTTTATATCTCAAAATAAAACCGGGATTTTTTCTTATTTAATTTCAGAGGAATCTGTAGGTAAAATTTTATCTAAAATCTTACTCTTAAGTGTAAAGGAGTGTGAAATCTCTAAAGTCAAGTGACATAGTCAAGTGACATAAAGTCGTTAACAAAGCTATCTAGACATAGAGCAATTAATAGTCTACTTTTAAAATGAAAGTATGTAGAAGAAAGTAAGCAAGGGAACCAAGGTTTGTTTTTAAAATCTGTGTAATGCCATAAAAACACAACACATAGCAAAAAACTTTTAATGTCCTCTTGAAAAGAACACAATTTAAAAGCAACAAGAAATGAAGCTAATGGGAAAAAAATCAGATAAATGTTATTTTAAGGATAGGTATGGGTGCAATTTGTAACTAAGATGAAATTTTTCAGAGTATAGATCAATGTGCATGCATTTTTCAGCAATGAAGTTATTGTAAAGCTATTTACATATGCAAGAAAATAAAAATGCTTTCCAAATGGAATGGATGGAAGATACTAAGAAAAATGTCCTTTTTCCAATGTTAAATTCTTCAGAAGGTATTGATTCAAAGTCAACCTCTCAATAGTTAAAATACTTTAAGTAAATTAAGTAGGAAATATCTATATATCCACATTCTTTCCAATTGCTCAGTTTTATCTGCAGTAATAGCTTAATGTAATCACTGTTTCAATTTGATATTAATATAACCCCATCTTAGCATATTTTAACACACCATCGCTTATCATTAAAATGTTTTAAATTAAACCTCAAATATTTCCAGACCTGAAAATTTTATAATTTCGGACTTAAATTGTTTTTCTTTATAAAAAATAAAATGTATTATTAGAGCTTCATAACCTTGAGGCTCCTTCCTAGGTGTGTGCTTTCTTCTTAGTATGACTGAGGTCCAGAAAAGGATATAAAGTCTTAGTCTGTGTTCTCATGGCCTGTGGTCTAACGGGAAATCTGAGCAAGTTTGATGTGGTTATAATAGGAGAAATATGCAGTATTAGCATAGCCAGAACGAAAAGGATCTCGTGAAGTCTGAAGTGCCAGCAAAGGCTCTAGGGAAGGACTGTGCCAGCTGAAACTTGAAGCAGCAATTAGGTTTGTGTCTCTCCCCAGGGGCTTGGCTGGGAAACAGCCAGTGCAAGGGACCTCAGGTTCCAGAGGCAATGGGACCTCCCAGAACTGAAAGATGGCTTTTAATGTCCATGAACAAAGAGAGCCAGCTCACGAGTGGCCAGAAATGAGGCTGGGGAGTTACAAAGAGATACATCGTGTAGGGATTTGTAAACCATGGTTGGGATTTAATTTTTAGCTGTGTCACGACACAGTGAGATCTGTACCCGGAAGCACAGAAACAGTCACTTAAGCTATTGGAGTGCGAAAAAAATCCATGAAAAACCTATGCAAAGAAATAGGAAAGAAACATTTGTATGAGGTCGGGTTCACAGTTCCTTCCTGTAACCCAACAATTATTTTATGAATAACTATTTAGATTTCTAATTTTTAGTGTATTCAAAGGCATTAGCCTCTACATTTATGCACCTGTGTGTTTTTCCATGAGTATAAGTGTTATTTCTGATTCAGTCATAAAGGTTGAATTCCTAATGTAGAATAGATATGCCCAGTTGACACTCTCCCCCCCACCCTGCAGGGACATCCAGCAATGTCTGGAGACGTTCCGGGCCGTCACTCCTTAGGGAGGAGGGGACCCTCCCGCAGGGGCCGGACGGTCCTGCTCCCCTGCAGATGTGGGGTCACGCAGGCCCCATGTCAGGGCTGCCTGGCTTCTTTTCAGTTTGCTGGTTACTACATTCCACAGTAATTTGATTCTAGGCTTCCAAACCATGTAAATTTGGTTTTGTGATCATAAATGCCTAAGGATCCATGTCAGTCTTGGTTTCACTCAGAGGCAGGAGGGCAAAGCCTACGTATGGCTGCAGCTTGCTTATCCCTATGGAGTCATGTTTGCCTTTAATTTTACCATCAGAAAAATTATCTTCCATTCCTTTCATCTGTCCATACTTCACAATCTGGTCTATATTTTTAAAATTCAGCAGACTTTTGGATTATGTTCTACCAGGAGGAATTTTTTCAGACACCTGGGTACACATAGGGAAATTAATCCTCCATATAAAGTTTGCCGTTGGTCTCTATCTACATCCAAATCTAGATCTGTGTATCGGTGCCCATGCCCACCTCTGGGTGTACCTACATACCTATTGGATCTAGCTGATGGTTAGGTAGCATTAGCTCACTTAAAGATCTTGAGATCACCTGCATGCCATAAACAAGGTTGATGTTCCTCATATTTTGGGATTTGTACCTGCCATTTGTTCCGCTGTGTTCATTTGAGAAGACCCCTTTTCTTTGTTTTCATATGTTGCCTCATCAATAATGTTGGGATAATAATCCTGCCCAAATCACAGGATTTTATTGAACTTTCAGAGCGTTTCCATGGATGTTTCAAGTGAGATATCATATTTGAGTCCGCTTTGAAAACTGATATAAAGGGGCACAGAATCTCAATCACAAAAAAATTAGTCAAGGGGATGAAAGTACAGCATAGAGAATAGTCAGTAGTTACATGGCATCTTTCTGTGTTGACAGGAACTACACTAGTTGGGGTGAGGATCTACTAATGTAGGTAACTGTCAAATCACTGTCTTGTGCAGTTGAAACCAATATAATACTGTATATCAACTATACTCAAAAAATAAAACTTTGGTGGCAAATTCAGCATTATTATTGGTTTATAAAAAGTAAATGAAATTACCTGATAATCTCTAATGTTGCTCTTGAATCCATGAACTATTTTACTTCAAGGCATTTTCATCTTCCTTTAATGGGAACAAGAGTTTGAAACTGAGAGCTGAGAATTATTATTTGATGAAATCTGAACTAAATGTATGTTTGAGCGCATTAGGATAATGCACCATCCAGTGGTGGAGATGCACATTTTTATCCTTTAATCAGCCTCTTTATGAATGAACTAGAGGGTCATCATTGCTGCACGTAACTGTTAATATCAAATAGTCTCTGATTTCATTAAAAGTTCCTCTGTACGTGCTGTTTGCACTAATTTCCGTCCTAACTGCATATATTTCATCTAATCATACCAAATAAATTATAGTGCAGCCTGCAATTCCCTGTCATGGCCATTTACAGTGATTTAAATATAAGAGAGGATTTTCAGTGTATGCAATATAGAGTGTTAAAGTGTCGAAAATGTGCACACAAAACACTGAAAGATGCGACTCGTAATATTTTCCTGTGTTCCATATATAATCCTCATTAAATTGCCTTTTCTAGTTCCTACTTATAGTCTGTGCATAGCAGGAAACTTTCATTCAAAAAATGGGGGCTGGTGGTACAATTTCATAAAATGCAGGGTTAAATAGCATAATATACGGATTTGGAAATATACTTTTTATACCTGGAAACAAATTTCTTCTAATGTACTACCTATGCCAACATTTAAAAAAAAAACAGTTTTGAATGCATAGAATTTATGGCACCAGGTAAATATAGGAATGTCATGAAATCAACCAGTCATCAGATTCTTTCATTCCATGTTCATTTGTTTAATTTTGGGGGGGAATATAGTCAGTAAAAAGAACGTTATAAATATAGTACAAATGTTGTAAATATAGTACAAATATAGTATATACTTTGTAAATACAGCACAGAGTACACGTAGGTTCCCTGTGACCTCAGCCAAGTTCCCCAAGTGCTACCCTGTCCCCTGCTCTTGCATTAGTCCCATATCGTTCTCTCTTATCCCTCCCTGCCTCCCTCCCTATCGGTGTGTCTCTCATCTCTCATTCTGCCTACCTCCATGGGTCAGCCCATCAATTCTCTACTTTCTGATTGTCTGGTATGTTCCTATTCCTGTCTTGTACTTTCCTATTTCAGCTTTAAGTCTTAGTCCTCCTATTACCAGTATTTCCATTGATTTTTATTTTTTGCTATGACGGCAATGATATTTTTCACTTTTAGAAAGCTTCTCTTGCTGTCAGGTTGATCCTTTTTATGACACCAGGTTCAAGCTATTTTTGAAGAAATACTGTTTTAATTACCATTAAGAAAAAACAACAGAAAACAATGCTCTGATTCCCAAAGTGACTGCTTCAGTCTAACTCAAGTTTGCATGTCAGGAGCCTGAGCTGCTTCTCTTATTTCCTGGTCTGGCATCCGTTGTTCATCTACTCACATCACAAGGGAGGGTGTGTCCAAAGGCACCATGTACATCACTCTGAATATGTAGTTCCAATGAGGGAGTAAACTTTAATATAAGAAGGCAGTTTTATTTTTGCTTCTTTGGCCAACCTGGATCTCTGGAAGGTCATCCTGGAGAGGCAGCCGTGCACACCAGCGTGAGCTTGCAGCACACGGATCATGGTCATTCAGGAACAAACAGCCTTACCTGGTCCAAGGGACACAGTGACATTACCCCGCCTGGTTGCAGGCACTGACTTCAGGGAGCTGACCCACCTTGTGAACTGTGACTGCACAGGAGTCTCCAGCACTGGCTCTTCTGCAAAGCCTGGAGCATGTCGGAGGCTAGAGTTTGTCCAGACTGACCCAGAGTTGCTAATGGGAATCAGGTTGGCGGAGTCTGGCACCCGCCCTGGCGTGGGTGAACTTCAGTAGCAGTGCTCTCCTCGATTAAGTAAAGCCCCACGATTTCCTGCTTACATTCCTCCGTGGTGCTGAGTGCTGCTGGGAACTCCTGAACTGACAGCGGCCGTGACTAGTGTTCTTTTCCGCACTGATTATGCGTTGCCAGTGGGCAGGTGAGAGGAAGATGTTGGATGCGGGATAATGCTGTCGTGTGGATCTAGGAAGCTTTCTTCTTAATGGAAAGAGCAGTGTAATCATATTAGTTATGGCATTAATTATGTCCAAGGCTACAAAGATGTGAACCAAATATTCAGAAATATGCTACAGCCTTTACTTTCAGGAAAACAGTTAATCGCTCTGAGTTGAATCTCTTCATTCTTGGCATTCCTGACATAATATATCTCCTTATCCAATTCTAGCTCTTGGTTGTTTTTAGGTAAAATTTCAAAAACTTGCCAAGTTTGGCCCCTTTCACTAGTTTGAGCGTGATTTGCCGAGTCTGGTGCCATTTTAAGCTCTGTGTTGCACTGGCCCTGTTGGTGTCTGCTTTTTGTTCTTTTCTCTAAGTCAGGTCCCTTGTTATCCCAGTCTGTTATCTTCTCATTTCATTTTTCATTTATTGTTGGATAAGCTGTGTAGTATTTTCAGTCTGTGAGAGTAAATATCCGATTGTCTCAAATACATTTCAACATAAATTTCTTGAAACATGTTCTAGAATGCTTCATAAATCTTTTATTTTATTTGCTTGTTTTTAAATTTTAAACACGCTAGATCTGTGTTCCATTTCGTTGATGTTTATTTACTTACTGTAATGATGAGAACCCCACGTGGGGGTGCTGATACCTGTGTGCCAGAAGAGCTGAGGACAAGGACTGACAACACATTGTGTTGGGAGGATGTGGACCAGTTGATAATCCAGTTCAGGTGTGTTTTTTTGCAACGATAGACACTCTCTAAAAACTGATTATCACATACTCCATGTTCCGGAGACTCCACTGATGACGTACATGCACCAAAAAGGTGCAGTAATGATCAGAGCACTGTTTGAAATGTTTGAATTATGCACATAACTCAAATACCCATCAAACAGAGGACAGGATAAAAATATTTGGTATATTCATCCAGTGGGATGTTGAATAGCAAAGAGAGTGAACAAATTATAGTTACGTGCAGTCACATAAACTGGTCTCAGCACCATGGTGTCGAATGAAATCAGATACAAAAGAGTACATGGTATGTGGAATATGTAATGACAGACATGTATGGTTTGCTGACAGGGTGTGTGTGCAAACCCTTGGGGTGTCATACAGTGACAACTGGGGTGCTGGTATTTTAGTTTCATTCTTTATGCTGTTTTATAGTTGTGTTCACATTGCAAAAAGCAATCAAGAGTCACATTTATGAGAGTTGCATTTTGTTGTCTCTGTCACTTCTAGAAGTACACACATGTATACATAGACATATTTGACTTAGAATTCACATTAACATGATGCAATTAAAAAGTGAACATGTGCTGCCTAAGAACTACAGGGACAGTTGACTAGTTCATAGTGCTGAGATATGTTATCCCTGTGTTATCAAAATTTTTTCATTTGAATGAAAAACTTTCATAAAAAATGAATTACTATATTTATATTACTTATATTAATTTTTGTCTTCCAGGATTTCCTTTTAATAATAGAAATATTTGGCTCTACCTCAATATTGATTTTAATATTCGACCATCCCAAATTCTACCAAAACGTATTTCTGTGCCCTTCTACGCGCACACACGCACACACACACACACTCCTTAATCTCTCACCAACGACAGGAAAGTTTCCTGAAAGGGTTATTGACATACCTTCCATCCACTTCCTCAGCCCGTCCTGACGGTGGGCGCTGTGTGTGCCATTCCAGGCGAACAGCTGTGGCTGGGATCCTCTGCGGTGATAATGCTACAAGTAAGATGACCGTGGAAAATTCCTGTTTACTTGAATCCCTCCCAACTTTTTGCAACACTGATTTCTCTTCTTTCTGGCAAGTTTGGTCTGGGTTTCCTGTCTTATCTCCGGGTCACTCCTTGCTGTTCACGGCGCACATGTCTGAATACCGCGTCTTCTCCAAGTTCCACTCAGGTCGCTCTTCTCAGTCTGTTTGCTCGTCCTGAGAAGCATGACCCAGACCCACCGCTTCATGGTATAAATGACTCCAGGATGGATATCTCAGGCCCTCATTTCTTTATGATCTAGAACATTATATCCAACTGCTTAATTTCTGTCTTCTCTCTGATATATCTAGGGTTCAACAAACACTAAACGACACTCACGTCTTCCCTGCCCTCCTCCTGTTTTGTTTATGTCCATGAAGGCGGCATCATCCATGCCATTGTTCAGGCTGGCATCCGACTGCCAGACCTGCCGCCACCTTCTCCCCTCCTGGAGCCCCTGCTCAGAGCCGCACCCCCGTGGGCTCCAGTTCCCGGGTCCTCCAGTTCCCTCCCTGCCCTGAGTCCCCAGCGCTGCCTCCCCCAAGGCTTCTTCCAGTATTGCTGCCACTGAATCTAGTAGGACCCAAACACCCCCAGCCTCGGTTATTTTCCAGGTGTCTGTGCTCCCAGCCTGACAGGTATCAGCTTATGAAGGCTCTGTATCCCTGGTGGCAAAGCCATTTCAGGGACACCCGGTTCCCCTGTCTATGTAGCTCATTATTCTTCCTCCAAAGTAGAGCATGTTAGGAGATATCTGCCGGGACCTGCCGCCTTGTTGGCCATATCTGGGATGAGTTCTCAGGAAAACAATCCTCAGTGTGATATGAGAGCATTTCTTCAGGTGGGTCAATTTGCCGTGTATTTAGAAGAATTTCCCCTAATTTTGAGGTACATACACGTACCTTCTGACATTTGGACTTGGATTCTCTGTTATTTTTGTTGCATTCTTTGTTTCAATTTGGACCTGAAGCTGAGGCATTACAATCTAAGGTTACTGTTGTGCAGTGAAAAGGTAAGTCATTTACTCTCTGCAGGAACTGAGATGCTGGTGTGAATTTAAGTGGCTCGGGTATTAGGGAGTGAGGACATAGCCATGAAATAAGCATGCGATATTTTCATTTCAAGATTTATATACTGTACTAGTCAGGATTCTCCAGGCAAGTAGAACTAATGAGAGAGAAAGAATTGAAGGGATTGGCTTCTGCGGTTGTCTGAGATGCTCAGGGTAGGTTGGCGAGTAGGATTCCCAGCACAGTTGCTGTTTCAGTCTCGAGCCCAGAGGACTCGGAGGAAGAAGCCGTTCCCCATGGAGTGTCTCAGCCTCGTCTAGCAAGGCCTCCAGCTGACTGGGTGGAGCCCCTACTCACGTTGGAGGCGAATGTGCCGCTCTTCCAAGCTGTCTGATCTTTTAACCACATCTAAACAAAACATCTTCTCATCAATATCTAGTGTTTGACCCAAAACCTGAGCACCATAGGCTAGCCAAGTTGACATGAACTGACCAGCACCACTGAATTATGAAACAATATTATAAATATTTACAATTTTTTGTCCTTGACATTTTTATGTAAACGTCCTCAGACATTCTGTACTTAGGCTGTTATAGGCACTCCCTGGTCCTATTTAAAAAGTACTTCATTTATTCAGCTGCTCATAGGAATAGAATGGAGAGGAATGTACCTGGGAATGTGGGTAGAGTAGAAATAGAGTTGTTTTCCAAATTTATGCCCTAAGTGTTGTTCAGAGAACCCCCCACCCTGAAATAATGAGATATTTTGGGGGGGAACCCAGGTGGTTCTAAATCTAACTGAAAATGGTTGGAAGCTTCTTAGAAGTCACTAGTTTCCAGGAATCAAAACACTCTAGAAAATTTCCTGTAACATTACACAACACTGAATTCACTAAGAGCTAAATATTGATCATGCCCATGCAGTTGAGTGATTTTGAATGGGTTTTCTTTTTACAATGAGTTTTTCTAAATCCTAATTATTCACATTCCAAGGGAGCAGGTTTATTGTATTGTTCGTTCCGTCCACATAGGTGTGCGAAAGTCATCAGAGCCTCTTCCCAGGACAGTTTGCTGCCCATTCTGTGTGTCTTGAGGCATCCAGCAGAGTAGAATTCACTGAGTCCTACACCAATACCTCAGGAAGGGAAAATGCACCCCAAGCAGATACATGCTTTATTGTTAAAGGGAAAGTTTGCCCTTGGTCCAGGTATATGCTGCTAAGTGAGTTAATTTTAATTTCTATTAATGCTATCTACAGCATTATCTTTTATAGACATAGGCATTAGTGGATTAAAACACAAAATCTCTAGACTACTAATTCTTAATATGCTTTGTCCTGATGTGATATAAATAATAAAGTGATTAAAAAGGATTTTGAAAGTGTAAAGTGCTAAATGGAATAAGAGGTTTTACACTTTAGTGGCTGATACAGTCAGAACAGGGTATATATATGCTTCTGTCTACTTAGAGGGGATTTGAGTTCTATAAATATCACAATATACTGCATATTTTATATGACCCATTAGTGCTTTCCCAGTGTTAAGAGTTCCAGTGCTCCATAACTTATCCCTCTCTGTCTTTAGAAATGTTTGCAAGCACAGAGAGCAGTAATATCCACGCCTTTGAAGCTGTGAAGTGAGAACAGACACAGATCATCTCTGTATATGGGCTCTTGTATATAACTCTATTCCAGTATATATATATATATATATATTCCAGTACATATACACTCAGTATACATGCTGTGAAGTGGGCACTGAATTAGATCAGATTTGATCTGTGGGTATAAACAGGAGAGAGAGAAAAAAGAAAACAGGAAATAATCCATTTACATATGGTTTCTGAGAAGATATGAAACATAATAGAGCATTGCACTTGGCATTAGAAGCTGTAGGATAAAGTCTAGTGCCACCAGCGGCCAGCTTGAGAACTTAGGGAGAATCAGAATCCTCAGTCTGGGATCATAGTATCTTTCTCATAGGGTATTAACCAAATACAAAATTAAATATGGCCAGGTTTCCCAAGAAGGTGACATGTTTTAGATCCTTAATAAATGTTAGCCTCCTTGTCTTATAACATGAAGCATTGATCCCAGATTCTCAATGACTACTTGAGAATTTTAAGGTATTTAAAAAAGCAATCCAGGAAAAAATGCACAAATGTATGACAGAGGTCCAGGGATACCTGCTTTAGAGGGTAAAAGTGTACTTGGACTGGAGATCAGCAAATCTTGCACAAAAAGTAGACCAAAATATTTCTTCTTTTTTGAGTTCTTTGCCATTCTTCCCTTTATGTACCCTTGGTATGTTTCATTTTATTTTTTTCAGTTTTCAAAATACAGAATATTGGGTACCTCGACAGTAAACCCCACACCCTCTTACAGTTTTGGGTTCATACTAGATATTCCTACGAAGTTACTGAGGCCTAGTGCAATCCAGGACTAATAGTTATGTCTTAAGGGCATAGAAATTGACTTTTCTTATCTTTCATCTTGTCGTATAAAGATCATTGGAATGTCCTCTGGACCACAGCCTAAGGCCGTGCTGTAATATTGGCGGACACCGAGTGACAGTGTAGGCTCCATGCTGCGGATCATGTGAATGAAAGATCTGCTGCTCTCAATGGCAGGTTTAAAGCCGCCCGCACGCTGTAGGACACCATGCTGCATTATTCTGGCAAATCAGATTACCTCCTGTAATCTCTGTGTTTAGAATGTATACATAATTTTTAAGCAGTTTGTCAACCTGCCTAACCCTCTCTAGAATAGGTTTGTTTTTTTAATAATAGCAATAATAAGGACACTGTTAGTTCCTCAGTACATTTCCATTCTATCACTGTCACTAGCTAGTTTTGCTGCAGGGTCAGCCGAGCGTGTGATGGGTTTGATGCGTGTATATTGAATGTCAGATTGTAGTGATGTAAGTAGCATGTCCTCAAGCATGTTTCCATTAATACCAAACCCAGCGGTTAGCACAGGTTACTGTGGGTCATATTTTTGTCTAACAAAATTCAGGCTGAATTGCCTCCCTGAATGAGAGTGAGCTATAGGATAGTCTGCTCTAAGAGAAACACGGTAATTTTGCTAGCAAATAATGAACACACTGTACAGTGTACACCTGTATGTAACTTCCGCTTGAACTGCAAACATCACAGTTTGGTGTCCTCAGCTCTAGTGGATGATAAGGCAGAGCCTGAACCCTTGTATCTTAGACCAAATTGCACCTGTCTGCTCTGTGCTTATAAACTCTTTAGACCCAGAACGTTTCCTCTTCCATTAATATTTCTGGAGTCAAAATACTCAATAAATTCTCCTTCAGTAGTCTCCAAGTAGATGAAATAAATTTGGCTTCAGGCTTTCTCATATCCTAACACATGATAGAAAGAACTCCAGATTTCTTTAATTCATTCAACTATTCATAAAATTAACAATATTTATCAAATAGCTGAAATGAGCCGAAGTCACTAATGATGGTAAACTTCAAAAATGCAGAGTTTGGGCCTGACTGCTTTTGTTGAGTTTTCATTTACTTTCATTCTGTGTTGCAAAATAGTTTCGTGTAGACGTATAAATGCATGAAGTACATGACATTTTAAAATATTCCATCTACCTGAATTTCATGAAATCAAAAGAAGAATTTTATGCTCTTAATGCCTGCAAGATTTTCATACATAAAATGACAAAATTTTCTGTAAATTAAGTACATTCCCTAATCAAGAAATTTTGAGATGCTGATTTTTGAAAAGCAGCACAGCTTATGTAAGGATCACTCACTTTTTGCTTGTTTGTATAAAAAAAAATGCTCAACAAATTCTAGTCTATACTGAAGTAGTTTCCTATTCACCTACTAGCAGAATCTGAAATCATGACCAAACAGATTTTATTTGCCTAAAAATACGAGCACTTCCTTTGTGAAGGAAAGGAGTCAAATCACTAAGCAGAGTCAAACTGCACCTGGGTGGATTGAATGCCCGCAAGGCACCTTCTCATGATGATGGTGTTTGGTCCTAATATTACACTTTAATGGCGTGAGAAGAACGGAAACATCATAGGAGATATATATGCATTCTTTCAGACCATTTGTTATAAAAGCAACCGCCATTAAATCCGACAGCCTTGATGGATTACAAACATTTATTCCTAAATCCTTGAATCCTCAAAGTAGCTAAAAGAACATGCCCCCTAAGTAAAGCTCCATCATATTGAACAAACTGGCCCATCTAAATCCACATCTTGTACTTAACTTATGATATGCTAACATGGCCTGAGACACATCATATTTTTTTTTAATATGGAGCTGATCCTGTAAAGGCAAATTGTGTTTTAGACTATAGTGATTGTGTGAAATACTCAAAAGCCATTGCAAAACTAATTATTTCCAGTTAAGGAATAACTGACTCTGAAGTGAGAATTCATCTGAATCAAGTGTAAGGTCTAGAATATAGTAAGTGTTCAATAAAGATTGTATTTCAGAGCAATTTATCTTAGGCCTAAAGGAGAAAAAGAATCCTTTGTCTTGCATATAGACTCCTATCTGTATATAACACTTGTTAAGATTCAAATTAACAAGTATAATCGCCTAGTTTAATTAACCAAAAAATATAAAGCAAACAGAACAGAAAACAAAGATTTTTTTTTCCTGTTTCATGGATGAGAAAACTGAGGCTTAGTGAAGTCAAATTTTTTTTTCTGAGACCCTAGTTCAGCCAGTTTGTTGAACCAAGAACTCCCTGTCTTTTGTTTAAATCCATCCTTCCTTACTACCTTATTTGCTTATAGTGCTGTGTGTGTGTGTGTGTGTGTGTGTGTATATAATCAAAAATAGCTAAATGTGAATTTCATTTCTCATGCATGCCAATAAATCACTTCATATTTTCCTTCTTTAGAAAAATAAAATGTTAAATTTAATTTCCTACCATTTGCTGTTATAGCATATCTTATATTCTTTGGAGAGATTACCTAATACATATAGAATATAACTCTTTATGTGGATGTTTATATGAAAGAACCATAAGTAAAACTGAGTTAATAACGTGTGCATGAGTAATTTTTTAAGAAATTTAACATTCAGGACAAAGATAAAATAATTCTTCTTCTGATGACTTACAGAAAGAGTCAGCGTGGAAGTTCATAGCCAGCAATGGGATTAAGGTCACAATCTTAGGTCACTGGAAAACATGTCAAATCACTAAATCTATGCAATGGCAACATTTAAAATCACAGGGAATCCAGAAATTAGCCAAGATGACTCCCTTCTCTGTGTCTCAGTATGTGAACAAGTCAGTGGGTACACAGAAGCCATGGTGGTGCTCCTGGCGTAGGCATCAGTGCCTGGCGCTGCCTGTAGGGCAGGCCATTCCCTCCTTGCTCACGCAGCCCTGGTGTGGACCACGCCACAGGCATGCCTCGTCCCTAATGCTGACCCGCCACCTCTTCTCCAAAACAGTAATGATGCCAGAGCAGGACTCTTGCTCGTCTCGCCCCGGCCAGCTCTGCACGTGCTCACTGCCACATGTCCCCTCTCTGTAGGCTCGGTCCCTGGTCTTGTCTGCAGAGTCTTCATTCTAGCCCAGGGTGCCGTGAGGATGTTGCTCATAGAGGGAACATAGCTGGCTGCCTACACCTGTGATGGACCCAGTTGGACCCTGTTTCAAAGCTTCCAGTGCTGTGAGGGCTCACGTGTGACTGGAACCTCATCAGGCTCAGTCCCATGAGGTGGAGGATCCTCAGGGGCCCTCGGGCTCCAGGGCCTCCAGTGGCTACAGTGGCTGCTGCTGCTCCAGCCATCACCCTGCACATTGTCAGGCTGGCAGCACCGTCTGGAGGCTCTCCTGCTCCCCTCGCTCCCTTCCCACCTCAGTCCCATTTTCCTCACCCCGTGGCTACTGTCCTCAGACTTCCCTTTGACGTCCCTACTGTGAGATCCAGTGTAACTTGTACCCTAAAACACTTCATCTGCCTGCGTGTTCAAGCTCACGGCCTCTGTCTTGCAGTATTTTCACTTGATTTTCTTAATTCCACATTCTGCTTAATTTCAGTTTGCTCTGACTTTTCCTCCCCACTCTTGCTCATTAGCTCCTCCTCCACTGCCTGTGTGTTAAATATGACTTTTCCTTGGGATTCTGCTTAGGGCCTGCTCCTCCCTCTGCACTGTCCCTCAGGTCATCTCAGCTCTCGAATGACCGTCTTATGGCAGACATGTCCAGTCTGGGTCCCTTCACTGAGCTTTGGATTGATGTGTCCAGATGCACTGTGGGCATCTCTTGTGTGATGCCTAGTGACTTGAAACTACACCTGGACAAAATGGATCGCCACCTTTACCATCCAGACCCTCTTATTCCAGTAAGTGGCACCGTCCTACAGTCAGGTGTTCATCTAGGTTTCATTTCAGTCTCTCAATGAATAACTGAGTCCTATGGATGCTAATCCAGTTGGTCACAGATCTGTCGCTTACATGTTACACACATCGCCGCTGTGCAAACATGGGTGATCACTGCCCTTTCTCTGACTTATTGAATAGTCTCCTCAGTAGTCTCCTTGTCTGAAATTCAGAATTTACCAGATCAATTCCTCACATCAGTTCAGAGTGACCGTTCTAAAGTTCAGACATGATCCTCTTAATATCTTCTTAAAACCCTAAAGTTTCTTGTCCAGGCTGAAGGCCACCGTGGTTGGCAGGATTACTGTGGGTGGCAGGTGGTATTGTCTAGGAAACACATGCTGAGACTCTGAAATCTGCGTCACAAACTTGAGGCAGCCATGTTATCACATTTCCCAGGGAGCAATCTCAGAAGCGGTGCCTGTGAAGGAGGGAGGCGGCCCTGGGGGGGAGGGAGGTTGAACCGTCTGTGCTGCGCTGTCACAGAGCCCAAGTGAGTCCCACAGGGTGTCCTGGACTTGGCACGGCCCTCTGAGATTGTCCAAGGTTAAAACAAGAGGCCTGGGTGTTTGTGTCACAGGCTTGGGCCAGTCATTGTTGCGTCCTGGGGGCGAATATCACCTTGTGAAATCAGCTTCGATTGGCTGAGAGCTGTTTCTGGAGAAGGATGCAGTCGTGGGCCATCAGCAGCCAGCAGGTCCACCAGCTGCGGGTGAGGTTCCGCTAGGAAGGGATGGTCGGGCCCTGAGCCAAGCACACCCTTCCTTGTACATGCGGTGTCCGGGGACAGCACCGTTTAGGCCCCTGGCCCAGGGCAGTTAGCGCCAGGTGCTGTCCCGTAGGTGTGCTGGACTTCACTAAACAAATGGTGTGGTCATCCTGTTAATTTGGTAGCTCTGCTGTAACCAAGTGCCACAGACTAAGGGGCCCTATGCAGCAGACGTTCATCTGCTCCTGGTTCTGGAGACTAGATGTTCCAGACCAAGGTGTCGGCAGGCTTGGGCCCTTCCAAGGCCTCTGTCCCTGGCCTGCCGCTAACAGTCTTCTTGCTGTGGCCTGAACGGCCATCCCTCTGTGCACCGCACCCCTGGTATCTGACCATGTGTCCAAGTTTCCTCTTCTTATTAGGACATCAATCATTTCTGAGTAGGGCCACCCCAATGGCCTCCCTTTAACTCAGTCACCTCTTTAAAGTCCCATTGTCCAAACATGGTTGCCTTCTGTGGCACCGAGTGTCAGGGCTTCCACAGGAACTTGGGGGACAGTTCAGCCCACTGTGGTCGCCTGGGTTCTAGGTTCTCACGTTTTTATGTCTTTGCCTAAGTTTTCCTCTCCAGTTTTCTCTCTTGATGTTTTTTATTCCCCTCTCCTCGTGTGGAGTCACAGACCTAGTCTGCACTGGACGCCTCTGCTCTCCGGCTTCGAGCTTCATGCTGTTCCCTCTGCTGCAGGTAGAGCTCAGCAACGATTTCCTTTGGAAATGCCAGCCTGCTCCATCAGGCCAAGCCGGGCTTCCTATGCTCTATCCTCCTGTGTTAGACACAGCGCCACAGTGTGGGCCATCCTGCATCCTTGCCCAAGGCTTCTCACCTGTAGCTTCCACGAGACTGAAGTTCCTTGCGAACAAGGCAGCGTGTGCTCATAATCGTTTATCCTGCATGTGTCTGAGGGCCATGCAACTCAGAGACACTGAGCATATGGATAAAAATAGACACAGATTCTGAGGGACATTCCTGTTTTAAAAATGAATGTGTGTTTCAAAGAAAATAGAACAGATTCAGTTCAGAGATGTTGGGAAGATTGTGACCTGAAAGTTACCTTAATGTTCCCACGTTCAAATCCAAACCAAAGCCATCTCCGTCTCCTCAGCCACCCGTCTGCCGGGGCCGCTGCAGGTGGGCAGGAGGTACAGCACGCTCGCCCTCCGGCCAGCTGACTGTCCCACCTACGGTACTGCGCCTTGGCACCTGAGCCCCGAAGATCTGACCAAGAGGATAGCAGTAACAAAAAGAACTAAAACATTAACAAAGAGGACCTAACATCTGGACCAGAAAGCAGTATTAATAACAAGAACAATGAAAACTGCTGAGAATATACTCTTCTTGACATAGAGCTCCTAGAAAAGAAAGATGAAAACTTGAATAATAATGAATTTGCAATAAGAATCTTAAGGACATTCAAGAACCAAACAGTGAAGACCCCCTGGAACTAATGAAATTGCTAAATGCCGTGGAGGCCAAGTCAGTCACATTTGTGATATAAAGTGGTAGCCAAGAATACAGTATAAGGGCACACAAAATATGTTGGGAGATTTAAAAGTGCTGGGGGAATATATCCAGGAAAATCAACACCTAAAATATGGAAAATCCAGTAGGAAATATTGGACCAATAAACCAGCAATAGAAAAAACTTCCTTGAGAAGAAGTAAAGTCAGAACTTGAAGATAACTCCAGGGATTGATTATAAGGATAGTGATCAGAACATCAGTGAATGTTCCCTCTCTTCTTTGCAATTCAGAAGACCATGGAAGGAACCAAATACTTCTAAGGTGTAAGACCACAGCCATTCAGAAATTCTCATTTCAGCCAAGATGCTCTCCTCCAAGGGTTACATAAAGCGCTTTGTTCCTGTGCAAGCATTCAGACACTATACTACCCACCTAAGCTGAGGGATAGTACACCAATGTGAAGTTAGCAGAACATAGGAACCCAGAAAGAATATGTAATTGGAAGAATTTATTAAGATGCAGTGAACCTTGTGTGGACACTCACATATGCACAGGAAGATATTTAAATATGACAAACAGCACCATGACTTAGTGACTAAGAACCAGACCCTGGAACCACATGTCCTGAGCTTAAATTCTAGCTGCACCACCAGCCAGCTGTGTTTACCTTAAAGCATGTTACATTGTCTATGACTCAGTTTCCTCATCTGTAAGTTAGACATACTAGTACTTACACTGTTTATATGTTTAATATATTACTTCATTTCATATTTGTGAAGTTCTTATAACATCCACTATACTATAGTCATACTCAGTACTGTTTGTGTTTATTGTATAAGGAAATGGATAATGAATAATAAAGTGACCAGAAGTTAGTAATTGTTTGAAATTCCAAACAATTATGTGTATTTCAAACAATCACACATGCACACTATGATTCAAATAACTTGATCAAAATTAAACTATGTCAAAACAGCACGTTGTGGGGAGAAGGACATGGCAGACAATACATCATTCATTTCAAAGACAAGAGGGTGATAAATGGTGACTCAAGGACACTGACATTTCCAAAAGCCCTCACTTGTGCAAGTTGATGTGGAGAAGCTGTAAGACAGACGGAAAACGTTAGTAGAGAAACAGTTGCTTTTGTGTTTTCATTTAATGTCAGAGAGATTTTTCTTTGATGAAGAAAATGGGAAGACAGCTATTTACAGAATTGAAAACTGAAATCGAATTTTTAAATAAAGAGGAAAAAATGAATGAATAGCACCTTATAAGAACCAGCAACATTAGGGAAATGAGAAAGGAAACAAAATGAATGATTAACATAAATCAAAACAGAAAGAATAAAAACAAACATAGTAATTGTTATACTCTAACTGAGGTGAATTCTCCTTTGAAGAGATGGATTTTCAGATTATGTTAGAATAAGCAACATTTCTGCATCGTTTTTTAAAAATTTGATTAATGGACAATGAGTATATTTCAAAAATAGGAAGAATTGTTTTTCTTTTTAATGTTACAATAAAGGGATAGAAAAATCAATACCAGATAAGAGGAAACAGAAAAGACATTATTTTCAGGCAAGGTAAAACTTAAGATTAAAAGTACAAAAGGGGAAGATTATATAGTAATTAAGATGCAAATTTATGATGGTTATACAGCATTCATAAAACCGAAAGTGTCAGAGGGCATAATAGCTATTTGATAGGAAAAATGTGTTTTGAAACTATGAAACAAATACTATCCTTTAACCAAAAAAGGGAAACCTGGTAGATATACAATGTTATTAAATTATTTCACAGTCTCATTTTCCCAATCAGAGATGCGAGAGGACTTCTCGGTTTACCTGTGTTGAGAATGAGGTTGTTTCTGTTCTCCCCCACTCCCAGTCGTGGACTAACAATTTTTAAGTAGAAAGGAAAATGGTTAGAAAATTGAAATGATCATTAACACGAGGTGAAATGCAAAGGGCACTGCTCTACCTGGTCGCTCTAGGGCGTCTCTCTGCGCTGCGTGTGCGTTCCGTGCATGCCCGGCGCGGTCGGAAACACAGCCCGCACGCGGGCCCCTGGTGTTTGGATCGTACTTGAGCAGCAGCGACCTAGAGACAAAAATGAGTGCCGACAGCCCTGACCGGTCCGCGGTGGGGGGATCATCACATTTCCAAACAGGGACAATGTGTTTCGGCTTTTCGTGGAATATTTAGTCACGGCTACACAGAATATCTTTAAACTGTGGAGTGTTGTAGGGTCCTATCCCTACATGTAATCTAGCAAGGCCAGAAATAAATCTGCTTGGACACGGGAAACACTCTTAAATCACTTCCTCAGAGAATTTTAAACTGCAGCCAGTGTCACAGGAGGGGAAATATAAGAAAACATAACTGATGGGTCTTAGCCAAAATGAAATCAGATCAAAATTAAAGCTTTCTAATGTCAAAACAGAAGATAAGTAAATAATAAGGACCCTAGAACTCATCTGAAGATGGTATAGAAATACTTAAATAAACCAAAAGAAGTTGGACAAAGGAATTAAAAAAAAGAAAAACTGAAAATTATAAAATTTAAAAAAATAGTCCAGAAATAATCACATACATGGATTAAATACAAAGCAATAATAGTAAAAATATAATAAAAAGTAAAATGATGTACTTGAGCTCTAACATATCAATAGTCAGCATTAGAATAAGTGATCTAAATATATCAAGTGAGATTTGTAGCATAAATTTTTAAAAAGCCCCTTCAGATCTCTAAAACTTATTTATCCTATATTACTGAAACTTAGTACTGTCTGACCAACGTCTCCTCATTTCCTTCCCTGCCCACAGCCTCATAACCACCATTCTGTTCTCTGCTTCTGGGAACTCAGCTTTTAGATATGCCATATATAAGTGAAATCATTCTAATGTATGGCCCAATGGCTCTAATTAATAATACTGTATCATAAACTTGAAATTTGGTAAGAGAGTAGATGTTAAGTGTTCACACACACATACAAATGGTAACTATGTGAGGTGATGGATGTATTAATTAGCTCCACTGTCATAATATTTCACAATATGTTTATCCAATCATGTTAGATACCTTAAATACATATAATTTTATTAAAGAATTAAAAATAATAAATAATGTAGGTAAAAAGACCCACTAGATGGTGTTATAAGAAATTAATTCCAAATGCAACATAGGTAGTTTAAACATAAAAGGGTTAAAAAGGACATACAAAACTATAAAAAAAGCAAGAGTGGTTATGTTGATGTGAGATAAAGTAGACATTAAAGAAAATTACTAGATACAGTGATGACAAAGGATGAAGCCACAGGAAGACATAACGATCCTGAATGGGTCCTCCTCACCCAAGGGAAGAGATTCAAAGACATGCAGAAAATGATAGAGTCACAGTGGAAATGGGAGACCCTCAGTTAGATCTGAGGATTCAACGCCTGCATCTTAGTAACCGATACACAATCAGCCAGGGCGCGGAATAACCGAATGGTCAGGCCAGATGGCATGACTGCACCACAGATGCCGACAGCCCCACCAGAGCAGCAGAGGCGGCTCCAACGCTAACCTCAAAAACATGAAGACTTAAATCATTCAGAAAATGTTTTCTAGTCGTAATGGAACCAAACCAGAAATCAATAGCAGACAGATAATGGGGAAATCCCCCAAACCTTGGGTAAACAAGACACATGTAAATAAACCAAAAAGGTTAAGATGTGCTGAAAACAAGTAGAAGGAGTGAAAACAAAGTAGAATGGAATTGAAAACAGAAAATTGAGAAAATAATTAAAACAAAAAGATTGGTTGTACTGAAAAGTCAGTAAAATCAATAAAATTGACCAACCTCCAGAAAGACAAAACCAGTAATGTAACAGGAGGTGTGTGTACATCTGTAGCCAATGCAAGTTCCTGCGGGAATGCAGAACAACACCGTGCTCAAGAATTTTACACGGGAAACAGACCAATTCTAAAAAAAACACACAAACTACCCAAAGTCAACCGAGGCAATGTAGATGATCTGAATGGCCCTATAACTATTGAGAAAATTGAATCCATAATTTAAAAGCACTTTGTTCATCTCTTAAAAACACTGTACACTCAATGACCGTGACCCCACCAGTTACACCCTGGGTACTTTCCCCCGGATAAACGAGGATGTATGCTCACAACAAAGCCTGTAGACTAATGTTTACAGCAGCTTTATTTATAATAACCAATAACTGGACACCAGCCAGATTTCTTTCAACAAGTAGATGGTTAAATACACTGTGGTCCATCGATATCAGGGCATAAGAGCCAGCAATAGAAAATGTGGGTCCATCTCCAAAGAAATTTTATGCTGTGGGAATAAAAAGCTGAACCCCAAAGAACACACTGTATGATTCAATTCACATAACATTCTAGAAATAACAAAATTACAGATAGAGAGAACACACTAGTGTTGCCAGGAGTTTTCCAGAAGGGGCAGGGGTAGGAGGGAGGCTATCGGAGGGCAACTTGCCAGATGCCTGTGATGGAAATGTCCCGTCTTGCCCATGCCGACATCGTATTCTGGTGTCGATATTGTACTGTAGTTCTGCGAGATGTTAAGTTTGTGGGGGAAAGGATCAAAAGGATCTCTCTTAATCATTTCTTCCAGTGGCATGGGAATCTACAATTATCTCAAAACAACAAGTTGAAAGAAACAATGAAATGAGGCTCAGAGAAATTTCTGGGATTTGCCCAGAACAAACTTTGTACAAGATATTGAGACATAATGCAAGAGACAGGCATGAGTGAAGAATCGCTAACCTTGTGCAATTATTCATGTACCAGGCAATGAGATATAAATGTTAGAGAGAGAGGAACAGCTAAGCTGGTACGAGTGAAGGATCCCTAAACCACCTGAAGGTCCAAGCAGCAGTTGCTTCTTAAACAATTAAAATAGCACCTGACGAGTGAAAGAATCAAAGAGTCAGGGCACTTTGCGTCCAGTTCTGCCATGAGCACGTGACCACAGATCCATTCTCCTCATCAGAAAATAGGGTTCGCTGGAGGGTGTCCCTGTGTCTCAGAGCTGCTGTGGGGACATGGCGAGAAAGCCTGCTGGACGCACGTTGACAACGTACAAGGCCACTTAATATGCATGAGCTTGGTAGACTTCCCACATGTTTGCATTTTTCTTATGGCTCTGAGCAAGTTCTCATCTTTTTCTTAGATATATTTTAAATATGCCAATTAAACCCCTGACATTTGGGTGCAGGAAAAACAAGGACAAGTAAAAAGAGGCAAAAGCACTCCGGTATTTGTTGTATCTGTGTTTTGAGATTTGCAGTCCCCCTTGGCGCTGTGTGGCTCATTTCTGCCTCATCAGGCTCTCTGCTCTTCCAGGTCTCGGGCTACTGCTCTCACTGTGTGTGGACCCTAAACGTACAATAAATAATCCATAACTAACACAGAGAATCCTATGACTAGGGGATTCTTGAAGATACTGAGAATCCCTGTTGCATCATTTCTGGTCTGACTTTAAATTGTAATCTTACCAGCTAATAATCTCGGCGGTACCAGGTGTCACACGGGGCATCTCCATAAAGGTGCTGTCTTTCTGGCCCTCCATCTCTCCAAATTCGGGCACATTATTAGCTCCTGGTGCTGTTATAAAAAGCTGATGAATGAAGCTTTTCATCTGTCCAACCTCTCATTTGCAGCATTCCTCATGGTTGATTACTTCCACATAAATGATGAATTTGAGATTTAAAATTATACAAATTATCGGTCTTTAATAGATGAAGAAACTGATTTTATAAGGTTAGTTGAAAAGCACAACAGAGCAGGGACCATAACTTTGGAAATACGACTTTAAAGTTGGTGTTTGTCTTCCTTTGCTTTACAACCGGGGCATCTTCAAATGATGAACGTTTTGCCATTTCACTGTACTTTACACTTGAAAATTAACCAAAAGCAGAATTTTTATTGAAATAAATTCAAATTAAGTCACTCTCATAATCACAGTGAATGACAAAGTGGCCACGCCTGAAGATCAGTCTTCAAGCACTCAAGGTGGTGCCCCTTCTGGGTCCCATCACACATGTTTTTTGAAGGAGACAGATGACATCATTAATAGATGGTTGCTCTACTAAGGTACTATTATTTATTATTTAAGCCATGGGCATATTATAAAGTAATGTAAGCAATAAATAGTTTGCACAAGAGTTATTTTTGTCAGGGCCAAATTGAATTCTGATATACCTGTTATGTAATTTATGTTGGACTTGTGTATATCAATGGAAAGATTAATGTCTCTCAGTTAAGAAAAAAAATCAGGATGTTTAAAAATGAAAAAATAATGTGATCTACTTTTAAAATTCCATGAACAATTTTTAAAGATAAATTATATTCACCATTTGAGAAATGAGGCATATATATTGAACATGATCCCTCCAATTTAGATTATAAAGATGTTTTCTGTGAGCAACATTTACACATCCTTGTAAGGATAGGTGCTTCTCTCATGAGCGTTGAGCATCCACTCAATAAGCTAGGTAGGGTCAGATGGCACAGGAGGTTGTCAGATGGCAGTGCAAACCGTGGTGAATAAACAAAGCAATAAGCAGTCATTTCCTATGTGTATTATTAAAAACAGATTCTCTAATGGAAATAGGCAAGAATGTCTCCCGGTGGCAGTGTTTAGAATGTTTAATATGCAAACATATGAGGTAAGACTTTGTGAATAAATTGTCAGCTTACTATCAGCCACACTTTGCTTGCTTATAAATTTTTTCTTCTTTCCATTAGATTAGTTTTTCCTCATTATACTGTTGTTATATTTCAGTCTGAAATCTATCATTTGCAATAGAGTCAAAATGAGCTGATGCAAACCTGGAGGTGCTGAGATGCTTCTGATGAGCCGTCAGGGCCACTCAGAGCGAACAGAATAAGCCGTGCCTGTCCCAGGAGGGGGCCCCCTCGCTACTGCAGCCTTTAGACCGAGGAGTACACTTCAGTGTTCCAAAATGGAATGGAATGAACCTTAATTCTGTCAAGTTGTTGTTATTGGAGTGTATACTTTCAATGGTCTTTTTAAGTGCGTTGATGCAAACGTAAATGTTTTCTGAATTTAGAATACTGATCTCAAATTATTGAAAACATAGATATGTATATACATATATATATATACACACACACACACACACACACATATATATATATACACATATATGTTTGCAATGAAATACTGATGTTGCTATTTTTTAGTATTAGTAAGAGTTTTGAGCATGTAAGAACAGTTCAAGAACTGGGAGTATTCAAATTCAAAACCTGTTATGAATCCCAGGGTCATGACATCACAGGACGGATTATGGAGAGAAAACGAGGCAGGCGTTTAACCTATACAATGATGATTGGCTATTCCAGTGGGAATTTAGAGGATTGCTTTTAAGTGACTGTCTTACACTGTTTTCAGGAAGATAGCTTGAGTCTCTTTTGTGATTTTCAGAGGCATTTACAAGAAGCAGCCCAAGTTAAATTTCAGTTGTTTTGCAGAATAAGCTAAATGGATTTTGTCTACGCAGGGAATTGTCATGTCGGGTCTCCCCCTTGCATTTAATCTCATTAGCACCTTGGGCTCCCCATCCTGGGTAGTGAGAGCTTTGTTAAGTGAGTGCCCGTCACCCAGGGGGAAGAGGGAAAGAGACGCACGTGCATGCCAAGGTGTACACCCTCACGCTCACACACATATTTTAAAAACTCATATTTTAAAAAGACACGCTCCTTTGAGGGACTGTGAATTGTAAGAAGTTTAATTCCTGGCAGTTTAAAAAAGACAAGGGAGGTTATCTTTTAGAACCTCATTTTTTTAAATAAAGATTCTGAGTTTAAATGAATTGTTTAATTCATTTTGGAAATATGACTTTCCAGGGGCATTTTTACTCTGTATGGTTTGTTTGGATCCCAGAAAAGCTTTACAATCACAAGGTGGCACTGCCAGGTTGTTAACAAATGCCTAATCTCATTGTTAGAATCCAGTGTTGTTACAGGATGCTTTCTTTCTTGGTCAAATGCTGATAACATTCCAGGGTTTATTTCAAAGTTATCACAGTTATAACACTACAGTTTTACCGTGTAGTCTTATTTTTCTTGCTGAATTCAGTGGTCTGCTATTTAAAGTCAAGTATGCCTGGCTTACACTGGAGTTATCTTAGTTGAGCATTTCGGTTTTTAAAGTAAAAGGTGGATATTGCTGGTTTTCTGGAGTGTATTATTTTACTTGATGTAGTTTTATCTTGACTCTGCCAAAGAATTTATCATTAGGGCCCTTTGAGCAGTTAGCAAGCTGCGTCTGGCTTCACTCCATATAGAACAAATGAGACGGAAGGAGAGATGCAACGGGACGGAAAGGAGCCAGAGCAGATGTCATGGGCAGGGTGGGAGAGAGGTTCAGAAGCATGGACATCAGCCTCTGGAGAACAGTGGCCACTGGGGCAGAGCTGGAGGGGTGGTGGGGCCGGTGAGGGGGAGGAAATGGGGGACTGGGGAAGGGCCTCGATGGGATGGCTGCTCAGAGGCACGCAGGGGACGGCCGCAGCTCGAGGAGCTGTAGGGAGGCCTTTAGGTGCACGGAGAGCACCAGGCAGGTGTCCTGGGTTCCAAGCGAGCTCCGCCAGGCCCTCCGTGGAAGCGTCACTGCCTATAGTGAACATCAACGGTTTAAAAATTAACCAGCAAATGGAACAATGAGCCATTCTTACAGTGAAGAGAAAATTTATAAGCAAGAGAAATGTGGTTGCTCTGACACTAACTGAAAACAGCAGAGAAATGTCAGCAGAGACTGCAGCCCAAGGGGCGGAGTGGCTTGGCCTCTGTCTGGATGCATGGCTGGGCCTGGAAAGACTGTTGCTGAAACGCAACGTGAGCCTGGTGGTCCTCGGTAGCTCCTCCCAGTCCTGGGAGAGTGTGTGCACCTGCCAGGTGGAGCGAAGCAGGACCATGGTCACAAGGAAGAGAAAATTATGTTTTTCAGTGAAGTTAGACATTTATTTTAGGGTAAATGAGGGAAAAGTGATGCTTCAATATTTTGGTTACAGGTGGTTTTGCAGGAGGTTTTATGATTTCCTGAGTCAGGATGGCCGTGCAGCACATGTAAATGCACGTGTACATTTCATATAAATGTTAAATTAAAAATAATTTTTGTTCACTGAAAATGTATCTAATGATTCTAAAAATACCAATAGGTGAGGGGGATCTTATTCCCTTCCAGAGGAGATTCAGGTCAGTCTCTTATATTCCTTCTGTACTTGGGCTATCCCCCAAATGGATGACTGACACTTATGTGTCATCGGCAGGCAGTCATTCATTCCATAAAGGCTTACCCCGCTGCAGGGGCTGGGAGCTGCTCTGGGGGCCTCTGGAAACAGAGCTGGGTTCAAGGAATGTTGTCTCCACTAATGTACGCTTTACCTTGGACCAGGTAATGAACTTCATTCTGTCTGTTACAAAAATGAAAATGATCATTCATACCAGTCAAGGATACGTAACTATTGTGTTTCAGTCCTGTAGGTTGAACATCATCTGGTCCATAATCATTATACAAACAGTAGAAGTATTTTATTGTTCAGATTCTCATTGTAAATTCATTCAAGAACCACATACTGGGTAGGTACTATATATCTTCAAGAAAGTTTCATGTGGAAGATAAATGGCTAAATAAAAATATAGATGTGGCGTCATTAGGACTGTGGCTGAGTATATGCTGCCCATCCATAAGCCATGCTCCAAGCTGTCTTTTGTTGCCCCCTCAATAAAGCTAAGGAAGAACATAAATTCTTGTTTGACAGCCTACTGGAAGCTAGATGAGTATTGGCCAAAATCTGGTTAAAAGCTGCTGCAGAAAGTGTTTTGCTCCCTGGTAAAAGTAAATTACCCTTTCTTCGCCCCTTCCTTCCTGAAGTCTGAGATGATCATCTAGAGACATAAGAACCACACCTACAGAACATGTCTTGTGACATCCAAGATTATTGTCAAAATGCTGACCAACATCTCTGGCATAATGGAGACTCGCATCCATGCCATGCTGAAACAGCTTACCTCTATGCTTTTATAAGAAAAAAAGGTCATTATTGCTTCAGCAAGTCTCTGTCATATAGTCTGCCTTTTAGAACTTGACTCATTTCTGATTGATGGGAGGGTTGTATTAAGGAGTAGTCAAGGTTACAGGGAAGCCTAGAGGAATCTAATCTCTTAGTCTGTGAGGGAGGCAGGGATTTAGGGACATTCCTAGAGAAGATGACATGCAAATTGAGTTTTGAGAACAAAATAATCATTCCCTTTAGTTTTCAAAAGTTTGGCTATGGTGTGTGCCTTGGTATGGATTTTTTTGTTTTTAACTTAGTTAGAATTTGCTCAGCTACTTTAATCTGTACGTTTCTGTTCACCAAATTGGGGAAAGCTTCATCTATAATTTCTTGGAATATACTTTTTTAGCCTTTGACAAAAACCTGTGCATGATAAAATTTCTCAGAAAAGTAGGAATAGAGGGAAACTTTCTCAAGTAACACAGAGCATTCACAAGAAAACACACTGCACACATCGTACTTAATTTTGAAATTTGAAAAGGAATGTGAATTTTGAGAGCCTGGACACTTCCCCCTATGATAGAATTAGGGAAGGACATCTGCCCTCACCACTCTTACTAAACACAGTGCTGGGAGTTTCAGCCATTGCAATAAGGCATGAAAGCGATGTAGAAGGCATGCAGATTGGGAAGGAAGACATAAAACTGTATTTATTTGCAGATGTCTTGATTGCACATTGTCTCAGTGCAATCTTTGCAGAATGCGTATGGTTTTTGGGTTCTGAATTCAGAGCCAGGCTATACTCTGGTGTGAACTGAGGGAGCAGTAGTGTGCTTCTGGAGCTGGGAGCCACCGTGATGGCTTCTCACGGTGCAGAGGCAGCTCAGATGGTGGCTGAGCACATGCACACCGGGTGATATGTATCTGGACGGGACTTCAGAGTTGTTTCTGAAAATGACTTGGCATCTGTCCCTTCTGTACACCCCAAACTTCTGGATGCCACTTAATAATTTGTAGTGGATCTCTTTCTGTTTAAGGTAGCTTGAGTGAGATCTGTTCTCCACAGCTAAACTCTGACCACCTCAAGGTGTGTGTGCAGTTTTATATCTTTGTTCATTTCATTAGAACAAATGGAGAGTGGTAATCCAGAGTTTAAATTTGGGGGAGAAAATGTGAGATATAATCCATTAACAGTACCAATTGTGGTAGGTAACATTTAGCCTGTATTATTTCTCATGAGAAAATTTCTTATTTTATGACTAGGAAGAGGATTTGGTTATTGAGAAAACTGTGTATCTTTTTCTAAAGTTTGAATCTACCCAGAGAGCTGGAAATGCCTGTTTTGTAAATGTTAAAATGAAGCTATCTCAAGAGGCTGATAGATGCAAATGTTAAGGATTTGGTTGAATTGGTATTATTACTGTTGATGTTTTATTTCAATGAATTTATCATATAAGACAATGGCATTAAGCCTGTAACCATTTTATTATTTCCTGCATACACTGAGGAACACGACCTCAAAGACATAATACAATTAAGAGAAAACATATTCTCACTTAAAATCTTATGCTAAGGCTTAATGATGATATTGAAATTTCCAGAACCAGAGCTTATGTTTGGGTCATTAATCAGGAGTGGGTAAATTGACACAATTTTGATAGAGTGAAAAATAAGAAGAAAGATACAAGAGGAATCAAAAGTCACCGGACCTTTGACACATGCCATCTACTTTAACATGGCACCTGAGAGGACAAACCACCACAAATGGGGAGGCTTAAAACTATGTAAATTTATTCTCTCACCATTCTGGAGGCCAGAACGCTGAAACCGAGGTGTGAAGGGGCCCCGCTGCACCCTGGCTCTAGGGGAGGGTCCTTCTGGCCTCGCCCGGCTTTCAAGGTGGCTCAGGGTCTTGCCTTGTAGCAAGTTAACTCCAGTTTCCACCCTCATCCTCACAGGGCTTCCCTGTGTGTCTGTCTCCCTGGAGCCCATACATTCTGGTCTGTTGTATTTTCATTTTAATTTGTCTCAGTTATTTTCTAATTCCCTGTGGGATTTCTTCTCAGACCCATTGGTTATGAGTGTGGTATTGAACTTGAACATGTTACTGAATTTTCCAGACTCCCTTCTGCTGTTCATTCCTTATCTCATTCCATTGGGATCCAACTAGATAGTATGGATGATTTCAATCTTTTTCTCTCTGTTAAAACTTCTAGTGTGGTCTAATACATGCTCAGTATACTGACTGGAGAATGCGCTCTGCATGTTCGAGAATGGGTTTTGCTCTTGTCGGGTGGAGAGTTCTTTGCATGTGTTTTAGACACAGCTGGCCTATTGTGTCGGTCAAGTCCTCTCTTCCCTTACTCATCTTTGGGTCCAGTTGTTCTGTCCATCAATGAGAGTGAGGAATGGAAGTCTCCAGCCCTCAAATTATAACTTTCCATTTCTCTTTTTAATCCTGTCAGTTTTTGCTTTATATGACACCAGGGTCTGTTAATAGTTATGTGCATATTTATCATTGTTATTTCTGCCTGATGTGTTGAATCTTTTTTGGTATATAATGTCTTTCTTTGTTTCTTGCAATCTTGTTTGATTTAAAGTCTATAATGAGCGTTTTATGCTTAGATGAACAGTGCCTGCTACTCTCCTACCTGTTAGTGGAGACAGGCGGGCCCTGCATTGTCCCCTCAGGTGTCAGTCAGACAGGCTGGGTGGCCCACACACAAATACCAATATCTGGGATTCGGAGGATGGACCAGGCAGATGTGCTGCGGCTATGTGGGCAAGAGGTGGGCTCTATGGCAAGTCAGAATGCCACAAATCTTTCCTAATATTTTAAGTTGTCTTTTTCCCCCTCCATTGGGATATTGCTTGTTTCCTGTGAACCTTTGATGGTTTCCAGACCTCCAGCATCATTGATCCTGCTTTTTTTTTTCAGTGCTTCTACAGAAGAAAGACAGCGTAGTGCTTCCCTACTCTGCCATTTGGCTGACATCCCTCCAAGAATCTCTTTTTTGGGGGTGGGGGGAATATCTTATAAAAGAATCTGCAGAAAGGCCAAAAGAAGCAGACACTTAAAATTCAGTCTCCCTCTCCGAAATGTATATTATCTTACTATGTTTTCAGAAATTCTTCTTTAAACCACTGCCCTGGAAGGAGATTTGAAAATGACAAAAAAGAACACTTAAATTATTTTTTTAATGAGTGAGATGTGAAAAAAAAAATGAGACACAAAATTTTTCAGCAACATTTTCACTCAAAAAGATAATAATAGCACATGATATTTATAGTGCTGTAAATTGCAAACATTTCATTTCAATGCTTTTCTGTCTTCCAGATTTAAAACTTTAAGAGGGATGTTGACATACATAACAAAATCTTTTGCAACATTTGACATATTCTTTTCTTTCACACACAGTGATGGTGTTAGATCATGTTTTTCTTTTCCCCCATTTGGTACGTCTTTAAAGTAAATGTAAAATTTTGTAGAAGAGCATGTTCCTTAGCCTGTCACTTCCCGTGTGCCATGAGCTGGGGCGATCCTTAACATCTTCTCAGATTTTAGTCAGCATAGCGAGGGGAGACAAGGTGATAATGAACAAGACTGTTTGAGAGGAAAGAATGCTGCAGCTCAATTCGGGTGACAATTTTCAGTGTTGGCGTAGAATGTTGGTGCTCTGTGATGACACCGCCTCTCATAGATACTGTCATCATATCATGGACCAGTATATTGTTTTAGAGAAAATGGAATAACACATAGAAAACCTTAATGATGTCCTTCACAGTAACCTCACTTCTAGGTACTGATATTTAGGAAGTAATCTAAGATGAAGAGGGACCTAAAACAGAGCATATGTAGCACCTGTGTGTTCAGTCTCGACTGGTGGATGTGTGCGCACGGACGTGTGTGTAAGAAGTTGTAGACTCAGTAATAGAGGATTGTTTACAAAGGGCAACTTAGTACTCTTTACAACTAAATAGCATTCAACAATTAAAGTGATAATATAGATTCCTAGTTCACGTAGAAGTACACAAACATAGAATTAAGTGAAAAGGCAGCCTTCACAGAAACATGAATCACATGATTATATTTCTGTAAAAGTAGATGTATAAGGATGATGTTGAGGTGTGTCGACTGACGGTGAGTGGTGGTATCATTGGGCAGAGGGTTTCCTCTTCTGCCGTTACATAGTGCCTAGAATTTTGTGGGTTTTTTAATTATAAAATGTTCAGTGTTTGAAAGATGTTCTTTGACACACAGAAAATTTGAATTGTTAGAGTTGGTGATAGAAAAACAAGAAACATTTAAGTTTAGAAACGGAGGACGGGTAGAGACTAAAGTGAAATTTATTTCCAAGGAATAACTAAGAAACCTCCAGAATGTACAGTTGATAAATGTGCTAGAGAGTTGATTCAGTGTGTTCAGAGCGGTAGGAGTAGAGCGTAAAACGAGGTGGCGTGGATGGAAGCGCACAGTGAGATAAGTGAAGCAGCCTGAGTGCGAGCTTACAATAACTGTCAGCACTTGCGAGATGCTCATGATGTGGTAGACACAGAGCCAAATACGAGTACTGATGCTTTTAACTTTCACGGTAACCAAAAAAGAGAGATTTTGTACTTTCACATAAATAAAGTAGAGAGAGATGGCTGAGTCACAGTTGGAATTCTGATCCGTGCAAGCTGCCCAGGGCCCATGTGCTAAACCCCCAGACAGAGCTGATCTGACTTCAGTCTGAGCCACCATCAGCACAGACGACAGGCGTGAACGAGTTGGAAAAAGCTGACAGTCAAATGCTGAAGGTGAGAACATCCCTAGAGGTTAGTAAAATATAATAATGATGGAGAATAATCACATAAACTCTTAATGTATGCACACTCTTTGCAAGAAAAAGAAATCAAAATCGCTTAAGGATTTTATAACCCTGAGGAGTAATACCTTCTCATGTTGGCAAATGGGCTTATGGAAAATCTTTAAATAGCCGCTCTCCTTTTCTTCTCTTTATTTCAAATAAAACCCTACTCCATTTTGGCTCAAGGTCATTGGTTTCTAAGTCAAAATGCAACATCTCCACACTTCCCCACGATCCCTATTTTTGGAATCTCTAAATGAAAATAACCAAGGTGTGGAGGGAAGCAAATGCTGTATTTTTTACAGGTAAAATTGTAAAGAAAATTTGGGTATATAAAATTCAAGCCCATGACCTTCAGAGGAGAAAAGCTCTAAAAGTAAGAATCTGAGCTTCTGGAACTGCACACATGCCTAGGAAGGTGTGGGCCTCCGGATGCCGTGGCAGCACCCGTGATGCTGACACGGGACACACAGCCCTGCATTTCCAGCCCCGTGCGTGTGGGCATGACCTCTAACTCGGAGTTATTTGAGTATTAGTTCCCTGGATTCAGTTACCTCGTACGGCAAAGGGGGACGGGATGGTCCTGCCATGGATAGCTGGTTGTGCCCCTTCTCGAGGCCGCGCTTTCCCTGGTGTCAGTCACCCGTGGTCGTCGCCTCCGGAAGCAGGTGCCCCTCCTCCTGGTGGGCTGTCCGAAGGTCAGTGGCGACCTGACGTCCGTCCCCATGGCTCCATGTTGCCCGTCACCCCGCCTTGGCACGTAGGCGCTTCGTCGCTCACCTCATCACAGGACGGGCGAGTGTGGCGAAGGAAGAGGTTCTGGGAGAAGGACACCCCCACTTCACTTATATTAGGTGTGTTGTTAGAATTGTCCTGCTCTCTTACTAGTTATTGTTCATCTCTTAGTGTGCCTACCGTGCACATTAAACTGTTTCATAGGTGTGTATGTATAGGTGGAAACAGTGTATATCAGGTCCAGTACTGTCCAGGCCCCAGGCTTCCCTGGGGGTCCGGGATGCGCCCCTGCAGATAAGGGCGCTGCTGTGCATTCTCGAGACAACAGGCTGGACATGCTCACCAGGGCTGGGGTCAAGCAGGTCCCTGGTACGAATGACACAGGGGACACGGGGGTCTTGCATGTGGTTCTCATAGGGCTGAGAGTGATGTCCTGCAGACGGGCCCCCCGGCCCACCACCTCCAGGGCCGCATCCGCCAGCCCTCAGCACAGCTCTGCCTGGGACCCCTGCAGTGAGGCCTGCCCTGCGCAGATCCCTGCTCGCCTCCGGGGAGCTGGCTTCAGGAACCCGTGCGGGTTGGGTTACTAGGTCTGCTTCACCTTGTCGTGTGTGCGGCAACAGTGAACTAGTAAGTATGCGGAGAGAACGGACCACTCAGGAAACAGAGCAACACGACACCTTTTATCATCTAAACACGGTGACAAGTTCTGCTGTATAACTATGGTTACTTCGAGGGCATGTAGCGGACGCTGGACTCAGCATCTCAAACCTCCGCCGTTTCTGCCTCCTTACCTGTCCAGGGTGCTGGGCTGCCCTCAGCGGGCTGCCTCTGGGCGCCTGCACCGTGCAGGGCTCTGTCCCCAGCCCCAGCCGGGTGTCTCCCCTCCCCCTGCTTTGAGGGTGGGAACGAAGATGTGTGAATGAAGAGCGATGGGAAGAGCCGCAGCGGCCACCGTGCCGGATTCCCGCGGACACCTCACAGAAGGGTGTCCTTGGCCGTGCCGGGGCCCCACGCGGGTACCAGAGCCCCCGAGGGGCGCCAGGGAGTCTGCGCCTCTAGGAGCTCTCCAAGCAGTCCCACCGCACAGCCACCGGCCCAGCAGGCGAATGAGACCCACGCTGACTGCTAAGACTGCATTTTCAGGCACTTTAATAACTAAATATTTAAATGACTATTTTTTGCCAATTATGTTATCAAAATCTTTTAAGACACTGGTGATCAAAGAAGAAAATCCCTGCCCCAGCCTCCAGATTCCCACCGTCCAGCACAGTACTGCAGTGCATGCGCTAGCGCCATGCCGGCCACCCCATGAGCGACGCCACTGGGAGCACAGAGGGGGTCACCGGTGACAGGCGGGGGGCTGGTAGGGAAAGGGAGCTGACCGAGGGCCAAACAGAAATGGTATCTTGCTGTGATTACCTCCTACTGAAGTAAAATGCTTTATTGAAAATACGTGATTTGCACACGTTCTGATATGCAGAGCATGATTCAGAGGTTAAACTAGTGTTTTGACCAGTGCATTCCTTTCTTTCTAGTGTTCAAATTATTAGTGACTAGTTCCCAAACTAGACCACCCAGGGCAATCAAGTGAGGATGTGATATGTCGTCATCAGAGCTGCTCATGAAATAGTGGTGCGATATGCACATCCTAGAACGTACCCAGAATTAGTTCTAGAACAGGCCCGGGCCACTTCCAGGACCACACCAAATGACATGCTGTGGATGTCATGTGAGAGGGGTGTTCCCGTCAATCAGATAAACTTCCTTCTGTCTTTCTGTTGCATCTTTTGCATGCTTTACTTCTTGGGATGACTGGTGAAGAATTCTTTCAGACCAGCCTTGAGAAAAATGTGTGAAACATGGAGTCGTCACTTGCTTCTTCCAGCCAAACCACAAACACATTTTAAGAGACCTACAAGACCGGTCATACGTTTAAAATAAAATACAAAGATGACTTAACTGTAGTGTTTTACAATTTGGATTTCTTAATGGAATTATATTTTTGTTGCTGTCATACTAAATTTTTAAATGTCACTGTTAAATGGAACTGTTTAATGAAAACCAGATTCGGAAATGAGTGAACATGGTTTTAAAGGTGTGCAGTGTATTTATTTTCCCTGAGATACTCCCAAATGTCCAGCTCAACCCATTACTCCCTATTGGCAATGACTGATGATGTATGACTAAGTCGGTATGACAAGACATCTGACAGAAACCTTGGCATGCTTGTGAAATTCTGTCTAAGTGAACTCCATTCATGGCAGTATCATGGTGGATGTATTGTTATTAGTAAGTAAACCCATTTTAAAAGCTGTTACCTTATTTTGACTAGCTGCAAGTCATACTTTGAATAATCCCTGAGATAGAATTAATCCTGAGTCAATGTATATATTTAGGTTTTAGAAAATTCTAAAAAATCAAAGGCCTTAATTACAGCTATTCAAAAATGACTGCTTTTCTCCTTCCGGAATTTGTGAACATACTTCATTTCGCACTTCTCATTTGACAAGTGGATGTTTGAAATCACCATCAGGAAATTATCTCACTTTATTGTTTTTAGTTTTAATATACTGCATAAAATTAGATCTTGGGCTTTTGGCAATACATTTCTGACTTATAACCTCTGTAATTCAATACTAAAATCTGTTTCTCAAGTGATTATATTTTTAAAATCAGGAAGGCAGTGTGACATGAGATACTCATCCATGCATTATGGTAGAAAGCTCTGGGTCACTGCCCAGAAGTGCCCCTTCTCTGAGAACTGAAGTCCCAACTCCCAGGTAAAAAACTGCATCCATGACCTTAGGAGATTGTTTCACCCTGATGTTGGCCTGGCAAACATCTGCAGACCTCCTTTCACTCAAGAATCTACTGAAGTCAGGTTAATGATGGGGCTCTAGAATGAAGCCCTGTGACTGTAGCTGCTGAGTTCCTCAGAGTGACCGCAGAGCCCATCCTTCCTGAGGAACAGCTCTGCAGGTCTTCTGCCTGACTCTTCCAGATACCAGACACCTTCCCAGAATGTCCTTCTCATCCAAACAATATTGATGATCTCTCCCTTGAAAAACATACATTCTTAAGAGGAGTGAACTCCGTCCCCAAGACTGTACCAGCTCCAGGCAGGAGAACATTCTGCCATAGCCCATCAGGAAGGCCTGAGATGAGGAGAGAGGAGCAGGGTTGGAAATCAACATGATTTCGAAGCACTTCTCAGAGTCACATCATCTTATATGACACTTTTCACATCCCTAGCATTAAAATACATTTTTATAATAATAAGAGACACCAAGTAGTGGTGGGAAAAAAATGGTACACGCAATTTTAGAGCAAAGTTACAAATTATTTATCCCCAAATTTCTCTTCATCATTGTGACCTTCTTCATTGAAATGAATGAAACCAGTCAAATAAGAAAACCAGGTTTTCATAGGATGCCTGCATGTTGTTTTCCAGCCTACATTTTGCAATGAGCAGTTTTTTTCACTTTAACTTTGCATGGCCCGAATTGCAGCTGTGTAGGAGCAGCTTCTTTCTGTAGCCGTACCATTACCCTCTCCTTGCTGTTCCTTATACTTGGCTTCTAACATTCCCTCCTGTGTACTCATTTCCTTTTGCCTTTGTCTGTTACACATACTCTTTTTTGTCCAGACCTGAGGGATTTGTTTTATCTGAAAGGTGTCCATGTACTGACAGAAACAATGTGTTGCAATGTGAATTCAAAGTGGTTCTAGATGAAGGTCAACCTACATTGTATCACCTTTTTAAAAGTTATATAATCCAAAGTTAGTTTCTAATTGCTGTATTTCCTTTCTCTTTTTCTTATCTTTTTATTAAGAGCAACATCATTCTTTCATTGTGAATTTTTAAAATAAAAGATACAGTGATACACAATTAAATTCATATACCATTACATATTTTTCATTATTAATGAATCTGCTCAGTTTTCTTAATTTCTTCTAGGTGCCATAAGAGTGGCCCAAAAGAGACAGATTTGATTACAACTTTCTGTGACCCTATTGTGTACATGTGCACACACATGCAGGGTAGGCTCTCATTTACTTGGTCACTTAGTCATCATTCATGAAAGACAGCCTGTTTTGATATTAAGTCTCTCTATAAAATGTTACAATTAAACTTTCCAAGAAAAAAAAACAGATTTTGCTTAAATAAAGCTCAAATTTCTGAACTTCTAAGATTCAATATCCTTGCTTCTAGAATACATCAAACTTTGATAAGTAAGAAGACACATTAATATAGAAAGAGGTGTGTATGTTTAAAAATTACTGAACATATTTCAAACTAAGCTGGAAACAGTGTCTAGACTATTAGTTACTTTAATAAATTAATAAGCATTGTCTTCCATATTTAGTGTACAAAGTTAAAAGCTTCAAAAACATGTACTTTGTAGGATTTTTCATATGCACATTTAAATAATGTGATAATTTATAGCATAAACTATTATATGTATAATATATCACTGACTGTATTATTTGTCTTGAAAAATCATTTTCCATTTATTATTTATACAAATTTAAGTGCTTGTTACTCTAGGCTTCCCTTTTCATCACCATAAATCTCCAGCATCTTCTCTTCATGAATTCGGTCACATTGGCAGTTCCCAGGTGGAAGTTTTATTTATTTGTTCTTGCTTATTGCATTTGGTAGATTCACAACAGCCTACAAAATTATTGCAAATTTGAGGTTGACTTTTTAATTGATTTTAAATCAAAGGATTGGCAAGTTTACTCTGCTTAGAGCAAAAACAGTTTGGCTAGTACTTAATGAATAAGCTTTGCTTTGTGTAGTGAGGGAGGAAATAGAAATCTTAATGTCAGAGGTCCTAGACCTGCGTTTATCTATATTTTTAGTTAATGAAAATTTATTGGCACACAGTGCTGGGATGAGTTGTGGGAGTTCATAAGGGCACAGTGTATGAACCACCAGTTCAGTAGCCAAGGCAGACACAGCCCTTCTGCTGCCCTGTGCTCCGTCCTGACAATTGGATATGACTTTCTGTCTGGGCCCCTGTAAAACTCACTCCAGTACCATTTTCCTGAAAATTTGCAAGGATGCCCTGCATGCCAGCATTCTCATGGTGCCTTGGCCAGTTCTGTTTTCAGCGCCCAAAAACATGGAAGTGAATAAAATATACATCAGTTCTGGACAGCACAGTAATGGAGAAACCGTTAGGATTGCCTTCCAGGTCAGGTAACTTGTTTGCTACATGACCGCTGGCAGTTTATTATATCATTATCTCTATTTAAAATAAGAAAACAGAGCAATATGTCTTTACATTTCTTCTAGTATCCAAAGAGAATTAATAAAGAAGGTCCTGGAAGAAAAAAAAAACCTAATTAGTCAAGTGTCAGTCAATATCAGTCAAATAATATGAACTGCAGAAGTGCTATTGCTATTGATTGGAATCCAAAAAGTACGCCTAAAAAAAATACTTGCACACTCGCTGCATAATAATGGGAAAAGGCACACTGGGTATTCCCTTCAGTAAGGAAATGTCTTCTTTTGATCAAATATTTACTGTCTTAATAATTTCCCTGGGCATTCTGAGGTCACGATTACAGACAGGCCGCTGTTGTGACCAGTTCTGAGAGCTGTAAACAGGGATGAAATGGGAAGTGATGACTCAGGTAACAGGTTCTCATTGGGCAGCGGAGCCAGCCTCCAATAATGACGATCGTGAACTTGAAGTCTAAGGAAACATCGTCAACACTGGCTTATTAATTTTTTTAATAGCATAGTAATCTGTTAAGTATACATGTAGGGTGTAAAACGTGATGGTTTAGTGTACATATACAGCACTGTGAAATGATCATTGCATTCCAGTTCACTAACATGCCCCTCACCTCACAGTTACCTCTTCTTGGTGGTGAGAGCTTAACATCCACCCTTGGGAGGTGTCAGGCCTCCAATGGAGCCCTGTTAACTACAGTCACCAGGCTGTGTGCGAGACCCCCAGCACTTACTTAACTGAAGGCTTCTACCCATTGACCGCCCCCCCCCCCCCCATTTCCCACAGCTCCTGGTAGCAACCATTCCAGTCTCTGCTTCTATAAGTTTGACTTTCACATTCCACATGTACATGAGTCATGAGGTTCTCTTTCTGTGCCTGGCTGATTTCCCTAAACACAGGCCCTTCACATTCATCCGTGTTGTTGCAAATGACAATATGTTCTTCTTTTTTATGGTTGAACAATTGTATGTATCTAGCACATCTTTGCAAATTCATCCATCACTGGAGACCTGGTTATCTCCATGGCGTGGCTGTTGTGACCATGAGGGTGCAGACAGCTTTTTGGGGTAGTGATTTCATTTTTTTTGTATATATTCCCAGAAGTGAGGTTGCTGGGTGATAGGGTATTTCTATTTTTAGCTTTCTAAGGAACTTCCATACTCTTTCCATATCGGCTTCACCAATTTACATCCCCACCATCCGTGCACAAGGGTTCCCTTTTCTCCACATCCTCAACAACACTTGTTCTCCTTGTCTTTTGGATAATCCTGGAGTATTTTTTGTGAGGAGAGTGTGGATGGCAGGCAAGATGGGCCTCTGTGCATAATGGAGAAGTTAGTTGCCATATGGGAAAAATGAGAGCAGGCTTACAGTGCATGCTAAATCCCACAAAAAGACCGACAGCCCTTAGGTTCAGGGTCATCTGGAGCATCCCTGAGGCGTGGCAGATATGATTAGACACTGAATTATTGCTTTTTTAGAAATTTAAATTTCAATGAGAAAATGAAAGTGGCTGCCTCTTGTAAGAGAAATTGTGGACATTGAGGCATATGTCACAGTGCTGTCGTGGGAGACAGGCCAATGGCTGTGTGATGAGATAAATAAAGGACAGTCATTACAAAGGCTGGAGGGAAGCCAGTACCGTGGAGAGTACAGAAGAGCGATGTATTTCTGCACATAATCACTTTTTAAGGTTTAGGATAACTGTGTAAGAAGGAAATATAAGCCCAAGTCTATGTGAAATATTCACTTTTAAAACTGGTTTCAAGCATTGGAATGAGGCAGTGAATAGAGCCATATTGATTGATTCACTCATAATTAAACAGAGTCTGAAATGCAGGCTATAATTGCCAAGATGCTCTTAAGCATGTTTACTTTCTTGGGTAACTAAAAAAGGAGACATAAACATGGTAATTAAAGGGTTATTTTTCTGTCCTTCATATTCAAGGATGTTATTACTCAAGATCAACCTGATTCTTATGTGACATGAGGGAAGCACTGATATTTTTGATTTTCTGCTGCAGTAAAGGGATCACTGGTGTGGGTGATTGACCACTGCATGTGAGTAACACAGTGGGGGCTGGTGTTGGGCTCAGCCAATGCTTCTGCCACGGTCTGTGTGCTGCAGTGCACCTGCTGTTCACTTAGGAAATGTAAGCCCATCCAAAGACAAACAGTTCTGTGCCATACACTGTGTTAAGATTTAAAATGCACGCCTGTATACTAGAATAGCAGCGATGAAATTTGCTGTGTCCATCGAGATTGGTTAGTCTCTTTGATAATATTTATGGTTGGTGTTTCTCTTATACTTTAGAAGGGCAGCAGTGATATGAAACATGAGTCTATATAATGCAGTAGGTGTAGTTCCTTACAGTGTCCTTGAACTTAAATATACAGAACAAATATTAAACATAGATATGCATAAATAGTTGTTTAGAGTTAATAACCAACACTGTCCAGTTAGAATATTGTTGAATGTTTCTTTCTAGATACAGCTGTTTAGTAGACTTTGCTCTTATTTCTGACCTGCATTCTGTGCTTCTGAAATTCAGTCCTTAGTTGTTGCTGATAGTAAAACCATACATTATAAACATCTGGAACAAATGATTGTTCATAAATTATGCTTCTGGTTTTATTTTATTAATTGTTGTTTTATCATCTGTGTAATGAAGGAACTGTGGTCGTGACATTCTCCTTCCAAAATCCCCTAATACTGTTATCCATATCTTGCTGAGGTATGACTGACACCTAAAAGACCACACATATTTAACTATATATTTTGATGAGTCTGCATAAAATTCTAGGAAAATGTTAGATCTTCTGAATTGACAAAAATGGTGCTTCTTATTTTCCAACTTTTATGCAAGTCTGTTTTCTTTTGTACTGAAAGTTAAGAACTCCAGAGCAATATACCATACTCAGAGGGAGATTGGCTGTCATTTCCTTCTCATTTTGGGAGTGCTGCTCTGGTATCAAGTACAATAAGATATTTGAGAAAGATCTCTAGTAGATAATCTTTTTATAGATTAAGTATCTATGATTGTAAGATGAGTGGGTAAACATAAATGTAATGTTTGCTTCATCATTAATTAACATGATATGTGAATATCACTGTGATGCATTATATTGACACATTACCTGATGTTGAGCCATCCTTGCAGTCCTACAGTAAAATCAACCCTGTCATAAATGGGTACATGCATGTATGTCTTATGGGTTAAATTGTGTCCTGCAAAAAGGTGTGCTAACAAGCCTCAGTTTCTTAGAATGTTAATTACTTGGAAGTAAGGTAAATGCAGATGTAATTTTGAGGTGAGGTCACACTGGAGTAGGATGAAACTTGGATCCAGTTAGACTGGTGTCCTTATAAGAAGAAGTGACACAGAGAGAACCATACAAGAGAAAAATGTACAAGAGAAGAAAGCCATGTGAGGATGTAGGCAGAGCTGGGTGTTCCATCTACAAGCCAAGGAACACACCTAAGATGGTCAGAAAACACCACAAGTCAAGAGAAAGTCAAGGAACAGATTCTTCCCTCGATTCTTCAGAGACGATAGCCTTTCTAACACCTTGATTTTGTGCTTTCAGACTCCTGACCTGATCGAGAATAGATTTTTGTTGTTTTAGGCCATCCATTTGTTACCACAGCCCTGTGAAACCAACATACTACATGTACGTGTGTGTGTGTGAATACATGCACATACATACATGAAAATAATTTGTGTAGTTTTAAGCTTTAATAATGTCAATAGTATAATTGGTACATGTTTTTATAAAAACATGTTGAATTTTTGTAAACTTCGGAATAAAATTTTAATTTTTTCAAGGTATCCTACCTTTAATCTGAGGGACTTTAATTATTTACATTTTTTATCAAAAAAAACCCTCGTTTCAACTTCTGTTGGATTACAGACAGCTGGATAAGACATTGCTCTGGCCCTTACAACTATATGTATAATCTATTTAAAAGCTATAAAATCTACAAATTTACAACTTTTCCTTAACCCTTCTGAGAGCTGAGGCCATAAGGCGACCACCTAACCTGAAACCTACGGAAAGCAGCTCTAGAGGCAGGGTGAGAGGGCATGAGAGTGCTTGCGCACCCGGACAGACGTGGGACACCTTGCCACCCAGTAAGAATCCCATTCACTTTTCAGCATGTTGTGAATCACCAAGTGCAAACTGGTGTGAGAGAACAGAGTCCCCAGGAGCTGGGGGGGCAAAGCAGGGTGGTGTCCACCCATGTGGCTTCCTCCATAGACCCCACAGATGTCAGAAGGCACCCAGTCAGCATGCAGGACAGAGGCCTCTCTCTTGGTCCTGGCCTGGGGGGGGGGAGAGCACCTGACGTGGGAGCACTATGAGGCCACATAGAAATGCCTCTTCCCTCTTTTCTTTTCTTTTTTTTTATTTTTCTATCATTAATATACAATTACATGAACAACATTATGGTCACTAGACTCCCCCTATTATCAAATCTCCACCACATACCCCATTACTGTCTATCAGCATAGTAAGATGCTATAGAATCATTACTTGTCTTCTCTGTGTTATGCTGCCTTCCCTGTGCCCCCCCACACATAACACATGCTAATCCTAATGCCCCTTTTTCCCCTTTTTTCCTCCCTTCCCATCCATCCTCCCCAATCCCTTTCCCTTTGGTAACTATTAGTCCGTTCTTGGGTTCTCTGAGGCTGCTGCTGTTTTGTTCCTTCAGTTTTTGCTTTGTTCTTATACTCCACATATGAGTGAAATCATTTGATACTTGTCTTTCCCCACCTGGCTTATTTCAAGGAGCATAATACCCTCTAGCTCCATCCATGGTGTTGCAAATGGTAGGATTTGTTTCTTTCTTATGGTTGAATAGTACTCCATTGTGTATATGTACCACTTCTTTTTATCCATTCATCTACTGATGGACACTTAGGTTGCTTCCATTTCTTGGCTATTGTAAATAGTGCTGTGATAAACATAGGGGTGCATATGTCTTTTTGAATCAGTGATCTTGTTTTCTTCCGGTAAATTCCTAGGAGTAGAATTACTGGGTCAAATGATATTTCTATTTTTAGTTTTTTGAGGAACCTCCATATTACTTTCCACAATGGTTGGACTAATTTATATTCCCACCAACAGTGTAGGATCCTTTCTCTGCATCCTTGCCAGCATTTGTTGTTCCTTATCTTTTGGATGTTGGCCATCCTAACTGGTGTGAAGTGATACCTCATTGTGGTTTTCATTTGCATTTCTCTGATGATTAGCGATGTGGAGGATCTTTTCATGTGCCTGTTGGCCATCTGAATTTCTTCTTTGGAGAAGTGTCTGTTCAGCTCCTCTGCCCTTTTTTTAATTGGGTTCTTTGCTTTTTGTTTGTGGAGGTGCATGAGCTCTTTATATAATTTGGATGTCAACCCCTTATCAGATATGTCATTTACAAATATATTCTCTCATACTGTAGGATGTCTTTTTGTTCTATTGATGGTGTCCTTTGACATATAGAAGCTGTCCTCTTCCCTCTTTTCTATGAAACAAAAGCTTTGACCTGGTTTGGGAGGGCGGCGAACTCTGTCCCCTCAGGTCATGGATGATGACCCAGTAAAGCTGAGTAAAATGAGTGGAAGACAAAACAAACTAAAAACAAAGTCTCTTTGTCTGGGGAGAGCCGGGCATGTTGCAGAGGGGCAAGAGCGAGGGAGCTCCCAGGGCCGAGAAGGAAGACCTCAAGCTGAGAAAGCCCCAAACACCAAGAGGCACAAAGCATCTGAGCCCGTGGCCTGCTGATGTCCACACACCCACAGGGATGCTGGAGCCAGCGCGGCTTCTGGCCAACTGACTCGGCGCCCCTGCTAAAGGCTGGCGGGAGGAGAGATATCATTTACAGACATAGTGTTATACAGTTACCTCAGTCTGCATTGCTTTTCTCAAAATGCTTGGCCCTCAACCAGAAATTACATGATATACAAAAAAGGGGAAAAAAAATCTCAACATAAAATGGTCAATACAGGTAGGTTCATATATGACCCAGGTGTTTGGGCTATCATAATTTTAAAATTACAAGTTAAATTTAAAGTAGCAATGTTTAATATGATAAAAGCTCTGATGGGAAGGATAGAAAACACACATAAATAGGTGGAGAATTTCAGCAGAGATGGACATTAAAAGATCAGTTAGAAATGTTAGAAAAGCAAAGCAGGATGAACAAGATAAAGAAAGTCTCTGAAAGACTCATTAGTGGGTATGACGCAGCTGAAAGAGAACCAGGACCTCAAAGACAGGCTAGTCCCAATTTTCCAAATGGAAGCACATAAAGAAAGAGCTGAAGATGCATTATTAAAATAGCACTCATATAATTGATTAAGAAATATATATGATTGCATTTTATATAATGGTTGTTTTAAATGTGTAGAGTTTATACTTTAGAAGTTACAAAAGCTTGAAATTGTACTAACCCTTTTGGGAATACACACACACATGTGTGCCCAGCTACACATATACTGAGACATATACTGCTGTCTTTGTTAATATTTTAGTTAAGATTTTTGAAATGTTGCTTTCTATTTTGTTCACTTGTGAGCGCATACTCAAGTTTTTTCTGTCAGACGCTGTCCTGTTTCAGTTTAATTTTTCTTCTTTTTAAATTACCTGGATCCATTTATTTAGTTCTATGAGAGCAGTTTTATATTAGTATTCCCCAGAAAAACAGAGCCCATGGGATATATCTCACTGGCTCGCTGGCTATATGATACCGATGTAGAAGTGTTATAGTGAACTGGCTCGTGCAGCTATGCAGGCTGAGTCCCCAGACCTCCAGTCAGCAAGCTGGCAGGGCAGGAGAGCCCGTGGTGTGGTTTCAGCTGGAAGCTGGCAAGCTCAAGACCCAAAAGAAGACAGTGTTACAGGCACTTCCAAAGGGCAGGGAAAGATGGATTCCCCGGGTCCGGGAATCAGACAGAATCTGCTCTGTTCAAGCCTTCCACTGATTGGGCAAGGCGCCCCTGACATACACATTAGGCAGGGCGATCTGCTTTACTCGGTCTACCAATAAAAATGTTAATGTTAATCTCGCTCAGATCCATCCTTACAGACACACCCAGAGTAGTGTTTATGCCAGATATCTGGACACCTCATGGCCCAGTCAAGCTGACACATAAAATTAGCCATCACAAATATTATCTGTTCTTCAATGTCTAGGTAAAACATTTGAAAAAATTTGTTTTATCCTGATTTGTCTATTTCAATGGGATACCTACAGAATTTAAAGATACTCTGGTTTTATATTATATTTTTAAATAAATTTGGGCAGTTCACATTTTTGTATGAAAATGGTTCATCAAAGTTTTTAAGTTATTTATCAGGTTATATTTTCTCATGTAAATATGAGGATTGCTATTACTGTCATTATCATTATGGCTGTTTCATCCCTCCTCATTGCTGCTGGTAATTTGGACACTGAGTTAGACGCATGCTCCAGGGTTTCATGCTCCCAGCAGACAGGCAGCATACACCCTTACATAATTATTTGGGCCTCTGTGCAGCCACAGATCAAACGAGATGGTATATTAGCCACTTGTGAATTCTGTCCTGCTAGGACATGGGTGATGCGATACATCCAGCCACACAGCCACACACATGACTGTGCCATGTCCTAAGGCAGGTAGTGGCCATGCCTTTCCACAGTCTGCAGATCCAGGTGTGGAGTGCAGCTTCTTGCAGTCTCTTCTGCATGATGGTTAGTCCTGTGCACAGCCTGTGACTTCCAGCTCTGGCCTGATTCTGTCTTGACCTTGCAACGACATCTGGCTCAAATATCCTAGAGGCATTGAGCTACCTGTCTCTGCTCTCTTCCTCTGAAGCGCAAGTCTCTATGCCATACTGTGGCTGAGGTCACTGGGTGTATTTTGTGTGATAAACAGCAGGAATTAATTTCTCAGAGTTCTGGAGGCTGGTAGTCCAAGATCACCCTCATGAGCTAATCACCCAAAGTCCCATCTCCTAATAACCATAACCCTGGACATTAAGATTTCAACATATGAGTTTTTGAAGGACACAAACATTCAGACTTTAGTATGCATGGTCCATGAAATATTTGTATCAAGTTAAGGATGATAATTTTATTTGTATTAGCTTACAGAATACTAGAATTTTAACCCCCAAATGGAAATATTTACATTGTTTTGTTTACCAATTTAATGTTGACTAATTTTTTCCCAGTGCCTAGAAAAATGTATAGAATATGGTAGACACTCAGATTAGTTAAATAAATTATTTTACTATTTTATATCTGTCGGGGGCCTAAGTGGGGAGTATTTGTAGTGTCGAAGACAGGATTCACAGGAGTACATAAATGCATCTAGGAATGTTTATCAGACGAACTCACCCTAGAATCAAAACACTTCACTAGTTTAGTGACAGCACCTCATTCGGGTATATCACATTTCATCTGAAGCTAATGCGACCCTCCCCGCCTTGTCATCCGCTTGAGTACAAAGGCAAAAGGAACAGAATATGGCTGATGTGCTGAGTGAATCCACATAGATCTCCTGTCTTCCTCTGTCACCCTTGGGAGTTATGTATTATTTATCCGAATTTTACAAAGAGTTTTCTCACACCAGTTAATGGCAGAGCTGATATTAAAAACTAGATATTAAAATATTCAGTACACTGCACACAGATATTGCTAAACTTCTTGGGATTTATATTTGACTGGCTTGTGTTAATAGTTCTCTTTTCTCTGAATTATCTTCCTCTCACACTACAGGACTGTCAACTCATTTTATATGAGTTTTTAGAACCCATGAAAATTATTTTTGATGGACCTGAACATTGTTGATTTATGTTATATTTTACTCTTGCTTATCTTAAGGGACAACATGAGAAATCAGACTTGAGTAAATGACCCTGCACCCAAGCCTGGCGAAAGCACCTGTTTGGCAACAATGGGGTGCTTTCTGTGAAGGTGAAGGTCACCTTTTAGTGTACTGTTCGGAGAAGCATAAAAACAACAGCTGGTCATAACAATCCTCTCTGATCTAAATGTCGATATATTTACAGAAAGGTTGGATCAAGGTGACAATCTGTAAATGAAATTAGAGGAAAGCTGATTTTGCATAGGATTTTTCACATCAGATAAGAAAACAAGAGAACTGACTGTAAAGATCAATCTTTTAAAGGGCTACTGACACGGTATTTAATAAGATGTATTGGGAGAGACACTTAATCTCCCACTAAAGTGAGTTTCTCAACTGAGGGCTTCAAGATTTTATCCTAAACAACATCACATTTTCTGAACCAAGCCATCCACTCTGAGAACCTCAGAGCCTGAGGTAACAGGGTCTTATGCATGATAAAATCGCAAAATGCAAAGCAGGGTAACACCGTGTCACCACGTTAGCATGATACCATATAATTTTTAGTTAGGTGAAAATCGTGGGTGACCATGATCTTTATTTATTAGCTTAAAGTATGTCGTTTGATTTTTAAGCAGTCTTCTACTCTCAGTGGTTGCCACCTCTAAGGAAAAAAAAAAAAACCTCATTTTTAAATGTTCAAATAAAAAAAACCCTTCCTTTTCAAGTTACTATTTTATGTTAGAATATTCCCAGTAGGGTAACTTGCCTACGCTGAAGTGCATACGCTGAAGAAAATTACTGAATAAGATTAAATTCTTGAATTTTCAGGATATCATGCTAGAAATGTTACATTTTTTTTTATAACTGAGAACTCAGCAATATTTTTAGAGCAAAGCAAATAAACCCATGTACTACTGTTATAACCAGCCAAGGTCTCTTTCATTCCTATGTGCTCATCTTCCAAAACTGAACCACTGTTTCCTTCTATAATATCTGATACTAATTTGTAATGAGTTTCTCTTGCACAACCCTCTTTAGAGTCAACTCAAAATGGAAATACCCCTGGCTTTTAAGCTAAGAGCTCACTTAGCATTTTACTTTTATTACTAAAAAGTCAGAGGTCATTTAACTTAAAAATTAAGATTTCAGTTGATTTTAATTTTTGTTTTAAAATGAAAATAATAAAAATATAACAGAAGAAAAAAATGAAGTATATGGCATCATAGTGAATATTTAAGCCTGAGAGGAAATATCAGAAATGCTACTGGCCATGAAATCTTACAGAAATATGAACTGCAAGAAATAATTACTCAGTATTTTGGTGTAATTTCTTCCAACATTTTATTCTATGTGCAGATTTAACATGCTATATAGAGAACCTCATATCCTCACTTCCTGTCATCATTGCATGGTTCCTAAAAAGCCCCATGTTTTGCAAAATCATATGGTTGAAAACATAACAAAACAAAAAATACAAAAGTAGGGCTTATGGAGAAAATAGGGCTAGGATCGCACCACTCAACAACTCTGTCATCAATTAAAGATAGTAATCTAATAAAAATGGTGGCACAGTTTCATACATGCTGAATGATTCTAGGATACACAGTAGTACAATAAATATGGCACTTTGTCTTTAAAATTATCTAAACTTTGCTTGTGGAGATGGGCTTCAGAAGGGAGGCAGCGTTTGGGGAAGTAATGGAAGGCTGGTGCCTTAAATAGGACGTGAGCTGAAACAGCAGGTAATAGTTGTGGGTTGTCATGATACAATTGGTCAACTGAGATGTTAAGTGGATGTCTGAGGTGCGCGTATTTGGGCACGATTCTTTGACAGCTCAGTTCAGCTGAATGCAGGTTTCTGCATTTGCCCAGTCCTTATTGCAGATGAAATCAAGTATAAACACCCACCGTACTCCTGTTATGCTCAAATTGTTTCATATGTCAATGCTGTTGGAACAAATTCATGTTTCAAAGCAAGCATTATAGCAGAATTGACTATTGTCATTATTGTATCATTTTTATTCATTGTTTTTCCATAAAAATTATTTGCAAGAACTTCATAATATTCCAAGAAAAAAAAGTTGGTGTAGTCTTCTGCTATTGAACAAAGAGGTTGTTGTTAATTTTCCCTTATGGTTTTGGAATACCTTTATAATCATTGGCATATCATATTTCTGTAGGACAAATTAGGACAGAGTATATGTGGTGAGCAGTTAAAAGTGAGAACTTTGAAATCAGTTTGACTCTGTCATCACTGAAAATGTATTTGAACTTATGCAAATTGCTTGGCGTCACCAAGCTTCAATTTCTTTATGCTTTGAATGGAGATGAAAATATTACCTACCTTCTAGGGTGGGAGAAAATGGAAAAGTACAGCATTGGGAAAACTATCAGGCCAGCATTTGAAATATAATATGCACTCAAGAAGTGGTGGCTATAGCTACAGAGTCCTAGGAGTTCAATACTCTGAGTTGAGTATTAAGTAGTTTTAATGTTTCCAAAAAATGTTGTAGCAAATGACTTTCCAAAAATCAGTGGAAGAGACTTAGCTCATAGCTCAGCCTTAGCAGAGCTCTTATTTTATAATTTTCTATTTTAAAAGGACATATTTAATTTGCTTTACTAATAAGGTTCAATGTATTTACACAGGATATTTTCCCTGTAGCCCAAGGATTTTTTTATTTTTGCATTTCCCTACCTGCTGGTCCTATGTTGCTAAGTTTGGTTTACATTTGGAAGTACCCTGAATGAATCCTCTCTTCCTTCTCATCTCTTAAATGCCTAAATTTCATCTTTCCTACTCATGACCTCTCATCTGTGAGCCGGTCCTCTTCATGGTCACCTAACTAAGGAACATCCCCCCCACCCCCTACAGATTTGCATAGAGCCCCTTGGTACCCTCACTAAAGAGGATTCAGCTCTGCACAGTTTCTGCCCACACACTGCCTCATCTGCTATCAATCCTCTTGTGTTAATAAGACGGGTCAAAGTAAATGCAAACTTCATAGAAGACAACTAAAGAAGCCAGAGGGGCTAGTGAGGTATGAACAGAATCACTTCCAGATCTTATTTTTTTTTAATTCCAGTACTGACCATGGGTAAGAGAAAATGTATGATTTTGTAGGGGACACCTCCTTCTCTTGCTGCTGATCCTTGCCTGATAACCTGCCTTCCTTTTTCTGTTATTTTATTTCCTTGAATCTTTCCTTGATGTTCTTAACGTCCTGTTTACAATGATCCCTGCTGCACAGGTCCTGTGCTGGGTCCTCAAATCCTTTCCTGCGAAGGTGTCCGAATCTGACTGTCATACAACAAACACTGCAGTCAAGTTCAACGGGCCTTTGCTACCCATGCTTTCTCTCTCTTCTCCATCACAATTATTTTCATGCCTCACTTCAGTTAGCACAGCATTTTGTCTTTGGCTTTACTGTCAAAATATCACAACTTTATTTGTGCTTTACTGAAATGCTGTCTCTTTCATGATCCACACCTCTTCCCATGTTCTTCAGAAAGTGCAACACGTGGAAGATGGATGGTTACCACTTCGTGGGTTTGTAATCTCCGGGAAGCAGGACAGGGGCAAAGAGGGTGAGGCAGGGGAAAGAATGGGGCCCAACAGAGGCACCTTCCTAGATGGTTACTTCCTGTTATCTGTCAAGTGACGCTAATTGTTCGATCTCATCTGACCATCTTCCAGCATGATAGATAACTGGACTGTCTCAGGACATCCCATGGGATAGGGAGGCTGGAGGGAAAAGGGAAACGATGATCCTCTCATCACTGGTTGCAGGTGTTTCCCCCCAGGGATGCTGCGCCCTGCACCCCATTGCTCACACATGCCCGTCAAGTGGCCCCAAGGTCTCCGGTGCCTCAGTGTCAGGTGGGAAGCTGCAGGGCGGGTTGTGAGGGGCACAGGGGAGAGGGCTGTCATATTTCACCTGAGTAAGATCCAGTGAATGCTCTACAGAGGAGTGTATTGAATAAGAAGCAGAGGCTAATGGGGCCTCGAGGGTCTGAAGAGGGCATACAGGGTGGCCGGTGTACCTCTGCTCCCCAGCCAGACTGAAGTAAGGCCCGTTAGGTCAGGTGCGCATGCAGAGCACCGTCCACCGTATCTGCCGTCCAGCACAATGCCGTGAGGTGGGCAGTCCCACTGTGTGTGTGTGACTCCGTGGGGCTCTGTTACATGTATTCCTGTCACCTTTAGATCGTCGTTGACATGAAAGGATTAATAAATGCATGTAAAATATAGTAAGCTCTTAAAGAATAGGATTCTTTTCTTTAATATATCTCCCTGCAAGCCCCACTTCATCACTCTCTCATGCTCCTACTTAGCTAACAAATAAAAATTGTGTAAATAAATTGAGGAAAAAAGCTACAGACAACAAATCAAACATATGTCAAAAATTGTGAAATGTATGTTAGTTTACCCTGCTTGCAAGCTGAACCTGTAGACTGCCAGTTTCATGAATGCTGCCTGAGACATGAGATTCTTGGGTTGGAAATAAAGGATGTTATTACTCACAAAAACATCAGCATTTTCTCACAACTGGTTCTGCAAGCTCTCATTCCCTCAGAGCAATGTGATGAGGCTGGTGATGCCAACACACACCGTGGCTTGCATTGCAGGAGAGGAATCTGAGCTTTGGGAATGTAATTCTTTTTTAATGGCTAGTAAATAAATTTGCCCTTTGCTCTGGACAGAGATGCTATCTCTATCTTCCAAGACTGATTAGGAGGAAAACCTCCTTGACATTTTGGAACAAAGACATTATGGAACAAAGGCAGTCAGCACCTATGCTTTATTGCAAGATAAGCAGCAATATGAGAGGCCATAAGGGAATTGTCTTCTGGTGATCAATATACTCGTTCCTGCACGATTTTGGTTTTGGGCAAAATTTCCTAAGAGTAAGCCACTCTGTCAGCCCCTCTGATTAATATGACCAGAAGAGGGTAGGACAACAGTCTGTTCGATTTGTCTCACACAGCATCTAATTAAGGCATCGCATTCACCGACAGGGCCCCAGGTAGCTGGACGAGGCCACCCTGCAGGGTTGACCTCAACCATGTACTGGCCCTGCACATGGGGAGGAAGACAGACACTGTGAACCAAGGAGAGTGTTTGTTACGTTCCTGAATATGCCATTTCCATCTGAAAAGTAAGGGTCAGCACACACCCCGCTGCACTGTGAATCTTTAAGTCTGAGTTGATACCCAGAACAAGCATATCAATCACAAGGCCTCCCGGGTCAAGGGTTGGGTCTGCACAAAGCATGCAGCACCATTAGGAAGCTGACGGCTGCCTTTCCAGCAGGGTGTATCTGGCAGCTCTGTCAGGGGGTAGACAAGTCCAAAACAGAAGAAGGTTGTCCTTGTGTGGAGAGGGCCTCCCTTTGCCAGAGGCCCCGTTTGGTCAGAGCGTCAGTCAGAGGAACTTGTAGCTCAAAACACTCATCGCAGTTGTCGAGCCCAAAGGTGCCACCACTTCTCCATGTGAGGTGCCCGATAATTGAAAGAATCCTTCTGGAATTTCTGTGACAGGGATGTACCAACACACAGATACTTCTTACTACATACTCGGAGGTAGAGACAACAACTGAGGCGCATGGAGCCCGTCCATCTCTCCAGGCCCCAAGGTCAAGGTCCATTTCTCCTCCCTTCCCCATGGAGAACCTTGCTGAAACCCATTTTTCTGAATCGAAGTGTCACCTGTTCCCGCCGTGTCAGGTCGCTCAGCCCCACGGGAACTGGGGCTCTGACAGAGTCACGCACAGCTCCCTCCGTTCCTGAAGTTTGAGATTTGGCTTCATCCCCAACCTGTTCTCCTTCAGCCACCTGAGGTGTGAGCAATGGGGAGGGAGACACAGGGTCATGGGTGGGAGGTGGGGCTCCACACCCACGCAAGACATACTGACCTGGGTCTGAGTGGTGTGGCTCCTGCTTGCGGGGCGGCCAGACCAGCCCCGTATGTGTTTGGTCCTCCCCGTGCAAGCTCACCATTACTGACACGTCCACGTCAGCTCTGAGGACCTTTTGTCTGAGCTGTCAGTGTGACCACATCGCTGTCTGGGTTGCAGGGGGTGCACCATTCAGGTAACATGGGCTGGACTCACACAGTGGAATCTTTTTTAAGGAGTCCACCCCTCAGTGTCCTGTTACCATGATAACATCTCTTAAGTTCTTTCCAGTTTTCTACAAATGGGTGAGGAGTATCTTCCAGGGCTGCAGGGATGGCTGAAATAATTTATCTAAAATTCCTTTGTTTAGTCTCATTTTCAAGTGCATCATCTTCCTCTGCCTTGTCATCCTAGCCAGTGACAGTGAGAGCCTCGCACTGCTGTCAGCCTGTTGCGTAACTTCCCATGGGAGTTGTTTGTCTCAGAGAGGCCTTCCCCAAGGCTTCCTGTTAGCAGCAGGACCTATTGCAAAAATCTCTTGCACCCTTGACTATTGTCTCTGAATGATCTAAGCTTAGCTAAGAGACTGCACATGGGGCCAAGCCATAGACGCACAGTCCTTCTTTAACAAAACATTACATGTACCGCACCCTCATTATCTAAGCAAGCCAGTCAGTGTTTTCATATTACATTTGGTTTCTTCCCAGAGTGGTTACAAGTTTCTTTTTTGTCACATTCATTGTGGGTATGCATCCCTGCAATTCTTGTCTGAAAAGCGGTGGAAAATTTTGTACTCCTAGGAAAAACCTTATTATTGGTTTTACAGTGGGGCAAACTGAAGGCCAGCCTCAGACTGTCCAGGAAGCCCCCTTCCCTTGGAGAGTTGACCACAGCAAGAGCACTGCTGGGACACAAGTCCTTGAACCTGCTTTATGGTGCTCTGCTTGCAGCCACCTCCCCAGTTCCTGCTAGTGGGCAGCCATGGTGTGAGGAACCATTGATGGTGCGTTAATTGGGGATTTGGGTCATTCATGGTGCAACTGACGGTGCATTTTGGCCAACACAGTTGCTACCAATGACCATGGACTTCCCTCAAATCCCTTTAACCCATCCAACAGGTCTTTGATTTTTCCTTTTCCGGAAGGTCATGCCTCTATCAGCATTCCCACACTTGTGCCCCAAACCGTGAAGGGGTGGTAGCCTGGTGTAGGTTCATGGATGCTGGTTGGGCCGAACACTTGAGATCCCTGGGTGAAGACAAAACACTTGATGACACAGAGCAATACAGGAGCCAGAGCATCAACATTTTCTTGTCCCTGTGCTGTGAGTTCCAGTTCCCGCAGGATGACACTGACTCTTGCCCATGCTGTGACGTCCATTATAGGAGAGAAAGCCCCAAGCTCTTAGTATAACTGCAGTGAGCAAATTGGCCCTGGGCACCAGAGAGAGGTGCTCTGTATCATCTAAGCCTTTATGCAAACCTGCCCTTTGCTCCTGAGGGAGGCTGCATCTCTATTTTCTGAGAGGATTTGCTGTAAAAATGTCTTTGTAAATATAGCGCACAACCAAAGTTAGTACCTCTGTTCATATGCATGCAGGAACATGGGAGCTCCATGGAGAACTCTCTCCCTGAAACATTATTACTCTCCCAAAAACAATTTTATCTGCATCTAGCTCCTGTGGCAGTAATGTTTAAACTTTGTTTTGTAAGCCATTATTAAGAATCATTTGTGATCCCATGGATATCTTTTCCAGCAAATAATTGCAAATATAGATTCAACTGTAAATAATTCAGTGTTCAGAGGCTATCTTCGCCCACGTGTAGATCCGGGACTCCCCAAGTAAGACTTTTGACCTGAAGGTTTTGTGTTTAGTGTAGATTATATAACTGCATAATTCTCTTAAGATTATACACTGATGGACTTTGATATAGGAAAGACAGAAAGACTGATAAAAATGGGCAGCAGAGCCATTCAATTCTTGCTCTGTTTTCATGCCACAGCTGGAGTCCCGCCTCCAAACGATCAAGTCGCCTTCCAGTAGATCTGATAGGACCTTAGACCCACTCAGACTTATTGACATTTAGGGCTGAGGGAACGGAAGGTAATGAGTTGCTCTAAGATACATGGTGCTAGACTTCACTGCTGACTCATTTCTATTTTTAAATTGTACTTTCTTTTTTCTTGATTTTTACTTCCCACTATGCTTGTTTTTAGAAGAATGTGGACTTACAGTGTGCCTCACACATGCATGTTTACAACAGGTTTACTTAGATCTTTTCTCTACCAGTAATTATTTTTCTCTTAAGACTCCTGTCTTAAAGTTTAATACAGACACCAAGGTATTTTTGGCCCTACTTAAAAATGTAGATCTTGTTATCAGTACTTCAACTCTTTCACCATAAATATGATAGTGTTTTTCATATCAGGGTGTTCCAGTAAGACTTGTCAAATATGAAGGAGGCCTCTTTTATGACATCAATATTTATCAAAGACATCAGATGCAATTAAGAACTTACACTGTTAGAATTCATGCATAATTTGTCATTGTTTCTCTTAATGATGAAAATATTATTTTTGGATTGCTTTTTAGTTTTCTTCAATATTAAGTTTTTATGAATGATTGATGATAATGGATGTTTTGCCATAAATTATAATGAAACATTGAAGAACTGGTCTACTTTTAGAAAATTACTAAAAGGTCAAGGCAACTTACAGGCAAAACTGGTGTAAATATAGAGAAGAACAGATAAATATCAGTGGTGTTTGAACCAAAGTTAAGTTGTGTGTAATGTATAGTCAACATGAATGGACTCCTTCAACTATAAATATATTTGGGACCATTCAATTCAGAGGGAATAAGATAAAACAAAACAAAAAACTATTCTGACATCAATTACCTAATTCAGTATTCTACTGAGGATCAATTGAGTCACTTTGCAAAACTTCAGTTTAATATAATTATATACATTTCAAAAAAAAATTAGGAGCTCATATCCAACTGCTCTCATTGCTTCTCCATTTCCAGGGCACTTTGTCCACCCTTAATTTCTGCTTTCCTCCAGTTTTCCTGTTTTTAGCTCTTGCAATAAATATGCAAACTATGTCAGTTCCCTCTGGAATCAGCTGGCCTGGGTTCCGTTTTCCATATGGGCCTTAACTGATAAAAAGGCAAGTCAGCTAGTCTAAAGTGTCTCCTTGGAAAGTAGGACATGGAGTTCTATGGGGTCTTCTGAGTCAGATTTATAAGTTACTACATTCCTTAAGGGTCATTTCACACCCTTTCAAAGTCTAATGGAAAGCACACTTTAAAATCTGAGAGTGTAGGTACGGATGACATTCCTGATGTTTGAGCAAGGTCTTAGATCCATGCGTGCTGTTTGGTAAGAACACATCTGACGCTAAGATTTAATGTCTCGTGAAGTAAAAATGTGGGAGATTCGAGTCACTTGTGAGCACTAAAGGGTGAGTGAAGAAGAGTGTCTTGAATAAATGAATGCCTTCAACAGGAGAGATGCTAGAAGCTGCTGATTAGCTGTGTCGGAAATGTTTCTTCTTTATATTACAGTTAGGCCAATCATTCCATTATTTTCTGTGACATGTGTTAGAAAATGAAAAACTGTAACTCAGGGAAGTTGGTAGTTGACATTTTAAAATTATTTTTTATTGTGTAATATTTGTGTAGTACATATAAATCAGGAGAAAAATATTGAAACTTAACATTCTCTTATGTTACAGAGCTCATACATTATTCCCGCATTTAAAATACTATAATTTCTAGCTTATACTTTTATATGAGGTTTAATAAATCTAGTTTCCCTCTCATGTTTAATGCTCCAGTCATTTTTGTCTTCCATTTTAATGTCTGATGTCACTTAGGAAATAAAAGAACAAAATTCAGGAATCAGACCATTACATCCACAGGCCTAGGAACTTAACACATAGTTCTAATTTTTTTACATTCTTGAACTTTTCTATAAATCTGTAACTTCTTGCTTAGAACGCCTCTCCCAACACCCACTGGCCTCCCCCTGCATTACGACCACCTGAAAACTTTAGTGGCTAATTTTATGGGAGTTCAATATTAAAATGAATCTCAAAGATAAATCCACAGCCTTATTCTGAAATCAGAAAAATGACCCTTCAAAAGGCAACATGACTTTATTTATTTATCATGGCAAATTAGTGGGGGAACTGATGTTAGAATTTCATTGTTCTGTGCTATCTGCCATTCATAAAAACATAAAAAATATGAAGGTCTAGATTCACATGGGAATGCAAACTGATTTTTTTCTGTACTGGAGCATGTGCTATTATTATGTGTTAACTCAGTTAATGTTTGCATTTTTGTTGCTGTTACTTATCATTTTGCACATGGAAGAGTCAAGTCTGATGGCGTTTAAACAGGTGTTTCAGTGTTACAACTAGCGGTTCTGGGAAGTTCAGTATTTTAAGTTGGGGTATAATTTAGCAAAGGCCCTTCAGTGTACCACTCAGTCATTTTACCTTGGTGTTATACACTTTTATAATCACCCCTGAGATGAAACATGGGGCAATTCTGTTCCCCAGGAAAGGTCCCCACCAACCCAGCACATCCTCCCTGTGGGAGCCATCCTTCTGACTCCAATCACCATAGACTGTTTTTGCTGGTCCTTGGGCGACATGCAAATGAAAGCCGGTGGCATGCCCTCCGTATTCTGTCTCCTTATTGTACTCATTCGTGTGCTGGGAGGTACCTTTATGCTCTTCAGTGTATTACTCTGCTCCCCCCCTGCATGAATACCACAATTTACCCATCTACCATTGATTGGTGTTTGAGACTTTTTTCCTCTTGGAGGATTACAAATAAAGCTGGTAGGGACATTCTTGTACTTTGTACATCTTGTATTTTTGTGGACATAATCAGTCCTTTTGTTGTGCATCATATACCCAGGAGCAGAACTGCTGGTCTGTAGGTCATGCTAATGTTTTACTTACATAGTCCCTCCTTACATTTCCAAATGCTATACCCGCTCATCCCACATCAGAAACATCTCCATCTTCTACGTCCTTGGTATTCCCTACCTTCTAAATTTTAGCTATTATGGTAGGATTAACTGGCTTCTCATTGGTACTTTTAATTTCCACTTGTCTGATGAATAATGATGTTTAAAATATTCTCATATGTTAATGGATAGTTTGATGTTCTCCTTTGTAAAGTGTTTTGCCCATTTTTAATTAGTTTTTCTCTCCTTCCATTATTAATTTGAAACAGTTCTATATTTTGATGGAAACGAGTCTATTAAATAAATATGCTACAAATATATTATCCTATCTGAACCCTGCCTTTCCACTTATTTTACGATATTTTATGTGAGAGGTTTTAATTTTAAAATCAAATGATGCAAGTTCAATCAATGTGCAAGTTTCCTAGGTTTTCTTCCAGAAGCTAAATTTTAAAATTAAAATTTTAGCTCTTACTTTCAGAACCATGATCCATTCCAAGTTACATTTTGTTAATTTTCTAATAAATTAAGCAAGTGATCCAGTACCATTAATTGAGAGGACCATATTTTCTGAACCAAAATGAAGTCGTGCTTGTATAAAATCATGCCGCCTGAGTGAATCTGTTTGTAGATCCTCTATTCTATCTCTGATTTATTTGTCAATAGCAAACTCTCTTTAATTCTGGATCTTTACAGAAAGACATTATCTTATCTATCTGGTAATGTAAGAGCAGTAGCCTTCAACTTAAGGATCTCTATGGCTATTCTTGGATATTTGTATTTCTGTGTGAATTTTTAGAATAAGAATGTTCATTTACTCAAACTCCTTGTAATTTGAATGCCATTGCATTGAGTGTATAGGTAAATTTGGGGAACTGACACCACTTTTTCTGTTCTATGAATGCTACTGAGCTCTCTCCATTAATATAGATATTCTTTCATCTCTGTCAAAAATATTTTGCAATTCACAGTTTGAGTTTTGCACATACTTTAGTAGATTTATTTTTAGGTATTTGATTTTTTCTTAAACACTATTGTAAATTGCATTTTGTATCACATTCCTCCTGTCTTGCTAATATACGTATGTACGGTTGACTGTTTTTGCACTGACTTTATTTCCAGGAACTACACTCAGTTTGCTTGCATTATTACATTAGCTGGGGCTCCTGTACAATATTGAATAAAATTGGCAAAGTCTCATCCATGTTCAGTTCTCAACCAATAAGGGAAAAGCTTGCAAATTTCATCATTAGATATTGTTATCTGTAGTTTTTATAGACTATTCTTTATTGCATTGAGAATGTTCCCTTCTATTCCTGATTTGCTTTGAATTTAATCAGAAAAATTTTTTTAGTTTATGAATTTTAAAAAATATCCATTGAAATGACCATTTCACTCTTCATTCCGTTAAAGTAATGGATTATATTCATTTGTTCTCAAATATATTAATTCATCTCTATTTTTGGAATGAATCAGATTACTTGAACCTTTTTCTTTTTTTGATTATTGTATGTATAAGTGGATTCTATTTGCTAATATTTTTTGCTTAGTATTCTTATATCCATGTTCATGAGAGATATTGGTTCCTATTTTTCCTTAATTGTAATGTCCTTATAAAATTTGGGTATAAAGCATCTGCTGGTCTTTAAAATGTGTTTGAAAATATTCCCTCGGTTTCCTATGCTCTGCTGTTTTCATGCGTGGTTGTTACCTCTCACAGACGTTCTGGGGAAGTTATCTTGAAGAGACTGGAATTTTCTTTATGAAAAGTTTATCGATTAAGGTTTCCATTTCTTTAAAGACTTTAAATCATTCATGTTTTATATTCTTGTGCCAATTTTTATGATATATATTTCAAAAGATCTGTCAATTTCATCAAAATTTTCAAATTTATTGTCATGAAATTTTAAAAAATATTCACCTATTATCATCCAATATCTTTAAGACCTGTGGTGGAGATCTCTATTTTAGTCCTGCTATTTGTAGTGGTAATTTTTCCTTTATTTTCCTTGATTAGTTATGCTATAGGTTCATTAATTTTATTAATATTTTCAGAGAACAAACTTCTGTTTCTATTGGATATTGTTTCTCTTCAGTTTTTTTTTTATTTCTTCTTTCATGTATATTATTTTTTTCCATCTCATTTCTGTGGACTTAATTTGCTGTTATTTTTCTGACTCCTTAGCTGGAAGCCAAGATTCTCTCTCTTAAGCCTTTTTATTTTGTTTACTAGCATATGCATTGAAAACTATAAATTTGTTTCTAAGTCATTGCTTGGCTGTATGTCACATGCTCATTATTATTTAGTTAAGTTGCAGACATCTATTTATTTTCTAGTTATTTTCTTCTTCTTTAAATTTAATTCTACAGAGATTAAAAAAATCACTGAACTTTTTAAGTCATTGAAATGTGAACCCTAGAATTATTGTCAGATATATAGTGTTTTTGGATAAATGTTTACCTACTCATGAAAAGAATTGGTATGCTGCAGTAGTTGAATATAGTCTATTATGTATGTCAATTAATTTAAGTTCATTAATCTTTATGTCTAAATATTCTGCAATATTAATAATATTCCATCCACTCCTGTCAGTGAGACATATGTTTAAAATTCCAAATATAATCCCGAAGTTGTCTATTTCTTCTTTAATTTCTTTAAGTATTCTATATTTTGAAGTTATATTATTATGAGCCCATACTTATTATTGTTATATATATGTCCTTTTATGTAAGCCATTTATCATTTTGATAATACTTTCTACATTAAATATTTTTCTGGCTGATACTATTATGGCCACCTTAGATGTGTCTTTCTGGCTAGAGACTGCACGATATAGCCTTGCATCTTTATCCTTTACATTTTTCTTTGTCTTTATATTTCAAAGTATATCATGTACATATTATATACTTGGATTTTTTTATCATCTATTCTGATAATGTTTTCAACAGCTGTACTGAGATAGGATTGACATACATTAAGGAGTGCAGTTTTACTATAACTTATAATAGCAGAAAAAAAGAATAGTAACCATGTTTTCTGACTTATTTGTCCTTACGTTTGATTAACCAATATTGTATTATTATTATTAGTATAAAACCTGTTTTTCCAGTCGTTGTGGTCACCCCACACTAACGTGATGATCCCCAGTCCCAAAATTAGATTGGATGTAGAGGCTGATGACTGCACATGCGCCAGGATATTCATTATTCACAGATGGGGGCTGTCGTGTGCGAGCACAGTGGCCCCCCAAGCGGGTCTGACTCGGTGTAAGAGAGCAGAGCATGGCGTGGAGCTCAGAGTTCACGGGGTTAAGGGTGGGGCTGGAAGGAGGGCTTCCGCCTGTGCGCTGCCTTACACAGCTTGAACTTCCTTCCAGGGGACGGACCAGGGCTCTCTGATCAGCCTCTGTGAAATGGGCCCAGGGGCCAGAGCGGAAGCTGGGCAGGGAGTGGGTGGGGCCAGCCGTCAGCAGTCAGGCATTAACATTGCAGCCATACTCTTTATTCTGTAAGTACTGTCTTTTTTTAGCTGAACATACTTTTGTGATATTAAAAGTTGTTTATTTGGTATATTACAGTCTTCTCGAAATGTTCTCTCTTCCATATCAACATAATAACTTCTCTGAAGGGCTTCTGGGTGTCACCGCGTGGCACTTACGTGTGGGGTGTGATCTTTCTTGGAACTTCAGTGTGAACCTGTGGGTTCCTTGAAGGCAACCCCACACTGCCTGGGCCTAAACAGGAACCCCTCCCTTCACTGTGGGTCTGCCGGGACCCCGACCTGTGCTCCTGTCTAAGAGTCAGCCAGGAAATTAAGAGTAAACTGCACGTATTTTAGGGGTTCCTTGATTTTGGTTCTCTTTTCTCTCTCTTGAAAATCGCCCGAGTGTGGGACAGGCCGTGGAGCACCCTGGTGTGCTCTGGCCAGGATGCTGACCAGTCACTAAGCCAGCTGTTTGTACAGGTTGCCAAGTGTTTTAGTTGTTGACTGGGAGAAGTTAAGTCTGTTATAGGTGGAGTCTGAAGTCTGGATTAGATTAAAGTGTGTCAGAGTCCCGATTCAGAACTCATCCTTGGTACCACGCCACAAAATAGTCAAAGTTAAGTTCTCAACATCATCTTCAAGCCATTCGCAATCCAGATTCAAGGTCAGAAGTTAGGAGAGTGAAATGATGGAGATAAAGCAAAGGCCTATCTTCTTCAGGGAAAAGATTTAAGAGGTAATTTTTAAGTGGCACCCCATTCTGAGTGCATCCCTCCTGGGCATAGTTGTGTATCTGCAAATACTGTGTATCTGCTGCTAGCCAGATGTGTTCACACCCATGTGGACTAAATCCTGACCAGACTGTGAGGAGAATATACCAACATCATCACCATTTTGCAGATGAGGAAACTAAGCTTCGTTTTATCCAGGGTCTCAAAGAAGCGGTAAGGAACGAAATGTGCCATCAGGCATCAGATTCCAAACTCAGGGTGTTTCCATTTTATTACATCATCTCCTACTTTCCTTTGGAATAATTACCATTTTAAGACTCTTCTCGTGTTGTTGTCAGAAACTGTCCTTGAAAATGTAGGTGCCTATTCTAAATCCACTGATATTTAAAATATAGTTCATAAGGAAATGAAAAAAATAAGGGTGCTGTTTAATTTAATGGTCCGCCTTGCCCTGACTTGCAGTCATTCAAGCACTCTGTCATTTTCCCTACGATGTGCTAGGTCGGTGTGGCTTTTATAACGCAGGCTCTGTCGCTTCCTGCGTAAGAAATATCATTCATTTAAGTCAGTATGATGTTAGCATTTTGTTGGAGGTTAGATTTAGCATGTGGTTCTCCCTAAAATGTTTCCTTGCTTTTTTTTTTCCTTCTGGCTTTTTAGTTAAATTAGAAATACTATGATGAAAACTATTTAGAGGGAGGAATCGAGAATTAAACTATATTGGATATAATGTTTCATTTTTAACATGATAGACTACGGTTAAGACCGTCTCTTAACACTAAATAGTCTCCTCTCTCTCATCTTTCATTTCTATGTTCTAAGAATTGAAAGCAGTCGTGAAGACAAGGATCATTGAGAGCTAAAGACATTCATATTCTAGAAATTCAGTAACCTCTCTCTTCCCCATGCTTTTCAGGGTGGATTTTAATGATTTTTTTTTTTTGTCAGGAACATAGGGAGAGTTGAAGTGTCAGTGGGACACGTATTTCTCAAAGATATTTTATGTTAAATTGGTATGTGAATTAAAAGCTGCCCTGGACCAACATTATTTGCCCCTCTGTTGGATACCTGGAGAGGGATTCTTCAGTTCCTTAAAAGATCAGTGAATCATAAGTAAAGTTAGTTACACGTTTTTTTATTCATTTAACCCTGATACAGCAGAAAATATTGAATAGAATAAATAGAAAGTTCTGGGCTTATTTCCAATGAAATATTTGGCAACGATGTCCAATCGCCATGAGCACCCACTCCCCTCTGTTCCCAGGAAGCCTGTTTCTACCACAGGCAATACACACACACACACATCTCTATTTTGTATGTTGGCTACTGGCAAATTTCCAAAGAGGAGGGGAGCTTAGACAAACATGCACTTACAAAACCAATCATAGTATTGTGCCTGTGAACATGGCTTATCTGAGACTTTTCCTACAGCTTCACAGGGGCAGAGATTCCAAGATGCCATGCACGCTATATTAAACCTAGTTCTCAATCACACTGCAGAAGCGTGGAGTGGGCGAGCTTGGCTGCCACAGGAGGAAGTCAAGAGTCCAATACCTTAAGTGTCTCACACAGGAGTTATATGTGGAGTGTTGCCTTACAAATCAGTTTACAAGCAAGTCATGTCAGAAACCTGGGCAGACATAAATGACAAAGGAAGCTTTTGCCTTGGAATGCCTTTCAGAACTTTGTGCACTGGCCTTCTACAGAATGTCTTATGCATCCGTCAGCAGGAGAGAGAATTTATATGGGAAGCAAGGTGGATGGTAGTGGCCAAAACAGAGGCCAACAATCGTTGCTACTGTCACCAGGCAGGCGCTCTAAATCTTGGCACTGGAGGAAGTTGGCAATGATGCCAGCTGGCCTCCTGCTACCAAAGAGTCTGATATTCCCAAACTAATGGCTATTTCTTCAAATTGTGAGTAAATTAATGCTAATCAGGCAGTGGAATTTGGCAGTAATTATTTCTCTAATCCAGTATCAGAAGCCAATGCTGAACTGCAATATTGTTTGCTGTGTATTTTTTTAACATATATGCCACCCACAGGATTTCTTTATTTGTACGGTTTCAGCTCTGACATGTAAAAAGCTTTGAAGCTGTTATTCACATCCATAAAACAAGGAGATGTGAAGAAAATTTAAAATTGATAACCTTTCATGGACATACCAGAGATCTGAGGTTGCCGAAGAACCAGAATGCTTGGGGTACAGGGAATCCGGGAAGTTAGAGCTGAGCTCTGCCTCGGTGGAGCAGGGGCTGCTGAAGCTGTGAGCTGGAGTGCAAAACCAGTAAACTGGATGAACTGCTGGAGGCTGAGTGTGGGAGAAACTCCTGGGCTGTGGTCTTGGGAGGCCCACATTTTGTAGGTATTACCTCTGGGAACCCTAGGGGGTTTTCTCTCTAAAGGGCAGGAGAAGTCTCCAACTGGCACTGGATGGAGGAGAAAAATTACCATTGTGAAACTTGCCAAGAGTGTTCTCCATAACAAAGACCTAGCCTTTTAAGGAAAGAGACTTAAGGGAGCCTTACCCAGCTGGAGAGAGGACATTGTTTAGGTCACAGCCTAGGGGCACAGGCTCATTAAAAGACTTAGATTTGACCATAAGATTATAGAAAACGTCCCCATCCCCCATCTTACCAACACTCCGAAAGGGACCTAATGTAAGGACAGTGGATTACAGTTGAAAAGAACTCCAAAACACAGGTTCTTTCTGAGAAAAAGTGCTCTGGGACCCCAAAGTAAAAAATCTCCCACAAAGAAAATCCCCAAAGCAGATGGCTTTGCAGTGAATCTATTCTATTTAAAGAAGGATAAATGCCAACACTTCTTACCCTTTTCCAAAGGAATTGAATAGCAGGAAACACTCCCAAACTCATTTTATGAGGCTAGCATTACCCTGAGATCAAAGCCAAGTAAGGACCCTACAATAAAAAAAAACAATAAATGAATTCAGTAAAGTGCAAGATACAAAAGCAGCATGGAGAAATGGGTTGCATTTCTATATGCTAACCCTCATAAGAAATATATATTAAAAAAACAGTCTCATTTACAATAGCATAAGAAAACATTTAAAAATTAGGAATTAATTTAACCCAAAATATGTACGATCTGCACAGTTGAAAACTTTAATACTTTGATAAAAGAAAATAAGGAAGACACAAATAAATGGAAAGATATTCTGTGTTCATGGGTTGCGAGAATCAGTATAGTTAAAATGTCCATACTATTCAAAGCCCACTCTAGATTCAGTGCAATTCCTGTTAAGAATCCCTATCAATGGCAGTTTTCAGAGCAATAAGAAAAACAATCCTATAATTCATATGGAATTGAAAATGACCACATGCAGTCTTCAGGAAGAAGACCAGAGCTGGAGAGTCAGCACACTTCCTGATCTCAAACTGCACTAGAAGCTCTAGTAATCAGCACAGTGTGCTGTTAGCATGAAAAAAGACACCTACACCAATGGAACATAATTGAGTGCCCCAAAATAAACACATGTGTATAAAATCAAGTAGTATTTGACAAGAGAGCCAAGAATACTCAATGAGGAAAGGATAGTTTTCCTTAATAAGTGGTCTGGGAAAACTTGATAATCCCATGCAAAATTAATAATAATAAAGCTGGACTCCTTTCTTACACCATTCACAAAAACTGACTTAGATTAAATAATTAAATGTAAGATATGAAGTAGTAAAACTCCTAGAAGAAAACTTTGGGAAAAGTTCAACTTTGGTCTTGACAATGATTTCTTGGGTATGGAACCAAAAAGTACAGGCAACAGAAGCAATAATCCACAAGTGGGACCACATCAAACTGAAAAGTTTCTGCCCACCAAAGGACACAGTCAGCAATGAGAAGAGACAGCCTGGAGAATTGGAGAAACTGTTCCCAAACTCTGTGCTCATAGCACTAATATCCAAATATATAAGGATTCATATAGCTCAATAGCAAAACATCGTCATCACCATTATCATCTGATTAAAATATGGGCAGAGAACTGGACTAGATGTTTTTACAAAGAAAACATACTTACAAATGGCCAGCAGGTACATTACACTATGCCCAACATCACTAATTAACAGGGAAATAAAAATCAAAACTAAAATGAGGTATTACCTTATACCTGTTAAAACAGCTCTTATTAAAAAAAAAAAAAGATGACAAGTATTGGTGAGGATGTGGAGAAAAGGGAATCCTTGTGAACTGTTGGTTTAAACGTGAGTTTGTGGAGCCACTATGGAAAACAGTATGAAGTTTCCTCAAAAAGTGAAAAATAGAAGTACCACATAATCCAGCAATCCCACTTATGGGTATTTTTCTCAAGGAAATTAAATCACTGTATTGAGGAGATAGCTGCATTCCCATGCTCCTTGCAGCATTATTTGCAGTAACCAATACGTGGAAATAACCTGAGTGTTCACCATCAGAGGAATGGATAAAGGAAATGAGGTATATGTACACATTGGACTGTTACTCAGCCACAAAAAGAAGGAAATCCTGCTATTTGCGACGATAGGGATGGATTTTGAGGGCATTATTCTAAGTGAATTAAGTCAGGAACAAATAACAAATACTGCATGACTTCATTCCTATGTAGATTATAAAAAAGCCAAACTCATAGAAACAGAGCATAGAATGGTGATATCCCTGGGCCAGGGGTGGGAGAAATTGCGGGATATCAGTCAAAAGGTACAAACCTCCAGTTAGAAAATGAATAGTGTGTATGACATACATGCGTGTACATGTAATGGGTATCTAATGTACAGCCTAGTGACGGTAGCTGAGAACACTTTATTATATACTTGGAAGTGGCTAAGAGTAGATCTTGAATGTTCTCACCACACATGAAGATGATCATGTGAGGTGATGAGGTGCTAACTTTACTGTGGCCATTTTTCAGTACGCATGATAAATCATGTTGTACATCTCATACTTACACAATATTAAATGTCAACTTTATCTCAAAAAAGCTGGAAAGTGAAAGTATATAAATCATACTAAGTGTGTCTTCAATCTAATACACTTAACAGTAGAAATGAACAACAGATAGCTGGAAAGTTCTTAAATATTTGGAGATAAAATGATACGCTTCTAAACAACACATTGGCCAAATAAAAAAATTTTGAGAAATTAAAAAAATTTTTGATCTAACTGAAAATTAAAGCTTGTGGAATGTAGAGTAAATTATAGCGTTAAAAGCACACATTAGTAAAGAAAAAATATCTATAGCAATTGCCTAAGGTTCCATTTTGTAAAATTTGAGAAAGAAAAGCAGTTTAAGCCTAAAACAAGCAACACGATAGAAATAATAGTAGTAATAAATGCAGCAGAAATAAATGACATAAAAACCAGTGAAATGATAGGTAAAGATCACCAAAACCAGTTCTGGTTATTTGCAAAGATCAGTAAAATTGATAAACCTGCAGCCAGACTAACCAAGAATGAAAGACAAGACATGAACTGTCAGTACCTGAAATGCAGGACGAGCCATTATCCCATGGACAGAAAGTTGTAATAAAGTGTGATTAATTCTATTTATATAAATTTGATGCCTGAGATGAAATGCATGGATTCATTGAAAATACAAATTACCCAGCTCTCACAAAGAGAAATAGATCATCTGAATAGGCCTGTATCTATTAAAGAAAATGAATCTGTAGTTACTGTTTTAAAAAATAAGGCACCAAGACCAGATGACTTCAGTGGTAAATACTCTAAGCAATTAGGAAGAATTTATACCAATTTTCTATATCTCTTCCTGAAGGTAGAAGCAGAAGTAATACTTCTTCACTCAGTCCTTGAGGCAAGCATTAGTCTCATTGCAAACCAGAAAAACACATTACAAGAGCAAGAAATACAGACCAATATATCTCATCAATATATGTAAATAGTTCAAGTGCTTCTCAGATGAAGATACATGAAGTGAACATATCTGTCTTTGCATGTATTTTAAAATAGGCAAAAATCCAATGATATTCCCTAAAGAGAGTGAAATTAACAAGTAAAACATAGATTGTCTTCAAGACCCAACCTCTCTGCAGCATGCCAGGTGGTCACTAAGACCAGGAACGAGCCATTCATGACGTAAACTATACAGTCGTACTTCACATATTCTGCTGCCTACCCTCCTTTTTCTTGGTGTATTTGAAAACTTTGAGTTAAATTAAATTTATTTAAATATATTCCTAGTTAATTTTTGAATAAGAAAATGTATTTAAAATTAATACTTAAGAGGAGAATTTATTTAACTTAATCATTTATGATTCAATAAATACATTCTTTAGTGCATTCTTCTCAAAACCCAATCCCCAATTTGCTTTGAACTGGGAAGTTGTCACCCATCTGGGCTTTGTGTTTCTCATTTTTTTTTGCAATATTTAAATAATATATTAATGAAATTCATTTTGTAGTAGTATAAGATAATATACTCTATGTAGATTTATGCAATATTTTCATGCAACATTCTATACCTGATATTGAATATTTCTTGGGCATGTGCAATGTTCATTTGTTAATGACAATTTATGAATATATTTTTGTGTTAACATGGATTAGTATAATTGTGGCAATTCACAGATGAATACCATAGATCAGTGAAAATTTTTACAAAGACTTCACGTTGGGAATTTACCATTCATGTATGTACTTTTTTGTGCCTTTTGAAGAACAGAGGCTTCATGGTGGCCTCGTTCTTTTCCAAAGTCAGGTCTTGATGCAGAAATTTCAAATCTAGTCCTGCAAACCTGTGATGGGCTCCAAGTACCATTGCTGGTCAGTAAGAGCCTTGACTGGGCGCTTGGTGCAGGGCGACCCGCGCCTGCCCAGAGCCCCTACTTATATCCTCTGCTGCTCGGGGTTCTCTGAATTTTACTGAGTGGTTATGGTTCTCTACTGTTTTCGTTGTGTTTGTGTTTTGGTCTTGGAGTTGGTATTAGTTTCCATGGCTACCATAAAGAATCCTACAAGCTTAACAGCTTGACACAGCAGAGATCTGTTCTCTCCTGGAAGTCTGAATCATGGTATCTTCAGAGCTGCAGCTGCTCAGAAGCTCCTTGGGAAATTCTCTGTGCCTCTTCCCCTTCCTGGTGGCGGTCTTCATTCTTCATGACTGAAGCTGTCCAAACTTTGCTTCTGTCCTCACAGGGCTTTCTCTCTTTCTGTGACTTCCCTTCTGTTGTTTAAGGATGCCTGTAATTGGATTTAAGGCCCACCTGGGTAATTCAAAATGATCGCATCTCCAGCTCCCTAACATGGTTACATCTTCAAAGACTGTTTTTCCTGTAAGGTCACCCATAGTGTTTAAGAGTTAGTATTGGGATGTATCTTTTGGGAGTGCTGGGGGGGCCACCTTCACTCTTGTTTCCTATAAAATGTGGTGTATCCAGGATCTGGTTTTATATTTTTAGGATGCCCTTCAGAGTTGATTACATAGAGCCCTTATCCTATATTGCTTTCAAGAATATAGGTTTTAGAGTCTATATAATTTCATAGTCCTAAATCTGATTTGGGGTAAGACTACAGAGATAGAAATATGGATAGATATAGAGCTAGAGTTATGTATATGGCACTTCATTCAACCTACAAACATTTACCATTTATTGAGTGCTTACCTCATAGGTGCTGCCCGGCCAAATGAGAACAGAGTGGCGCACACTGTTTAAATCGAAGCTCGGGCTCTCTAAGGGTCAAGGTGTGTTGTTATTGTCAGTTAACCTGATTACTGAGCACCTTGCAAGTCTTCAGTGCCTTCAGCAATGATATGAGATAGGAACTGTTATTACCCAATAGGGCGATGTACAGAAATACGTCACTGATGAGCTCAAACATGACACATGACAAAGTGATGCTTCTGTTTATCAACATCTTTAGATTGATAGCCAGGAAACTTACATTTGAATCTTGATTCTGCCACAAGCCAACTAGGTATTTTTACGCATATCCCTCCACTGTACAGGGCCTGAGATTTCACTTGTATGAAACAGTGATAGAAACTCAGTGAGGACTCAAGGCCTTTTTCCAGGTTTGAAATTTTGTGAGAGTTTACCAAGCGAGCACTGAAGAGGATATGACATTTGCTGATTAGATTAAATTCAGATACTATATAAGTATGGAAATCGTGATCTCTGTTCCACTGGTGGGTGTTGTGTGTGTGTGTTTATATTTAAACCTGTCAGTTGTCTAATCTGTTATGGGTTATTATAGCTGCTGAATGCTAAAATTCTGAACCTGAGAAAATGTCTCAGACCCCAGCAGAGGTGCACATCGTGCAGATAGACTTCCACCGCGATAAGCTTCTCGGGACAGCAAAGAATCTTCAGTGACGCCCAATGAAAGTTAAAGGGAGCCGTTTCCAGCGTACTTTTGGGTTTCCACCATTCAGAACAAAACAAACAAACGAAAAAAAACAGTCAAAAAGTTAGCAGCCAAGGTTGCTCGGGGTCCCTGTGGCTCTGTCCCTGGGTAAATCTGGTTCCTGCCCTGAGACCTCAGCTGCTCTGTCGGTGACATCTAGGAGTGGGAGCTCCGAATGCCGGCAGCCTGTAGCCTAGTTCATGTGGTTTAATTCAGCTCGCCTAACACTCCCCCATCCTTCTCTACTCTATGCCTTAGAATAGAGTTTACAAATATGCTACTGTCGTCATCATCACATTGTGTGGTGACGACTTAAGGGCAGCTGGCACACCACCCAGTACTTTAGGAGTTAAACGCTAACTGTCTGTGATCATTTGGCCCCATAAAGCCATCAGATCAGAAACCAGCCTGGGACCGACTTCACGTGCACCCCTGGCCGTGCTGTGACCGGCTCAGTGAGCCTCGGCGCGTGACGAATGCTGGCCACTGGGGCGCTGAGGCGGCATCTGTGTCTCACAGCTCTGACACCAGGGAACCAGCAGGGGCAGGTTCTGAAGGCCCTTATTCCTGGTTTCCTCTGGGGACGCAAACACCCAGTCCATACTGATAATCTACCCATACGGTCAAAGTAATTTATTTTAGGCCATCTTGTGAATAAAAGTATACAGTTCATATTACCTAAGACCCTAGTTTGATAAATAGTGATGGACATGCATGTAAGCATAATTCCTACCCTTGGTCACTAGCATAATTTGGGAAACGACACGTTCTATGAAGAGTATTTATTGCTGTGTTTCCTTTTATCATGGTCTCCGGGCTGTTCACTGGTGTCCACTTCTCTCCTGTCTGGCACGCGAACTTCCTAGACCCCTGGAGTTCAGTGAGCCTGTGACGACACTTGTGGTTTATCTCACGTCAAGCCTGGTGTCCCCTTTGCTGGTCGGTACCCCCCACACACTATGATTCTTCTCTTGGCCTCCTGGGACCTGCTTTGCATTATTCATTTATGCAATATTAGCTGAGTACCGACTGCTCATAACATCGTTAGTCACATTGCATACACACACCCGTTTCCTGCCGGGACTGTACTAACCTTGTGCTATAGAATCTTTGATCTCTGTCCCTGATATATTTATATTCAAGTACATCAACAAGAGTGAGCCTTTGGACAGGGATCATGATGAACTGTGAAGGGTGACGTGGTGGAGAACAGCACAGTGACCTTGGTTGACAATGCTGTGTTGTGTAGCTGGAATGTGCCAGGAGTAGAATTTATGTGTTCTCCCCAAAGATTTTTTAAAAAGTAAATATATGAAGTGATGGATATGTTAATTGACTCAACATGGAGGATCTTTTCAGTGTGGACGTATGTCAAATAAGCCCATTTAGATTTTAAATATGTCACTATTTTGTCAACTATATCTCAGTAGAGCTTAAGAATGAAGAAACGTTGAGTTTACAGGTTTATCTTGGCACAAGAAAGAGTAAGGACAGGACATTCAATCTACACTTAATGGGGGAAATTTATGTATTCTTTAGATGCACCCTAATATTTCAAAATGCTATTTTGTGCTATTTACAAAATTTGTTTCCTATATGAAAAACATTCTGTGGGTAACAATCCAGGTCTGGCTACAAATTTAATGTGCATGTTCCATAACCTGGATTTCATATTTCCAGTCTGAAACTGTTCCCTATTTTCTAATTTGAGAAAGTCTATTGTTTTTAACAAGGCCATTTATTTTGTGTACCTAAAGGGAGAAAAAAGGGGTTCCATCCCTTCATATTCACCTCTGAAATAAATACTTGGTAATTTTAATATAAAGAAATTTTTCTTTTAGCCTGGTTGCTTTGACTAAGACTTGCAGTACTGTGCTGAGTAACAGTGAGAGAGGGCACCCTCCTCCGTGCCTGATCTTAAAAGAAAAATTTCTCACTTTTCTCCGTTGCATATGATATTATCTGCAGGCTTGTCATATATGGCTTTTCTATGTTGAGGGGTGTTCCTTTTATACCCAGTGGAGAACTTTTCTCAGGAAAGGATGTTGATTTTTGTCAAATGCTTTTTCTGCATCTATGGAGACTATTATATGATTTTTTTCTCCTTCATTTTTGGATGTGATATATCACATTTATGTAGTTTGAATCATCCTTGCCTCCCAGGAATAAATCCCACTTGTTGTATATGACCCTGATAATGTACTATTACATTGGTTTGCTGATATTTTGGTGGGGATGTCTGTGTCTAATGTTCATCAGGGATACTGGCCTGTAATTTTCTTTCCTTGTTCTTGGTCCTTGTCTGGTTTTGTGTTAGGGTAATGCTGGCCTCATAAAAACAGTTGGGGAGTGCTCCCTCCTGCTCCGTTTTTAGGAGGTGTTTCTGAGGATTGATATTATTTTTATGTGTGTTTGATAGAGTTTACCAATGAAGCCTTCTGGTCCCAGACTTTTTTCTTCATTGGAAAGTTTTTGATTGATGATTCAATTTCCTTACTGGTAATTGGTCTGTTCTGTTTCTTCATGGTTCAATCTTGGTAGTTTGTATGTTCCTAGGTAGTTATCCATTTCTTCTAGGCTTTTAACTTATTGGCAAATAATTTTTATGACACTTTTTAACGATCCTTAGTATTTCTTTGTTATCAGTTGTAATGTCTTCTCATTCATTTCTGATCTTGAGTCTTCTCTATGTTAGTTTGTTGAGCTAAGTGTTAATCAGTGTTGTTTATCTTTTGGAAAACTACTTGACACTGATCATTTCTATTCTCTTCAGTTTTATTTCATTTATTTCTGCTTTTATCTTTGTTATTCCCTCCTAGTAACTTTGAATTAGTTATTTCTTTTCTAGTTCTTGAGGTGTTGAGTTGGGTTTATTTGAGATCTTTCAGCTTTTTTTTCAATGTAGGTATTTATCCCTGTAAACTTCTTATTTAGAATTGCTTTTATGGCATCCTGTAAGTTTGGGTATGCTGTGTTTCCATTTTTATTTGAAGATTTTTTATAATTTCCTTCTTTTATTTCTTTGACCCATTGATTGTTCAGAGACATGTAGTTTAACCCTCACACATTTGCAAATTTTTCAGTATTATTCTTGTAATTGATTTCTAATACCAGATCTTTGTGGTCAGAACAGGTAATCAGTGTTATATTCATCTTCTTAAAAATATTAAGACTTGTTTTGTGACCTACGATATGATCTATCCTGAAAAATGTTCCAAGAGTGTTCACAAAGCACGTGTGGTTGGCTGTGCTTGGAGTGTTCTGTGTGTTCCTGTTAGTTCATTTGGCCTGAATACACCTCAAGCCCAGTGCTTCCCTTCTGATGTTCCCTCGGGGTGATCTGTCCATCAGTGAAAGTGGATACTCGAAGCCCTCTGCTATTATGGTATTGCTTTTCTCCCTGTAGCTCTGTTAATATCTGCTCTATGTATTTAGGTGTTCTGATGTTGGGTGCATAAATGCTTAGAAATGCTATATCCTCTTGTTAGACCGACCCCTTTATCATTGTCATATAATTACCTTCTTAATCTCTTGTCTTGGTTTTGACTGGGGTGATGGATACACACTTCAAACCCTTTGCCTCCTCAGGGGGAAGCTGAGGGTTAGGGTTTCCTTTGATTGTGTGGTGGTGTGGCAGGGGTAGCCTTTGTGGGGAGAGTTTGTTTGATGTATTTTCTCATTTGCCTGGTGTTTTAAGAATCACTCAGCTAATTCTTGATTTCTCAGAGGAAATTGCCCCACGTGTAGCTGTATACACTGTAAGCATGTGCAAAATTAGACTGTAATCTAAAATAGTTTATCCATCTATTTTAAGTAATTTTTGTTAGAGGATTTCAAAGAAAATATTACCAGAAAAAGAATAAGTGCTTAAGGTTTTTCTGTTTTTTACTGCTCAATTAAGATTTTACTGTTCTTTTCAATTAGAGTATCAGTAATTTTCTCATAGTATATTGTAAAATATTTTATACTACAGTGCTTTCTTTGCACAGATATTTCAAAAATAAATATTAACTATCTAGAAAGGAAACATGCATGTACCTAATTTCTAGGGTAAAATATAAAATGCATTCACCTGAATGACAGGGATATATTTATTAACAGTTCCTCAATGGTTTGGGGCTGGTAAAACTTAAACTCAACATAATGCCATACTGACCATGGAATTGATTACATTCTCAGACTCTTTGTATTTAGACTTTCCTAAAAGAATGTCAGACATTCCAAGTCCCCAAAACACTGAGGACCAATGAATGGGTCATTTATGTATTTTTATTACAGACTTTTTAAAAGGAAAATTATTAAGCTGGGAATTTTTAATCAAATTTGTCCATTCTACACTGCAGAGTAAAACAATCACGTGAAAGTTGTTCACAACTTTACATTTCTGCTAAAATTAAAGATTACTTAAAACCTAAGAGATGTCTTATTCAATTTCACATTTACTATTTTAGGAAAACTGAAAACAAATAAACATACATGTATGTGCTTATTCTTTAAATCATAATAGCCAGTGATTTTTTCTGAAATGCATTAAAAAGTAATAAAATTGCAGGAAATTATGTCACATTTATCTCCCTCTTCCAAATAAATAGCTCCTTTACAAATAAAGAAAATGTTAGTATGAAAAACATTAGTTTCCTTTTCTCCTGATATTATAATGGAACATTTTCTGCACTAATTATGTAATTTCATAAAGTGGTTTCCTAAAAGCGTAGCACCAGTTGAAGTGATTCTGCTAGTATAATCTACATTCAGGGACAACAGACTTACAACTCCATATCCATTTTTTGCACAGAAATGCTATATTCTCTCTCAGGCAGTTCTGCATATATTTTTGTCACCTCAACACGGTCACACTTGTTTGTCACTATCAGTTAAAAATCAAATACTGTCCAAGAGAATTATTTCTCAAATCATAAAAGTTTTGCTCCCAATTGTCTTTAGCAGTACTTTCTCTCAAATAAACTACTTAGGAATCTGGCGATGGAGCATGGATTGATATTTGATGTTACTTCTTCAAGGAATTCATTGACCTGCATTTAGTTTCTTCCTGTTCATTTACTAAAATTGTTTCTGGTTTATCTCTCATACTTAACATTCGTTTTGTTTTGCTTTTTCTCTGAAGTAAGGCTGGGTAAATCTCTGCCCCTTTAGGGGGAAGCACCCCTCCACACTGGTAGTTTACCTTCTCCGGGATCTCCGTAACCAAAAGCAAAGGCAAGCTGTGAGTCCCAGATGAAAAACAAAACAAACAAAACTGTAGTAGAGATTGACTGTAATCAAGGAAATAAGCCTTGTCTTAGGAGAGTTGTATTGCCAAAGATAGCCAAGTCTCCAAGAATGTTTGTGATTAATCGGTACATAAGCAACCCTCAGGATGCCAATGTTCTCTCGGCAGGAGGTGGCCTGGAGAGCCCGCGGCCCGGGGAGAGCAGGGCCCCGGCGTCTACTGCAGCTGCGGCCCGGAGAAACGTAAGTAAGAGCCGTGCCGGGTGCAGACGCCGGGCGCCTGCAGGTGGGACCCCACGTGAGCCCAGACGGTGCCCCGCCTGCCGGCATCTGCCCTCCGCGGGCTCGGAACTGCAGGGGCCGGTGCTGCTGCGCGTCCCGCTGCCTTCCCCTTCCCAGAAGGCAGCGTTCGGGGTGGGCATCCCGCTCCTGCCCGTTATGACCGTGTCCCCCGCTTAGAGAGCCCAGAGGCGACCTGACGGGGCAGCGCTGCGCTGGGCGGCGGGAGCGTCCCCCGACCCGAGGGCGCCGAGCCCGACGCGTGTGCAGGAGGCCACACGCTGCTGTTTTGTCACTGCTGCTCACAAACACTCCATTTCCCTGTCTTCTGGGTTATGATAGAATTGTACTTCTCAATCTTCTTTGAAGTTACGTGAGGTAATGTCATCTATCTGCCACTGAAATATGAACAGAAGTGACAGAGTCTCTCTGGGTAGAAACTTTAAAAGGCAGTGCGCAGTTCGCCTTCGTGAGCGGGCGAAGCAAGGAAGAGGAGAGTCTCCCCATCAGCCCGCATTAGCCGCGCAGGTGGGTGCAGGCGGGAGGGCCTCACCTGCCGTGATGGGGAAACTCAGGTTACACGTGAACTACATTCAAAGAAGACATAACGCAGCCATCATTAACGCAGATGGAAACAGTGTTGTGGCATGCTAGAGGGAAATTTTATTTTAAGGAGTTGGATCACATGATTGTGGGGCTCACGGGAACAAGCTCTGCGGGGCAGGCCAGCAGGCCGGACCCAGAGAAGAGCTGATGCCGCAGCTCAGTCTAGAGCCTTCTGGGAGCAGAGGGCCTCCTTCCTGTCTTTCGTCTCCAGGCCTTCACCGGACTGGACGCGGCCCACCTACGTGGTGGAGTGTAATCTGTCCTAGCCAACTCCTAGGTCCATTGATTTAAATGGTAGTTACCTCTAATGAAACTCCTTCACGGCAACATCTCAAGCCGTGTTTGAGCAAGTATCTGAGTTGTTGTTACGGCTGTTTCTTCACCCGGGGTGCTGATCTGTGATGGTAGTGCGAGCTGGGTGCATGGGACGTTTATGCTCTGCTTCAATACTAAAGAATCTAATGTTACAGAGATGTTAATCATGAAAATGAGTTTCTCACCACTCCTCCTGTCATGACATTCCAACTTTACTGGTAGTATCATTCTTTTGTTTTATACAGACAACATTATCTTGAGTATTTAACATTATCTTGGATACTTAACAGGTCTTTTTTTTTCTTTTGTTTCTTGAAACATCTCGGTTTGCAAAGTATTGCGTTGTGCTGTTTATCTCGTGGTCTCTTGCCTCTGCTCCGGGCAACATTGGATTTCCTCGCATGACTGCTCATCTTCGGTCACTCGGCCGCACGTCCGTGGGACCGGGGGATGCGGGGGTCCGGGCTGTGCAGTCACTCAGGCATCATACATGCTCAGGTCAGGGTGTCTGCTGCACCAGTGTAGTGACAAGCACAGGCTTCAGCCAGAGTGGACGTGGACATGGGGGAAGACGTGGGAGAGTGAGTGCACACCTCACCTCAGGGTGGGAGCCTGGCTGGAGCACTCCAGCAGCTGGTCCTTGGGGTGGATCCGGGGCAGTGCTCCTAACCGCTGTGTCTCTGTGTCTGAACCAGGCCAAGACAAGATGTTAAATGTCTCAGTCCATTTGAGCAGCTGTAACTGGGCACCATAGACTTGGGGGGCATATAATCAATTTTATTTCTCACCGTTCTGGAGGCTGGAAGTCCAAGATCCAGGCGCTGGTACATTTGATGTCTAGTGGGAACGTAATTCCTGTTTCATAAACATCTGTCCTCCCACTGAGTCCTCACGTGGTGGAAACAGGAACCTCCTAAGGCCCCAGCTCCTGACACCGCCCCAGGAGGGACTCATTAGGTTTCAGCATGTGGGAATTTTAGGGAGACACAACCACCAGGCTTACTGTTGGCCAGGCTCAGCACCCAGGCTTGTAAGTAGTTCTTATTTAATATTTACTAGATAAGTTAATAAGCATATTAGGTGAGTACTGTTTTATCATTTTATATGGATTGAGGAGTTAGTAATTAAATTTAAAAATTTCCCCCAGGGACATGGAGAAAAGGGGCCAGAATTTCCATTTGGATCTGTATGGACAAGAATCTGTTACTGACCAGCAGGCTACCTGCTGTTGCCCACAGGCTGCGTAGTAATGGCAGTGGTTCTCCGTTCCCGGTGCTCCTGGGGGACTGACACTTGCCCTCACCTCAGTCCTGGCACGTCTCTCCCAGCGCTCTGGTTATCTGTGTCACACCCTGTCATAATATTAGCACTGTCTTGTCAGTGGCATGGTCCCACCTTCCAGACGTTTTTATCCTCACTTCCCTCCCAGCTGTACTGTCATTCATTTTCCTTGCTCTGTGGATGCATGGATATTCCACAAATGGATGCCACTTGGGGGCCGGCCCCATCCTCAAAGTCTTGACTTCTTACTTTATTCCGTGACAGTTCTTCATCTGGTCCCTGAGGGTGTCCTTGATGTGATGTGGGTGTGGAGATTTTTGTGGGAAAGTGCAGTTGGTGTGAAATATTGAATCATGGACCTTTCATAATCATCAGTTGTTAGACAAGTAAAACCAGATTAATATAAAAATTGAAAAGGAGTTCTATTGATATCAAATTTTATGAATATCTCTGAAAATTGTATGAAGAAAGAATCTTGGAAGGACCCTGCGTGTACCTTCCTGGGTTTGTAGGAGAACGTCTGGGTTTGTTCTTTTCTTCTCCTTTTTTTTCATTTTTGTAGGCTGGGAAGTAAATGAATAGGTAATGCTTTCTATTATCCTCTAACCCATGTTTCAATGTCCCAAGTTTAATTAACAGAACGGGGAAGCTATTCTGAACTTTTGAAAATGGAGTAATATAAATGGCAATGTACAAAGTTGGCCAGTATAACATGGGTGGTTAAATATTCAATTGGGTATAAATTTGCCCAAAATACATTTGGGGGTGAACTAAATGATTATGAACAAATTTGAACTGCCTTTCCCTGAGGACCAGGGGTAAAAGAGGGTCCTTAACGTTGTATGTGCGTGAACAGGTAGATGCATTGTTCAAAATTTATAAATAAGATGGACAGATAATCCGAAATTGGAAAAACATCACCTTCTCTTTTTACTAGTAGAAGTAATGTTTAACAATATATTTTTAAATAAGCAAAAAGGAGCCCAATGCTCACGTACTAGTGTGGCTGGAAAATCATAACAAAAGACCTGAGGCCCTGGAGCAACTGGCTGTCCATCTCGTCTTTGTTGTATCTTACTTATTTTATTTTCATGACATTTTCTTTGCTCTACCTCACTGTTGTTGTAAAAGATACCAGGAATAGGTAAACATTAGCCAACCAGACATATGCCTGATACCTCTCTTCCTCTTCTGTTACGGACAGTTCTTAATGAAAATACTTGTTGTTTGCACATGACTGGAGGAACCTAAGTCATGCCTGGTGTCCATGCTGGAAGGAATTCTAGGTGAATAGTAGTTTCAGCATTTCAGAGTTGACACTCCTGAAAATGAACGGGTTTGTACTCAGAGAACTTAGTCACAGGAACCACATATCCTCCCCAGATATCATCTGCTGACCACATCTTCATTACTAGCATCTTCAGGTAGAAAGCCAGTTTTCTTCAAATTGATCTATAAATAAATGTGATATGATCCCAAGAAAGCTGCAGCAGAATTTTCTTGGTAAAAATTGGTGAGTTCATTTTAAAATGTATATGGACATGCAAATAAATAACCAAATAACTTTGAAAAAAAGAACAAAGTTGGGAAGTTTACACTACCATAAGACATAAATAATCAAGACAGTGTATAGTGTTGACATTAAGCTAGACGGTACTTTATTGAAACAAAATAGCAATTCCAGGTAAATACCCACACATGTATGATCTATTGACATTTAATAAAAGTGCAAAAGAAGGTAGTCTTTGTAAGATGCAAAGACAAAATCAAACACCTTGTGACATATACAAGTATTAACTCAAAATATATCAGACCTAAACTATAAAATTTGACACAGAAAATATAGGGGAAACCCTTAGGCAAAGATTATATAGGCACAGCATGAAAAGGATGATCCATAATAGAAAATTGATAAATTGGAGTTTTCAAAATGAAAACATCTTCTCTTAATAAGAGTATGCTAGGAAATGAAAAGACAGGCAAAAACCTCGAGAGAATGTTTGCAAATTGAACATATGATAAAGGACTTTGTATCCAGAATGCGTAATGATCAAACTTGATAATAAGGAAAACAGCCCTACATATAAATGGGCAAAAGATTGGAATGGATGCCTCACCAAAGAGGATATCAATGTAGCATTTTATGCTTAACAGGTGCTCAACTCATAAGTCATTTTAGATAAATGCAAATTAAAACCACAATGAGAAATGACCACTCACCTATCAGAATGACTAAAGAGAAGCAACTGAAAGCCTGTCCGTACTGTTTTGGCAACAGTGGGTAGGAACAGGGACTCACACAGTGCTGGTGGGAATATAAAATGACACCATCACTTTGGAAAGCAGATCATCAATTTCTTAACAAGCTAAGTGCACACCTACCATATACCCACTCAGTGCTCTCCAAGTATTTGCCCAGGAGAGATGAAGTATATGTCCATACAAAGACTGGTACATGAATGTGCATAGCATCTCTATTCATGTTTCCGGAAGGCTGGAAAAAGCCCAGCTGTTCATCCAAAGGCCAATGCATGAACATTAGTATTTCTCAAGAGAAAATTCTATGAGGAAATGGAAAAGAAATGAACCATTGCTACAATAACACGGATACATGTCAAAATAATTGTGCTGAACAAAAGAAGCCATAGAAAAAGGAGCAAGTAGATTATTCCAATAACAAAAGAATTCTAGGAAATTCGACCAAGAAATAGCAATAGAGAACAGATCCGTGGCTGCTTGGCAAAGGGGACCTTGGGTAGGCAGGGTCTATGAAGGGTGTAAGGAAAGTTTTTGAGATGAGGGATATGATATGTTCACTTTTTGACTGTGATGATATGTACACATACCGACACTTACTAGGTTGTACACATTCAACTTGTGCCATTTATTTTACAACAGTTATACCTCAATGAAGCGGTTTATGAAAGTATTCTGAAAAAAATCTAAATTTCAAGGACATGGCATTTCCATAAACACACCTGAATATATTAAATTCCTGATACACATTAATAATACTTCACACATTTTACAATCTCTTTAAGGTTTTCATATGGCCCTCATTTTATTTTGTGTTTTATAAATAAAATGGATAATTTAGTCTCCATTATTATTATATTATAAAATTTTCTATGGATGCTCCGATGCATAAACCATGCATCTTTACACTTAGCGCCTTTACCTCTGCTGAGCTCGCAAACATCTCATGCTGATAGCTGTGTGTCATACAGTCTCTGCCAAGAGAGGGCGTGGCCGTGTGGGTCCTCCAGCTGCTGACATGTGCTGCTGCATGGCAGAACTGTCCCAGACTCAGTGGCTTAGGTGAGAAGTGCCCACTGCAGGCTGACTGGCGTTTGGCTGGTCTGGTATGGCTCAGCTCGATGGCCAGGACTGGAGTGGTTCTCATGAAGTTCTGTGGCTCGCCTGGGCAGCTCCACTCCATGTTTTGCTTATTCTCCTAGAACCAGGCTCACCAGAGCCTGTTGTCCCAAGGCAGTAGTGGAGGAAAGGCAGCCTAGCAGAACCGCCTCTGGGCTCTGGGGTCCAGGCCAGTATGGGCCCATTGGTATTTCCACCTCATTCCTTTGGGTGAGCAGAGAGTCAGGGATGTGCTGTATTCCTGTCCGAGACCACCAAGGTGTTCACCTCTACATGGCTGTCCTTCACACAGCAGATGTTCTCTTCTGCATGTGGTAGGACGTGGAAGCAAAACCGCTAGAAATGGCTCTACTCAGATGGCCATTCCTACCCAAAGGGTTTTGTCAGACTTAGTCATCTCCACGTTGCCTGAGGGAGGATGCAGAGACAGCGTCACGCGGGTTCAGACACCCAGCCAGAGAGGCTCACGTCCTGTCGTCCGCTGTGACAGCGGCAGAGAGCTTGGCGGGAGCACCTTGCTGGCAACCCTGAGGCTGAGTGAGCACCTCCCGTTCCACTGTTTTGCAGTGAAGAGCCCAGGCTGAACAAGAGGGCAGAAAGGGACATCCTGCCTCGGGCAGCCATCCCCAGCCGGCCACAGGACTGGCCTCCAGCCCCCCAGCCTTAGGCCTCGCATCTGCTCACCTCGGGGCTGCCGCTGACAGCGGGAGTGTGGCCACCGTACAATATGCGTCTTGCGGGCAGCCCGCCACCGCGCTGACAGTGCCAACCTGGGCATGAAGTCCCGCCTGCTTTGCAGAGAGGGTCCTTGAAAGTGGCCGAGTTCCATGGTGCACTTTGAGTTGGCCGCCCCAAGCCTGTCATTTCCTTTATCAAAGACCCCAAACGTGGTTGGTCCCAGCCGGCTCACTCTGCCTCCTCCTAGTTGCAGGGTTCCCGCGCTGTTCAGGTGCCGTGGCCGCCACGCATGCCGACCAGTGCTTCCCTCCCCCCACTTCTCTTCACAACCAACTGCAGGTACAGGCTGTCATGATTAGAGCATCCCTGCCAAATTTACACCACGATTTGTTTTGTATGTACCCCGAGACTCAAGCCCCCAGCTACAGAACCCAGCACTGCAGTCTGTGTCCTAGGGACAATTGGGAACAACTTCTCTTCCACTTGAGTTTCTCCAGAGGACTCTGAGGCTCAGCTCCTGCCCGGCCCTCCCTGGGGAGTGCAAGCTCAGGGAGCAGGAGGAGTGGCAAGGGGGAAGGGTTGGAGAACTGGTTAATTAGCTGCGGCTAATTGCAACTGTTTGCTTGATTTAATGCAGCATCCTCCAAGAAGTGGAATAAGAGGCATCTCTAGAGAGTCTGTGTGGAGAAAGTAAGGTGGGATTTATCTTCTGCCTACTGCTTCACATTAGTCAGTGGTTTGCTCACGAAACATTAAATAACCCACATTTCCAGATTTCACAACTGAATTGCCAAGTAGCGTCTCCCTGCATCCTGTGCACCAGTGTCAGCAAGAGACGCAGGACACAGGAGGGTGGTGCTCAGGCCCGGATGAAAAGACATCAGGGTGAATTTGCATGGGGGTCACAGGAACTCCCTACCGCAGAGAAATAGTCTCATGAAGTCCATGTTCACCCTCCCAAGAGGAAAGTCCTTAGAACAATGGTGGCATGACGTAAGAGCTCAGCATATATTCTCTGTATTTATAACATGTTTATTTGAAATGTCACTTGATGCTGTATTTACAAGTATTTAAGTTTTCTTTCTCTTTGCAACTTATTTTTTCTTACTCCATACTGTTTATTTTAATTACCAGAGCTGACAAAGTAATTTGTAGCCAACACCTTGTAACTGGCGCTATTACATTGTATAAAATACCCACTGATTTATTCATTTTCCTGCTAAAGGACCCTGGATTGTTTCTAATTTTTGATACTAGAAACAATATTGCCATGAACTTCCTTATACATTTCTCCTTGTTCAGGTTCCTAGGAGTTACTCTTAATACTAACTGGTAAGTGGAATTTCCTGGCAGTGGAATATAATTATCTTCAGCTCTACTCAGGATTGCCAGATTTCTCTCCAAAATGTCAGTCATGCTCAAGCTCACACCAGCAGAATATGGAAGTTTTATTGCTGCGCATCCTCGCCAACGTGATTTCAGGTTTTGTTGTCCTAAAGGTATATGTAAGAGACCTGGGCACGAAGAATGGAGTGATTATCTCTGAAGGTGTGCATGTTTCCAGGGAGGCTTTGAGGTGCCAAGTAGTAGGCAGTAGGCAGAAGATAAATCCCACCTTACTTTCTCCACACAGACTCTCTAGAGATGCCTCTTATTCCACTTCTTGGCCTGAAGTGCCAAGGGCCTGAGCTAAGGCAGTGACACTGGGCATGGAGTTGGGGACTTGAGACACTGATGAGGTACAGTCCAAAGCTGTTACTGAAAACTGAGACAGGTAGTCATTTTAAGAGAGTGGAAATGTAAGGGGGCATCATACAGTGTGACCATCCCACCGGGAGGGCAGGGAGTGGGGGGCAGGTGCATCCTTTGCCCAGAGTGGAATTTGTTGAATAAATACTCTGTGTGCATGAAACACTTGAGACCCAGCAAGTGCAAGTGTTTTGGATGCCAGGCATTTCCCTTCATTCCATTAAACAACACGAGTACCCTAAACACAACCACTTTCTAGATGATTTTCTCTGAAACTTAGACCTTCCCTCCGTTTGGTCAGGAGACTATTTCAGAGGGGAAACAAGTTCGGGCTATGGTAACCGAGATGCCACCCACTCTGTAGATAGCACTGAAGGCTTTACACCCGTACTTCAAGACTTTCCCCTAGTAGGGATGTGATTCATTTGGGAAAATAAATAGAACAGTGATCTTGCTACACTAATTATGTGAGTTCTCACTGTAATTACCATAAAATTATAAGTTACAGTAATTTTCAGTACTCCACCAGGGAACATGAAGGTTACTTTGAATTATAATGGCAAATTAGATGGTATCTTATAAAAACATGAGGTAGCATAAGTAATTTGAGTCACTGTAACATGTGTTCTGTCCCCAAATGTATCCTTTTCATTATCTGATTAAATAAAAACCATATATTCATGACTGAATTTGGCCTCACTCCCACCCAAAGTACGATAGATGACGAGAGTCAGGGAATTACAGAAGCCATAGTAAATTAAGAGTTCCACCCCACAGCTCCTGTTCGTGGGAGAAAGTGAGCAGGGAGTTGCGTCTGCTCAGCTGGCCAGGTGCATGTAGGTGGATTCCCATCTCTGTGGCCACAGCCATTCTGACTGTCTGGTTCTACCAAACGGTTGCACCGTAATCCATCAGAACAAGCCTGTTTTGAGGGAGATATGTAGCATAACAGAAAGAAAATATTGTGGTTGTTTTTCTTAGAGAAGCCTGTATTTTAATCCTGAGACTGCTATTTTCTCTTCAGGTTTGAGTTATTTATTGATCACATGGGTAGGATACCCCATTTCACAGAGCTCCCGGGGAAATTCAATTATACTGTATAAGGTGCCGAGCAAAGAGCCTACTGTACGATTTTAATAAGAAATGTCATCTCTACTGTTTCCCCAGATCTCTCCAAAGAGGGGCAGGATCACACAATATTTTTCTCCCAACAAAGTCCCAGGCAGGACTGGACTGTCCGCACACACAAATGAGTCCTCTGCCCATGGACAGAGCATAGACTTGCATGAAATGCTTTCTCATGAACCACACGACAGTGCTGTGAGGAGCATACCAGATGGTAAATGGAAAAATATTTTGTGTGCTGTAACAGTGAGTTACTTCTCATACATATGTCATCCCCCTGCTTTAATCCATTATGAATAGCTCTTCACACAGGTGGAAACAGAGGTTCAAATTTTAATGACACCAGTTAAGTTAAAATTGGATTTTAAAGCCTGAGCCTCTCAATCATTTGTTGTGCACTACACGCCTCATCCACGGCTCTGCTGTAGCCAAGAGCAGTTTACCTCAGGGGAACAAAGAGCTGTTCATCCTTAAGTCAGATCAAGACCCACTCTCAAGCCTTGGTGTGCGTGGTCGCCAGAACTAGGTCACGCTCCAGGCTGAATGGCCAGTCACTCGTTTCTGGGAGTCACTGCTGAGATCTGCAGTTCCCAATCATGGCTGCAGAAGTTTGTCCATAAAGGCTCCAGGCCTCATGAAGTTGACCTCATCTCCCAACACCCTACATTGTATCTGTAGTGAATTAGCAATTTATTATAAATAATATATAATGTCTACATATGTGTACACACAACACATGTCATGTACATAATCCTAAAGCCTTTTATATCCTACAGCCCTTCTGTACTATGCATTTTCTTTCACCCATAGTACATAATCTGGTGGCCATGAAACCTAGAGATCTGGGGGCTTTGGCTGTTGGCAAATTTGCCTAAATATTATCCTAAAGATAATCTAGTACAAATCCTGGATTCTTCTACAAAGTCCTGGGGGTGGGGGGAATCAGTGTTGAGGGAGTAAATGTAATCGTGCAACTAAGAATTCAGTTTCATTTCTGCTTAGTTTTTTTTTTTTTTACCTGCTAAAGACAACCATTCAGAATTGGCCTGGAGTCAAGATTGTCAAGTCGATAGAATCTAGGATGAAGAGTCATTTTCCCATATTTCCACCAGCTCTGAAATTCTGTGTTGTTAAATGGATTCATCAGATCTATTCAACTACATGATTTCCTAAAATTACCTGGCTGGGTGTATCTGTGTATCTGTTCTTGTAGCACTGAAGATTTCTATCTTTCTTTTAGAACACAGATTTTTCCCTTACATATCAAACAAATCAAAGATGAACCAGGGGATGATGATTCTAAAACAGACGAGATCTGCTCGGCCTCAGTCTGTCGTCTGTAAAATTCAGGCTCCAAGAGTTATTATAAAGAGTGTAGATTGTGAGATTATAAAAATGAAAACATTTTTAGGAAAAACAAACTACAAAAGTTTGTTTACATCATTGCCATATATAAGTGTGTATAATTACAAATAGTGTATAAAATTATGTATATGAAAATACCCTTGGTTTTAACAGCTAAAGTGAAACATTTTTTTACAATAGCAGAAAGAAAACAATTTTCTCCACCAAGAGTAACTGCAATTCTGCAGGTGACATTGCAAACTTCCAGTACATGTTCAGAAGTTTTTAAACTACATGTTAAATCTCGCATTTTGAAATGACAGATCTTCCCATGTGGCAAAGCTCTCTCTGTGGAAATGACTTTCTTGAAGACTCATCTCAGCAAATGCTGTAATTTTCTCCCAGTTTGCCATTTCTGATCCCCTCCGTGTGCACTTTTCTTTGATGGAAAAGTTCCCCTCTGTGGCACAACCTTAGGGATTTAGAAGTTCAGCTACTGAACAATTGTTTCTCAGAATTATTCAGAATGCATTTTTAGGTGATGGAATGTCTGTCTCTTTCTTCCATCTCCAGATACTAGACAGTGAGACAGCCGAGGGGTTGGTGGAGGCCCAGCTGCCTTCACCATGAGAGTGGCTGCCGTTAGCAGCGAGCGTGGTGCTCTGTTAGTGGGTCTGGTGGGTAGTTTGGTTAATGAGCACAAGCTCCCTTTAAAATGCCTTCCTTTGGACGGATGAAATCTGTTTGCATTCTAACTGTTCTCCTCGGTGGCTTAAGCTTTCTCCTGGTGCCTTTCATCTAACAAGCATTCAGACCCGTGCAGCCTGCATGGGAGGCCGCTGTACAGCACACTGAGGCATTGTTACTTCCTGGGGTAGCCGGATGGGAGGACTGAAGTCTGTCTGCCCATAAGGGGCCCATGCGTGATTCAGCCTCACCAGAGAGGCGTGACATGGGCCGGACTATTCTGCATGTGAACCTCTGTTTTCTTGTCAACAAAATGAAGATTTTGAACTAAGTAGTTTTAAGGTCCTCCTTAGGCCTAAAATCAAAGTAACTCTTTTATTACAAAGCCATTAGAAAATTAGAATCTGTGCATTCTCAACCCCAGTTATAAAACAGTCCCTACTATATACATTTTTAAATTATATTCTCTGAAACTTCTTCATGATTAGACACCTACAAGGCCAAATCTGTAATTTACTGAGTTTCAGTGAGTTCAAAACATCCCTAAGTCATGCCACTAATATGTTAGTCATCTTGCCCACATCTGCAGTTGTCACAAAAGAGGTATCTTCTAAATGGTGGTGGTAAGAAAACAGATACTAGAAAAGAAAGATGAATAAAAGACATGACATGATGGTAGCTGGTTGCTTCATCTGAAAGTATACAAAGTTGAGCATTGAGTCTGAGGAAATGGCAGACTTTCCTGTCAGAAGCCAAGCAAGCTATAAAGACACCATAGTTAAATACTCTTATCATCACAAGAAAATGAACAGAGGAACAGAAGAGGACAGTCCCACAGCACACAGCTTATATGAGAATTTTGTAAGTGATAACATTTTTACCAGTAAGTAGAGGAAGAGTTACTCTGCAATGATGCTAAGAATAATAACTATTTGGAAGAATGTGAAATTAAAGTCTTCCCTCAGATTCTCCACCATACGTAATTGTAAATGGGTTTGGAAGTGTGGAAAATGAAGCTGTAGACCTGGGAGCAGTTAAGGGAATGTTTGTCCACAGGAGGGATGAGAGAGGACTTGTAAGAACAAGATTGGTAGATCCATAAATCTTAAATGTACTCTGTCAAAAATCGCCGTGAAGAAATGACTTGAAGCACAGTCCCTGGATACCCATCCAGGTGTGGGCGTCAGCCATTTCACGCTTCCGATTGATTGGTGGTCAGCGTCGCTTTGCGTGAACACAATCAGGGTGCTTATTCCCTTTGCGAGGAAGCCTGACTTGTCTCCAGCGTTTGCCCTTGTAGACAGAGTTGCTGTGAACATTTTGGAATGTGTGTATGTGAGTGCGTACGTGTGCGTGTGTTTCTGTATTTTCTTTCTCTTGTGTAAATACCTAGGTGTTGACTTTCTGGGTGATGTTAGATGTATTTTTAATTCACGGAGACCGCCAGCTCTTTTTCAAGGTGGTGTATGGCCACAGACACACCAGCCAGCAGTGTTGAACTTCCTGTTTTGCTCTATATCTTTGTTAACATTTTGTGTTATGAATCTTGTCTTTCTCTTGGGGTGTCCCCATGATGTGTATTTCATTGCAGTTTCAATATGTGTTTTTGTAATGACTTATGTTGAGGTGTGCATTTTCATGTGTTTATGGGGCATCCATAAGGTTTCTGTTTGGAAAGTGTCAGTTCAGATATTTTACCATTCTATGTTTGTGTGACTTTTCTAAACACTAGTGTTGTAAGAGTTCTTAAATCTACCTGAGGTACCAGTCCTTTGTCAAATTTAAGTAGTACATGTTTTATAATTATTGAATTATTTTCTCCATCTGTTACTTGCTGGTTCATTTTCTTAACAGTGCCTTTTGATGAATAGAAGTCTTATGTTGTTTCAAGTGAAAGTCTAGTTTATCACATTGATTGCTGTGGTTTGTCTAAGAAAAGTTGGCCTACTCCCAAGTCATGAGGATTTTTCCCCCACATTTTTTTTCTCTGAATTGTTATGCTTTTATCTTTCCCATCAGGTCTTTGGTCCCCCTTGACTTAATTTGTGTGTAAGGTGTGAATTGGAGCAGTTTCGTCTTGCCATTTTTTAAGTGGGTGTCCAGGTATCCTAGCATCATTTGTTAAAAAGACTTTTCTTTCTCTACGGGGTTATTTTGGCACCTTTGTCAAAAATTACACGGGTGATTCTGTTCCCAGGCTCTCTGTCCGGTTCCACGGAGCCCTTTATCACCTCCCTGTCACCCAGTCTTGGCTACTGTATCTCCGAGTGAATCTTGAAGTCTGTGTAAGAACACAACTGCGTGTTTTTCAAGCTTGCCTTGGTTCTTATAAGCATGTGTGTGTGTGTGTATGTGTGTGTGTGTGTGTGCGCGCGCGCGTGTGTGTGCGTGTGTGTGCGTGTGTGTGTGTGTGCGTGCGTGTGTGTGCGCGTGTGTGCGTGTGTGTGTGTGCGTGCGTGTGTGTGTGTGTGTGTGTGTACAGTTGAACCTTGAACAGTGTGGGGGTTAGGGGCTGACCCCCCTGCACAGTCAAAAATATGCATATAATTCACAAATATTTTATAGAAATAGTGGTTTTAAAATAAGGTTGTGTATAAAAGATGACTAAGAAATTGTGATTTGTTATACAAAGGTAGAGGAAGACTTACCTAGGCATAGGTAACTCATTTTCTGTATATTACTTGTAAATAACAAGCTGATATTTTGGTGTGAAACAGATTTAACACATGCTTTTTTTTTTTCACTTGAAAACTGAATATTGACATGGTCCCTTCCCTGTCTCCTACAAGATCTTCACGAGATCTGAGGCTGCCACAGGCTCATTGCAAGATCCATTCATGAAAGCAGGGGATACACGTTTTCACTGTTTAAACTGTTTTTCCTTACTTGAAACTTAATGACAATTGTGTACAAGTGTAAATTGTTGAGTCATCTGCCATTATCCATTCTGGATTCCGGGTCTGAGATCTCTTACACAGAACCAGTTCAGGTTATGGCAGACGGAGGATTAACACTCAGTGTCCTTGTACTTCCCAGGCCTGGAGTAAGCCTTCTGTTTAAATTAACATCATTTAATTCCATCATGAGTCGGAAATGCAGCTTTACAGCCAAGCGTCCAAAGAAATCAGCTCCCAGTCTTAGGCTGTTACCAGTTGCCTCTCCTCCAGACGTTGCATCGGTTGTCTTTGGGTGGTTTGAGTAAAACAACAATGAAAGAATATGGGCATTTTCAATTATCTGTAATATTAAGAAGAGCACATTTAGAGGTTAGCCACAATGTCAGGAATAGCTAACCACATCTGAGGTGAGGAGGACCATATTAAGTTGGCTCCCATGACCCAGCTTTTCCTACTATTTCCATACATCCCTGATGCTTCCAGCAGCACAGAGAGCAGGATGCCGGGGCGCTGCCCTCCCTGAGTAGGTGGAGTGGGGGAAGATGGATTCTTCTGTCATCTCACCAAAGAATTGCTTATTCTATTCAGATTTATAGTGTCTGCAGAACAAGAGTGCTGTCACTCATAATGGCTCTGGCCATCATTTATTTATCAGTAATTCACCATGCACGGGACACCTGCTGTGCTCACCTGCCCATCAGTCATCCCCTTTTCGGTCCACACCACCGGCTTTCCTTTGAAATCTAGCTTGTCCCACTCTCAGCCTGTGTAGTTTGCATGTTTTTGACCAGTGCCGTCCAGTTCTGGAAGGAACATGGGATCCATTTGTTGAACACTGAGGCCGACCACACAGTTTACAAGCTCACAGCAATGGGAGAGAGCTCTCATTTCCCTTGAGCCGATAAGCAGGAAGCACTCCCCGCCCACCGGGGTTGTGAGCTGGTGGAAGAAGGCACGGGGCTGCTGAGGGCAGTGGGGAGAGAGCCCCGGGGTGACGGCAGCAAGGACGGAGTGCCTCGCTGCAGGCCCTTCAATTTTCTGTTTATAATTTCCTTAAGCTAGTGTGTGGAGGGTGCCTGTGACTTGCAACCAAAAGAATTCTGGTGCATAAAGTTAATTGTTTTATTGATGCAACAGGAAGGGGCATGAGAGAAAGAAGTGAGCGAGTCCAGAGAGGGAAACTGGCGGGGACTGGCGGCTCGATCGCAGGCACATGCACACATGTGTGCTAAGCCCAGAGCATCACGCTAAGCGGAGGTGCTGGGCCATTTCGGGCAGTTTACTGCAGAGGCTGAAGGTGGGCACATGCGTGGTGCACTGTGCCTATCAGGCACTGACACCCACCACAGAATATTGTTCTCACTGTAGAAGGACAAAACCTGGGCACAGAGAAGTTGCTCTGTAACCCCCAAATCACACACAACAGGGAACAGAGTAAAAATTAAAGCCATGTTTGCCTGACTGAATGGCCATGTTCATCTACTATCAACTTACTAATAATCTCCATCATGCTAGTTATTTTTCTCCTTCCAACAGATATTTCTCTGGGATGATAGACAAGCTTGATCAGAATGACCTCACCCACCAACCATCCATAGAGCCTAAAATATTCACTCCTAGATTTTCCTCTGAATACAGATTTTCTTACTGCTTTGCTCCTAGGCGGTGGATTTAAATAAAGTATGTCTAATATATTGTACTGGATACTTTTTCACATTAAATGGGCATTTTTTTCCAATATTAAATTCTTTAATCTTATTGATCAAAGCATCTATGTCTTAGATTCTAATTGATTAAATGCATATTTTAGGGTCTTATCGATCAGATCTGTGTTACATAGAAGTCTTTAGTTTGCACATTTTTTGGTCCATTGTTAATGTGAACCCCGCAAGGTCCCTGTGCGAGGACCGCGAGGACCCCATTCACGTGAGGAAACTGAGGCTAGAAAATCAAGGTAGTTTAAGAGCCCAGAGCTGAGTACATGGGACGTTGAGCTGTGATGAGAGCGGGAAACGTTTATAAAGAGTGTGAGGGAAGGCACGGGAGTTACGTTTACCGTCCACAAGGAAAAGTACACAACCTGACAGGAAAAAGTTGTGAGTGATTGCACCATGACTAAGCAGGCTCTGTTATTAAGCATAAATATTTATGGACTATTAAGTATAAAAGGAGAGCTAAGAAATTCACAAGGATTCTAAAAGCAGCTGTCCAAGATTCTGGGATCCAAATACTCTAAACTAAAAGTAGCAGATTAACTGTTACAAAGAAAGAGAGACCCAGGATGCTTGAAGGACTCGCAAGGGTGCCCTTAATGTAGGTAAGTTATGGCGGGAACTTAGGAATTGGTGAAATCAGGTTCCTGAAATGCTGCTGTGACCCTGGAGGAAACATGATTGTTGCATGTGTGAGAAGCTGGATGACGTGAAACTGCTGCACTTGGTTCTGTGTGGGTCCTGTTGGAGTGAGCCATAGCAAACCCTCATGTTTTTCTTTATCATTAAGAGCTCTTGGGGAAGAGCTCTCCATCATGTGGGTTAAGATTAAGCATGTATCGAAACCACCTGCTGGGCTTGTTTAAAAAGCAGATTGCTGGGCTTTTCAAGACGTTCAAGAGTGTCAGAAAGTCTGGACTGGGGTTTGAGAATCTGTATGGTGATCAAATTTCCAGTTCCTGCTGACGCTGCTATTCCAGAACCACAGCGTGGGCATGGGCCTGGAGCGCTGCTCAGCTTGGCGTCTCACGTAACGCTTCTGGAGCCATCTGGACAAGTCCAGTGTCATGTCAGCACAGTATCACGCTGCATCTTTCCTAATCACAGGACAGACTGATGTAATGACTACTTCTGCATCAGAATTTCTGTTTGCTGTGCTGTGTGGGACCCCAGGAGGTCTCAGCACCCACTAGCTCTGTCTAGTCACCACACTGAGACACACAAACACACCATGTTTCCTAAGTGCAGAAGAATGGAATTTGCTCTAAATTGGTTACATGGGCAATAACATTTTTAAAGGCTTCCAAGTGAATCAAATAAAATGTTTGGGATGGCCAAATGAATATGTATAAGGGTTAAATTAAAGGGGTAGCCCTCTGAACTCTAACACCAAACCGGCCTACCACTCTGTCCTCCGCGTAAGGCTCCATTTGCAAACCATTGTCAGCCGCAGGCCATAAGGGACCGTGAGCCTGCCTGGGAGCTCTCCAGCAGGCCCGCCGCTGAAGGCCTCCCGAGGAGATGCTCCGCACGCAGCCTTTTCCCTAATGCTGCCTCTGTACGGACGTCAGTAAGAACACGGGAACCTATATCATGACCTATACCCTTACCACAAATGAACTAGAAATGCATGTTTTTGGACTCTACCTTGGAAAGGCACCACTTAGAACGTGGGGGCCTATCCAGATCTAGGGAGATGTTCCAAAAATGTCAGATGGCTTCTCTGTGGTTCTGTTCTATCGTTGTGTAACTAGTGATATCAAACATAAGGTTTAAGTCAACAGTTTGCCATCTCTCATGTTCTGTGGGTAAGTGGACTGTGCCAGAGGGTTCTGGGTTAAGGCCCCTCAGCCGTTGCAGATGAAAGTGGTTGGGGCTGTGTCCTCTGAAGGCTGGCCAAGGCGGGGTGTCCACGGTGGCGCACTCACATCAGTGCCAGCCATTGCTGGCTGTCGACAGCGAGAGCATCTGGGGCATGTGACCCGAATGCCCACTCTGTGCTCTCCACGAGGCATGAGCTTCTGATAGCATGCCGGCTGCATTTAGGGGACAGCAAAGAAGTGTGAAGCAGGGATAGGAAGACACCCCCAGTTCTGTGGAGGGCCAGCCCTGCGTCCGGCTCAGGGCTACCTCCCCCATGTTCACTGTGTCACAGGACCTGCCCGGGTTCAGCAGACAGAGGCCTGCAGTGAGGTACTGCAGGAGAGCGTGCAGAATGAGGTGGTGGTGGTGGTCGTCGGCATGTGCAAGCTGCAGAGCGCAGCTCGGAAGTGGGCGGGTGGAGCGTTTTTGCAGCCAGCTCAACAAACTGAACACACACACTGACACACACACTGACACACACACACACATTCACACACACACTCACTCACACACACCCTGTTATTCATCTACTGTGTTCCAGTGCTGGCTTCACATGTTAAGGTAACCATCTCTTGTGTGTACGTTATTTATAACTACCCAGCCAGAATTTGAGACTGCCCACTGCGGTAGAAATAGGAAGGGGGTTAAGGTGGAGGAATTTCCCTCCTTCTAATCAGAGGTGAGGAATAAGGTTCACCAGTATAGTTTCCATAATGATACTGTCCAATGGTGTACATCATTTCTTCCTTTCTCTTTGTTCTAAGTCAGTTGTCTGAAAAAAAAAAATAGTTGTACTGCAAGTACAACTGGCCCCTGAAGTTGATGCTCTACTGTTGAACTCAAACCCTCAAAACTGAATATCCTCATGAATTCGTAAGTTGCCATAGTTAATAAGTTGTATGTTAGAAAAGATCTTTTAAAAGTAGAGGATCCGTTCATTCTGGAACTTGGCTGCTCATATGTGAATTTATTTTAATTCCGGGAAGACAATTGTGTGCAGTGTCACCGCCATACTTTCCTTGTCAATCATCTGCATCTGAACAACACGGGAAAGTGAGTGCTCCCCTGTAGAGAGGCTTTCCAAACACAGCTTCGCTGTAGAATTGCTGTGAGGCTAAATCCTAGACAACACACAAGATTTCTTTACACTTGATTCCACGAGGCATGCCGTGGACACTCACTAGGGTTATTTGCAAGTACTCACTGAGATCACGCAGAACGCATTCAAAACCCAAGAGCTTCTCTGAGTCTTTGGAAACTGCTTCGAAATTCCAGCAGGCACAAAGAATTTATTTCAGTTTAGGATTTGTCAACTCATTCAGTGCAATCGTGAAAACAAATACAGCCTGGTATATACCGAATTGTACCAGATGGAAACCATCCTATTATATCTTGAAATAAATCAAAGACCATAAATGTTGAGACTTTCCTTTTGCTGTTGCCCCTTCACAATGTGACATCTCTTCAATGTCAGCAAGAGGTTCTACTACTTGAACTGACAATTTCAAAATAATATGGGTTAAACTTTTAAGATTTGATTAAAGAAAGAAGTTTGGGAATCTCAACATTTCACGTATAAACATTTAATTCATCTACTTTCAACATGAACGCCCGACCCTCCATGAGGCCTAGATATTAAAAGCCAGGGATCCCAGGAATTGCCTCGTCCGGAAAACAATGATCTAGTCTTCTGCTGAGAAAGAACAGGAGCTGGCATGTCACTGGAGGGGAGGGAGAGCCTCTAACTGCTTTTTATACTTGCACTCGATCTTTCTCTTTATACCCCTGCCCTCCATCCTAACTCTCAGAGAATTGGGAACTTCTTCAGTAAAAATACAGCTGCTTCCCAGCCATTTTAGCATTTGGGTTTTTAAGATCTACTGAATCCATTATTAATCTACCATCTCCTTTGCATACGGCTGTTTTTTCTTGCTAGTGTCTCCTTTCGAATTACATGTCTTTACTGAGTTTTTCCTTTTACAAGTTTTGTTTACTGTTTTTAAGTCAATTGAGGGAACAGAAATGTTAAAGCATCTTTCGGGCAGTGAGCATCCTCTCTGTGGTACCAGAATGATGGATCCACAGCGTCGTATGTTAGTCCAAACCCACAGGCCAACGTACAACCCCAGGGTGACCTGATATAGGAGTGGGCTCTGGGTGGGGATGTGTCCACACAGGCTCATCAGTTGTAACAAATGTCCCATCTGGTCGGGATGTGGACAGTGGGGGAGGCTGTGTGCATGAGGGGGGCATAAATGGGAAACCTCCGTACCTCCCTCTCAGCTTTGTCATGTACCTAAAACTATTCTAAAAAATAAAGTCATAAAAAATGCAAAAGTACATGAACAATTCTCCATTTTAACCCTTGTGTAGGGTCTTATGCCTTCTCCTGCCCTGGACATATTTCAGGGCATCTGATTAAGCAGACTGAGTGAGTGCTTCAATGAATGATAAAATATGTATTTGGGGGAAAAATATCAGACCAACAAATCATGTTAATGTAAATTAAGTAACATGTATTGAGTCAATACAGCTAAATTGCAAAACTAATGTGCTTATTTTGAATGATACTTTTTCTTTTTTTACTTTTGTGTGTAATATATATTCCATCTAAAGCAGTTGTTATTAAAGACTAAATATGGATTGTTTCGTAGAGGAGAAGATGTATTTCCCCAGAATCCTCCAGGGGGGCTGGAGCCACGACTTAGAGAGCCATTGCTAATGGTGGGGGAATGATAAGGCACTGGAAGGGAGTCCGAGGACCCAGTGGTGTTAATCTCATGGAGGAAACCATGAGCATTGTTCTTCCATGAGAAAAGGTAGAAACGAATAGAAGGATGAGGAAAATCGGTGTATACCATGCTTTATGAAAGACACAAATATGGTCAGAATTTTGGCACCGTGGACTTAGAGCAGACTGATGCTGTCTGGATGAGCAGAGCAGGTGGCCGGACTGGGGGGGTCTGGAGCACTTTCTGGACACCACAGGCTGTGTGCTGGTGGCCCATCACTTTATCGCTTTATGCCTCAAGGACTCGGCTACAGTGTCTCCCAATCCCTTTGAGTTGTGCTGTGAACAGTAAGGAGAGGGATTGGGTTTGTTTTGTACTCACTGCAAACATCCCTAGGCTAGACCCTGTCCGTCAGGTACCTGCTCCTACGTCACAGAGGTAGTAGACCCACTGACCTTGAATACTGAGGATCAGTCATTCTTTATCAAATGTGTAATATGTCCTTTATTGCTTCATCAGTTTTCCTCTAGCTGAAAGTGTAATAGTCTCAGGAGGTGCTGAGCCCTCCATGCCCACTTGCTGATCTGGACAGAGGCCACTGACTCCAACATGTTCCCTCTGGCCACTTGCCCTGCATGACCCATATTGCGCTGGTCACGAGATTCTGCAGTGTCCCACTGAATTGTCTCAGCTCCACCCCTTGTTCATTATGTCCATGTTTCATGCCCATGGCAAGCTTCTCACCTTGTGTTGGTATTTACTGGAATACACTTACAGAAACAGTTGGGTGCCTCCAGTCTTTCTATCTACCTCAGGTCTGCATCTGACTATGTCTGTGACAACACTGGGTAAAGATAAAACAGAATGACTCAAAGACATGGTATAAGCTATGTTGCTTAGCATGACATAGCAGGACCTGGCCACTGCGCCCCTCTCCATTCGTGACTTAGAGTTTTCTACCTCGATTGTGAAGGACCCTACCACAGGGTCCCCTCCTACTGGAACGTGCGGCCACCTGTTTTTAGTCTATCGCCTATACTCATTCTGTTCTTAAGGACTCAGGTCTGGCATCATTTCTAGAGATTTCATCCTTACTCTCCCTTTCTTTCTGAATTGGATTCTCTCCTTTTCTCTGCTCCCATTAAATCCTGAGTTTCTCTCTGACTTACCCGGAGAACAGTAGCTCCTAGCATAAGTAATCAGTAAACACTTGTTGAATAATTACATGATTTTGTCCTCCACCTGATCATTTGGAAGACATTTCACATTCTTAAAAAGATGTGTCTGATATCCTTTGTAAATGTTCTAGAAAATAATTCACAGAGAAAAATTATATCCTAAAATTAAAGTAACTTTGAGTTTCTTTGTATCAATTTGCTATATTTCAGAGTTTTATAACCACATGCAACGCATGAAAATTTAATAAGAAGCAATGTCAAAGAAAAAGGTATTTGCAATACTTGTTAAAATAGCCAGGCTGACTTTATTCACGACAGGCTTTGAGGTGTACAGGTCTGGGCCTTGGGCTTTCACAGCAAGGAGGGTATGGGGCTCCACTCTGAATTCAAGGAAGAGTGGGGTTTATAGGCGAGGAGCAGGGGGAGATGGGGCTGGTCAATGAAACACAGTGAGCACAGGGGTGGCATGGCTGGTGCATAAATAACTCAGTGGGACTCTTGGTCATCCTGAGGACATGTGCAAGGGTGGTGTCTAGTTGCAAAGCTGCTCAGAGGGGCCTGTGTGGAGTGTGATAGGAAAGAGCATCCGTGGTGCTTAGTGCCAAATGCCGTGAGCATGTCCTCACTTACTACACTACAGCACAAAACATCTCTGCAAAAGCAGCTAACTTATTTCTGTGGAAGCTGTGGCACAGAATATGAATAAACTTTGAATTAATTAATCTCTTCAGCACTACAAAAATGATTTCTGACAATAAAAACATAATACACACACACGATGCCATCAAGAGATTTTTAAAAATGAGATGTGCTTATTGCTTGGCCAAGCCTGGGACTTCCCGTCTCCTGGGTCTTGTGAAGTCACCCCTCTCTGAGATGGATGGAATGTATTCAGGAAGAGATAATTATTTGATAAAGGCCTTGCCAAATTAGTTATACAAACATCAATTCCTAAGTAGAAGTAGCATGATTTCAGTACATACACTGTAACCCTTTTCCTTCGTAGATCGGAAGTCCTGCACTGTTTGTGAATAAACCGTCGGGCACCCCTGGACAGATTGTAAATGGAACAGCCAAATAAAAATCAATTACTCAAATAAAATGCCCCTGCAAATCACTGGTTAAAAATAATGTATGTGTGAGCTTAACTAGCTCTCAAAATTGTTGTTCAGTGTACTCGTTTATTTTTCCTTTGCAATACACTTGCTTAAGCATCCCGTGAGCAAGGCGAGCATTGGGGGATCCATCTCTCTGGTAACAGGTGCTGCGTCTCTTCCCCATCACGGAATCTCAGTGGAAACCAAGCAAAATGGAAGACAGAAAGTTTGGCAAGAGATGAGCAATGACCCCACTTTAATTTTGACCCCCTGCTTGCAAGCGCTCAGCTGGGACACTGGCTCATCACGCCTGCAGGAGGACATCTCACGGTTGTGTGAGCATTCCAGTACGATTGATTCCGACAGCACAGTGCCTGGAGGGATTGGGCCGCTCTCCAAATTCAGACAGCAACAGGACATGCAAAATTGAAACTCACTGGCTATTTTTGTGGTAATAGAATTTCGTTCAGTTTTAGCCATAAAAAATGAGCGATAAGAATGGGTTCCAGTCGCAGTGTCAGACTGGAGAGCGTGGATCAGAAATACACGCTCGCCATTCAAATCATCGGCGTCACCCACCTTACATAGATCAATTAAAAACACTTATTCCCTTATTTTAAGAAGAAATCCCTTCATAGCTAACATATTAAGCCTGTCAAGTCACGTGACTGTAGAAAACCAGCAGCCTTTCAATGTTTTACATCTCCAGCGCAGAACGCTGTCTTGGGACCATTTTAATAGATGCCGCTCTGAACATCAATGCAAAGGAGCAACTTTTCTAGAGAGTGTTCGGAAAAGGTTTCCTCAGTAACACTGTTGTCTTGACTCATAAAACTTCAGCAGTCCAAGGGAAGTGTGAATAGCCTTTTGTGACCTGTGAACCGGCTGGGCCTCGTGTTTGTATTTCCAAAGGTGAGCACAGAGGTCTTGCTCCTCCTGAGTGTGATGGTTCCAGTCCGTTTGATGTCGTTCTGGTTCCCTCTGCCACGTTCCGCAATGGCTTCCAGATCATCTGACGAGTGACACGTTAAGTTGCTCCCCAGAGGCTGTTTTTCTCTACTAAGATAATTAAGATTCTTGACACACTTTATCATTGATCCATCCAAAATTTCTGCAAGGAAAACCTGAGAATAACAGCTTTCGGGTTGATTTTTTTGTTCTGCTATTACCTCTTTTCACCCTTGTCACCCATTGCCACCCTCTAATTTTCTTCTTAAATAATTAATAAAATGCATAGAATGATTGTTGGAATAATACAAGTTCCATGCACACCAAATGGACGGGTGAGGCAGACTCCGGATTCTAAGAGAGTTGTTCAGCCTTGAAGTGTGTGCTTTAAATAAAATCTGTGGAACAGGTAGAAGTAATACTCCTGGGAGTCAGGGCTCTGTTTAACTCCTGGGAGAACATGGGATATTACTTAGGTATCTAAGAATATTCATCAAAGGGAAATGAAAAGGTCATTTTAGCTCAGGTCTCTTGCTTAGAAGCCTCATAATAGAAAAATTAAGTCTACTTTTGAAATGATCAAAATTTTACCAAATCTTTCATCACTTTTATTAAGCTAGAGGCATTCAAAAATGTTAGAAAAGAAGTAACACTAACAGCTCTTTCCCATGTTATTTTTACTTTTTTATGTGTTACTTTTCTATATTTATGAGTATGGTGTTAACTTTAAAATATAGGAGCCCTGTTAAAAATTAAGAAATAACTCATAAAAATAGGTTCGGGGAAGGAGTTAATGACCAAATACAGGTACTCTTCATGAACAGGTGGTTGTTCATTCCCACCAGGTGGCAAAGAGACCTCACACACAAAGGAAGAATTTTCCAAATAAATCCGCATTAACAGTTTATCAAAAGATAAGAGGAGACTGATGCTCTTTGATTCGCTCGTGAAACCTTATATGGGATTCAGTGTGACTGGGAAATACCATAAAGAGGGAAATCCTGCCGTTATTTATTTAAGTAGAGGAAATGAACAAGGAGTTGGCTGCCCAGGGTTAATACACAATCACCCTATTAGAGCACGGGAAGTTCGGGTAGCCAGAGAGGGCCCATAAATCCGGTAACATTTAGCGTAATACATAAATGTGAAATCTCTTGTTGACCATGTCAGTGGGAGGCTGTGATGTCATGGGATTTTATAGTTCAGGGTTCTAATTATTGGTGACCATAAGACAAATATTGTCTTAATATGTGGACTCTCACACGCTTAAAATCCTTAGAACTTCTTGGTTTTATGTTTATTTTTATTGTTTGCTTAATTTTTAAAATGTGTTTAAAGTATATATATATATTTAAAATACTTTCCTAGCCTAGTACCTACCTGCAAATGTCTGGCAGGTTATACTCAGTACATATTTACTGATTAATGAATCAATGTTGTTATTGAGGGAAGCAGATCAGAGTTTGTGAAACAAGGGCTTTCTGGAGAAATTGAAGCAATGTGGGTAAAATCCACAAAGTTACTGCCATACTTCATCGGCTCTTGTAAAGACAGACCCCTGCCAAAGAGGAAGTCACTTTCCAGCTTTAACTTTTAAAATGGACTTTTAAAAGTTCACAAGACAGACCACCATCATATCAAACTTCAGAGAAATGAACTCTCAAGTCTGGAATCCAAGTAATGAGAAATTTGGTGAACCGATCGTAGAAGTTTGCTATAATCTATAGTATTAGGAAGATGAAAGGAAGAAAGACTCATTTTCTCACGCTTGTCAGGAGGTTCCCATAAAGCCCCCTCTCAGTCTTGGGCTGGGATGAGGAGGTCTGAAGAGGTCTCAGAGAAGGAAGGCAGAGTGCTGAGGGGGGCATGGGGTCCCAACAGCCATGCCTACTCTTGGTTTCAGGAAGGTCACAAAGCCCAGGTAAGTTTTGTATTGGGAGAATCTTGCCTCCACTTTCTGATTGGAATTCTGGGGGAAAACCAACCCCTGGTGGGACAGAAAGGCAACAGCATGTGCTCAGCAGCAGAGGTCCTGGAGAAGCCCGGGGCCCAGCCAGCCGCGGTGCTCCTGTGTTTCTGGCATACGTGGGGATATCTGATCATGTTCCTGGGCCTCGTGGGAGGCGTGGAAGGCAGCTAGGATTTGGGAATCAGCATTATGGCCAAGGAGCTCCTCCAGCATGAGGCCAGGATGACTCGGAGCTCAACTCCCTACCCCTTCTCATGAAAGCTGGTCACCCTCAGGAAGAGGGAGAGAAGGAGGAAGGAAGAATCAGTGAATTCAAAGAATTTGAATCTTGAATTTGGCTAAATATCTTTCTTGAACAATGGATTGTAAACCCTAAGTACCTGAATGCCCTTAAAAGAAGGAAAATATGTTTTCAGTCTTTGGTGGAACTGAGGTTTCCAGGGAAATACGGAATTCAGTTATCAAGCAATCACATGGTTACATTGCTGCTCGACTGGAAGGTGACAAGGTTCAAACCTGCCCCGCAGAGTGGAGAAAGGATACTGACTTGCAGTTAATGTCACCACTTTGTATTCTATCCCAGGAGCAACAGACGATAAAACGATGGATCAGGAACAGCAGTTGTCAATGCTCAAGAAAATTACGATCCAGTGGGAGAAACAAATGTCCATGTATGAGATAAAAGCAGGGAAAATTCCCCAGGAAATGTTGAGAGAGGACCGAATATGTAATGGCCGTGGGCCTTCGCTGGAATATAGAGACCGTGTGGCATGAGGGGGCTCTTACGTCCCAGTCATACCCCCAATGTCATACACTAGCAAAAGCATTTTGAGGTGTGAGAAGAGTATGAATTTTTGAAACCTGCACTTGAATGGCAGAGTTGGAATTCAGAGATTATGACATCCCTGCTAAGTTACTTAAAACTCTCTGATAAAGTTTTCTGTAAAGTGAGACCACCACCACATATCTCAAAAAGTGAAATAGAGTGATGTTCATCAAATACCTTGTCAACCGTCAGTATTTGCAATAATAACTGAATTATTTGGATCCTCTTCTGTTCCACATTCACCATATCTTTAGATACTTCAACCCAAGAAAATAATGATAGAACAACAGCAAGCTTAATCTAAAAGCAAGGCCTTTGGATGTTACTTAATTTTCTTTTTATTATGTTTATGTTGGGGAAATGGATATATATACATATACTTATGAATATCTGCATCTCAATACTTTCCTATTACATGATCTGGAACTAAAATGCCAACATGTGACTAGCCAGCACTGTGATGTCACTGTAAGTGGATGTTATGACCCATGATGTGGTCCTCAGGGTACCACTGAGCCAACCCCGATTTATACCTGAAGAGCTCACCCTGCTATCATTTGTTAATACTAAGCAATTTATTCTTTATGCATTATAAAGGATTAGAAAAGGGTGATCATTAGAAATCCTCAGGAAGATGTATTAAGAAGTTTCCAGTGTTCAGACTCCAGGATATATTATCTTCTACTAAGGACACTTAATACATATTAGTTCATTTCCTTTCTCAGATAATTTCATCTAAGTCTGAGCAAGAGAGGTGTCCCGTAGGTGATCCTATATAACAAGGTGAACAGAGACAAATTTTATAATCCTTATAAATTAAACCTAAACATTAGCCCCAAGACTATACTTTATCCCTATGTGAAAACAGGTTACTTTATATTATCCTGAGCATGAAGCCAAGTCTTATGAAAGAAACACCAGCCAACTTCGTACTTAAGATAACAGGTAGAGGAATTGGACTGACCTTTAAAATAGAGCTGAAGTTTAATGTACATATGTTAACTTTTAAATGTACATATGAAAAAAAGATATACTAGGACAACTGATAATTAAAATAGTGGAGGGAATTGAGGGAACTGGAAGAGCCATGTGTTGTTTTATAAAAGAAAATATACAATTCCTCAAGAATCTAAAAAGTGAAAATTTAAATGGGCAGATTCATGCTGCACAATCCTTTTGTACTAGTCATTTAATAAGGTTTCCAAGGCAGAATTTCACATTGATTCAAATTGTGGCTGTTCATGTTACTGAGTCCAAACTCACGCCACTTGCCGCATAACATGTCAATATGTTGAGAGACGAGGTATTGGGGCAAAGAAAGAGACTATTGGGAAAGCCAGCAGACCGAGAAGAAGGCGGACTCATGTCCTGAAGCCCCATCTTAAGTCAGGGTTGGTTGCAAGCTTCTCTTCTGCTGGGGGAGGGGTGGCAGGCCAGGGAGTGCCTGCAGGCGTCGGGTGCAGCAGGGGTCCTCGGAGAGCTGAGAAACTCCATGTCCTGCTGACTTGGGTCTGCTCAAGATGTTCCTAAAACCCTTTGACAAGGCATTCGTTATTTTCATGCATACTTCCCTATCTCCTGGAGGAGGCAAGCTTCAGGTAAGGAACTGTTTGCTGAACCTCAGACTGTGAGCACAGTTCCTTTTGGTGATCAGCAAACCTGTGTGCAGGGAGGGCTGCCAGCTGAGCAGAAGCCCTTTTCCTCCTCCTTCCTTTTAGCCCAAATGTTAAGGCAGCAAAGGCTATAGATGCAGTGTGGAGACAGAGAGGCCATCCTTTCCACTTGGACTCAGAAGATTGAGGCTGAAATCGTTGCCTGACTCCCACATGTGGTGAACAGGTGAGGTCCTGACAGTGTCTGCTTTTGCTGAAAGCCCTGTTTGTAGCACCTGCTGCTCTCCTCCACATTCTGTACTAGATTCATTGATTCATTAAACTCAGTTACGTCTTGTTCCAGACATTGGAGATACAGATCTGATTTATACAGAAAAATGACTCAAAAGATGTTAGAAGTAAAACAGTTCAAACTACTCATTCTCCAGAGAAGGAACCTAAGACCTTGTAAGACACCAATCAGCCTGTCTCACAAACCCGCTAGTCACCGAGTAAAGATGAGAATGTGACCCCCACCTTCTCGTGCATGTTCACTCTTTGGCAGCTTAGCCTCAGCTGCGGAAGACCAGTTCCTGTTGGCCACCTGGAGCGAGGCATCAGAATGGACCTCCCTATTGTGTCATTTCAGTGTGAACCATTCCATAATACACTTTTACTACATAAAATTCCTGTGGATGCCAGAACAGTATGGTATAAATTGCCTCTTTGAAAACCTTACCAATCTGTATGTATTGCTTAATTGGATAAGGACTAACAGCTTATTACAACGTAAAGTAAGAAAATACTGGAATGTTAATCCAGGATCTACAGGTCACTGGGCAGGGTACAGTGTGACTTTCTTATCTCTCCTCTCCATTTAGGCAAATTTCCACATTTGTGTAAGAAGACATCATATTTATGTATTTGTAAATTATATTAGAATTTCCTTATAAGTGATACATTTGAACGCTGATGGAGAATTAAGTATCTTCAGAATATATTTTGGACTATGTATAATTCACTGTATTATAATTAGTTACAAGTTATAGAACTTAAGAGCCACATTTTATTTCTATTTATTACACTATAAAATATTTCCTAAAAATACCAACAGATATTCAGTGTATATACACACTGCCTTAAATTATCACTATGGAGACTAATTAAATAGTACACAGTAAATGTATCTTAGAATAAATGAGTGTCAGGAATGGCTGTTTTGTTTTGGCTGGGCTTCTGCATATTTTCCGTTTCTGGGGAATGTGCTATTACAGGGCTTTCTTAAAAGAATGCTTATTGAAATTTTCTTAATTGTTTTTTTTCCCCACAAGACTTTACACTCCTGTGGATTGTGACTTTTGCCCACATATTAGTGAGATTTACACACCAGAACACCATTTTACTGGGGAATGAAAAGATTTGGAGTTCTCAAAAAGCAGTGGGGAGCACAGTCATGAAGGAGAACAGAGGTGATCTTTGGTCTTTATAAGAATTGAGCAAAAACTACACTGGAAACCCAACCGCCTGGGACTCCAACTTGCATGACATGCCGATCTGTGCTGTAGTCAAAACCGCAGCAAGTGACCTTAGACAGCTTGAAGCCCAAGACCTTGGGAGCCAGGACCCCATTCTGACACCTGAACAAGAATTCCCCAACAGTCTGTACCAATAAGACTTTCTGGTTCTCGTGATGAAGGCTGTTATCTCTCCAAGTTTCCCGGAATCAGAAGAACAGAATGTGAGTTGACAGGAGGAGGCGCCAGGAATCGGAAATCTCAAGTGTTCATATTTTGTGCATCCCTGGGAATGATGAATTGTCTAGAGATGTTTGATAACCAGATGCCATTTCGTCAATCAGAAAACATTTGAAGGAAGGAATGTACAGAAACAGTCTCAGGTCGGCCTTTTCACTTGAGAACACCGCCTCCGTGACACCTGGGTGAACACGCTGGTCACCTGTAGCAGAACGCGAGCACACGGACCTCGGAACTGCGGCACCTGGAAAGGCAAGCGTGCCATTCATGGAAGCATGGAAGGGCCCTTGAGAAATATGTTGTTGTACAAATGCTTCATAAAGACAAAGCCACGTGTAAAGATCAGGATTGGATAATGACCTGAGATCCTATGGAGGAGAAAAACTTGGAACTGTGCAAAGTGGATAAAAGGTTCCATTTGTGCTCATTCCCTCAAGTTCCAAGGGCTCAGAGCAGAGAGAAAGTCCATGAATGATGATGATGGTGTTAAGGATGACATGAGTGTTTCTATCTTTATGAGCGACTTTATATAGAGTCATGGGATGCTCTGCAAAGAGGAGAAAGCTGATAAATATTTTACTGGGGAAAGAAGTTTTGCTGAGAGAGCAGCTTTTCACTCTTGGGATGTTCAGAAAGGGAGATACTCCAGACATGCAACAGAAGACTATAGCGTTTCTTATTTTCTTCTATTACTCATATACATATAATATTTTGTTAGTCACAATGTATTCTTGTTTACAGAAAGTATATATTGATGTGAAACCTAAATATGCAGAAAGACATGTCTAATGGCCTAATGATAAACACTCATGGCATTCTGACACATACTTCCCAGAAAATTAGAACATATAGTTAGGTGTTTATTTCAATGGTATTATATAAATAATTGTGCAAAACTGTCAGTTCTTTCTACCGTTTCTCTAGTGCGTTTCTTATTTTATACTAAGTGAATTTGCTATGACTCATTAAACATTATTTATAACTTACATTTCTCTATTAATGAGAAAAGATCCTTGATGAGCATTCCTGTGACCAATGTTTGCTCCGTTATTTAGTTTATAGCTCACCGACCAAGGGTTCACATAGGCACTTCTGTGAAAACCGTACACAACAATACGGTGAGGGCACATTTAAGTTCACGTGCCCACAGCGTCCTGCCTGATTCTGGCTGGTAACTGATGGGAAACATGAACTCCTGCATTTATGAACTGCTCAATTCTTCCAGCAGGCATGACAGGGCCCCAACACAAGACGTATATACACACTTCAGCAGACACCTATTAGATCAGATTTAAGCTAACGTAGGCAATCAGACAGGATTGGAAATCGTGTTTATTTAGTACACTTTGCTAAGAGAAACAACTACTGTTTGATAAGATGCATTCCATCAGGTGCTTTATCCCTGTTCACTGGTTCAGTTATTAAAACAGCAGCAGGTGACACCCACTTCTACATGGAGAAAGCTGAGGCTTGGAGAGACTGAATGGCATACCCCAGGTATCAAAGCTAGTAATTCGCAAAGTCGACCGTGAAATCATGTTCTCCCTCACCCCAAAGCCAACAGATCTGTCTGCCTGATCTGCCTGGTTTGTAAACTTGCTGTGGGAGCCATTTAAATCCTCAGGATTGCAAAGGAAATCGTTTCAGTTGAGTTAATTTCCTTGCTGTGTCTTTTAAAAGGAAAAAGGTGATTGTATGCTTTTCCCTGTGTTCTGAAGTGGGAAATAGCCTTCCCCAGTGGCTTACCACGGAGTACTTTTCCGTCACTTGCAAATTGTTTTAAATATTAATGAATCACATGTACTATTCAGATAAGGAAAGTGCTTTGCACTCACCCGTTGTTCATGCTGACCTGGGCGGCTCACAGCCGCTTGGTCTTCTTCTTTCCACCTGAACCAGCGTCCGTGATGTCCAACCGGAGTTTCCTTTGATAGTGCCGGGCATCCTTAGCGCATTTTAATGTCATTACCTGAACTACTTGTTGAATGTCCTAATGCTTCCAAGAGAGCTGTCTGGCCACTTGACTCTGACACCGAGGTGTGTCATTAGGTCGCCCGAGTTTCCCGCTGCACGGGGCCTTCCTAATGCTCGCCTGCCTCCCGCTTCACTCCCTTTCCCCTTGAGCCCCGTAGACCTCTGCATTTTACGCGTTGTTGAGAAGAGTGGCCTCCCTGAGATGCCTCGCGGCTCCTTGCCTCCTGCAGGAGCTGCTGTCATGTGTCCACCCTGCCTTGCCTCTCAGGGTCCGCTTGGATCCTCAGAGCAGCTCTGGGCACTATCAAGGGCCTTCTGCTCCTTACAGTTCATCTAATGCGCTGTGTGCTTTGCTCGCGTGTTTGATTTCCCAGTGTGGACACTGATATGAATGAGTTCAAGGCTGGCTGAACTTGCCTCCTTCACATCTTACTTTGTTTGGCACTGTTACAGGCTCAATCACGTTCCCTGTAAAATCCCTTCTTTGAAGCCTTAAGGCTCAGGGTCCCAGAATGTGACTGTTTGGAGATAGGGCCTTTAAAGAAGTGGCCAAGTTCAAGTGAGGCCGTTCAGATGGACCTAATCCAGTCTCTTGGTGTGCTTATAAGAAGACAGGTTAGGACACAGACACTACAGAGGAGAGGCCGGGTGAGGACACAGCGAGAAGACGGCCGTCCCGGAGCCCCAGAGAGAGGCCTGGGAGAACCTGCCTGCAGACACCTTGGGCTCAGGCTTCTAGCCTGCAGGGCTGTAAGAGCGTAAAGGGCTCTTTATGCTGCCCACAGACTCCTACGGGCACTGTGGATGCGAAAAAGAAAACAGAACATCTCTGTTTTCCAGTTGGCAAAGAACTCTGCCAACTCCCTATCTCACAAAGACAATGGGCTCTTGGGATCAATGCCCAGATGTTAACCTGTGGTACAGCCACACAAAGACCTCAGCCCCTCCTATGGGACCAGTCGCAGGATGCGGGCTGTTCCCAGCAAGGCAGCATGCTTTGAGCAGAGCGGGCCTTTTAGACCAAAACCAGTTCCCAGTCTTCCGGCTGCGCACCCCCTGGCTCCTGCAGGCACATGCCAGCCCTGCTGGGAGTCTGTGACCTCCTCTGGGCCAGTACCTCCCTTGTTAGGTGGGGTTACCATCTCACCCTCTTTATTCATGTGGTGATGGGAGGTGGGGTGTGCCAGTGTCTTGCAAGACAGAGACCTCCACGTCTTCAGAGGTGGGCAGGTGGGCCCCTGGGCAGTGCCAGCTGTGAGCGGGGCATCCTGCAGGCTGGCAGGGCTCGGGGGCTGGAGTTCCTGGGCTCACCAGCGCAGCACCCTGGGTCTGGGCTCTGCTCTCCCCACCCCGTCCTCTCTGGGGCCCTGATGCCAGCACAGAGGCTCTTCCAGGGGAGAAACCACTTTCCCCTGAGCTCATCTGCCCTGATCATTACACCCTGGGCCTGACCCTGCTGGCTGAGGACCCGAGAGGTCCCTGTGCTGCCGCAGAGGCCCACAAGGCCATCCTGCCTCCCTTAGATTGGTGATCAATCCCTCCTCCCACGAGTCCAGCACACCCGTGGCACTCAGCAAGACTCGCCTAATTCCCTGGTTCTTCTTATCGTGTCTCCCCACTTGCCTCTCCAGGGCCGGGCATGCTGCTGTGGTCTCCCCACGCTGCTGGCCATCCTGGTGCCCGGCGGTCACCCAAGTCGGCTCAGGGCCAGGCTGGCAACCATTCGGCCGAGGTGCTGTCTTCTCTTAGGTGGCCGTGGCCCATATAATAAGTTGCACCCATTAAAAGGGTACAGTTTATAAGTTTAAAAAACATACACAGGACCCCTTCACCACCTCCCGGTACATGGCTTCCCCGCCACCCCAGGGCCGTGCCCTTCGGCAGTCCATCCCTCTCACCCAGCCCAGGTCAGAGCAGGCTGCTTTGCGCAACTCCCAACCTCTCTGGACACACGCAGGGAATCACACAGCACACACGCCTTTGACTGGCGTCTTCACTGAGCTGGCTGGGAGACGGGTCCAGGCTGTTGTGTGATTCGCTGCTCACGCCTCCTGTTGCTAAGGGCTCTGCTCCCACGTGGATAAGCCAGTGTTCTCTGTGCATTCAGTTGTCGGTACACATTTTATTTGTTCTCAGTTTGGGGCTATCACGAATAAACATTTATGTACCAGCATTTCATAGACATGATTTTATTTCCCTTGGGTAAATATATAAAAATGATTTGCTGGGGTAAAGAGTACATATTTAACTTTTTAAGAAACGGCAACTAGTTCAACATCGTTGCAGGAGTTAAACTTATCATTAGCAGTGTACGTTCCACATCCTCGCCTGTACTTGGTGTTGTATTGTTGCCCATTATGATTTCTGTTCCGTTAATTTGTATGTCTCTACTTCAGTCAGGGCACCACTTGCTGATGTCTTGAATCTTCACAAGTCTTCATATTAAAACTTTTAAATTCTCTAAATTTGTTCTGTTGAAAAATTTTTTTCACTATTTTAGGCCATTTGAATTTCCGTATGAACTTAAGAATAAGCTTGACAATTTCTATGAAAGTGTTTTGCTGCTTTTACTGTGATTGCCTTGCGTCTGTAGATCAATCATAGGCAAACGGCAGTTTATCAATATTGAAACCTTCACAGCCATGTGCATCATTCCTGTTTATAAATAATCTATTGATTTCAGTAGAGGTCTTGCACTTCATTTCTTTTTTTAGTAATTTATTTTGGTATCATTAACCTACAGTTACATGAACAATATTATGGTGATTAAACTACCCCCTTCATCAGGTCCCCCCACCAACCCCATTACAGTCACTGCCCATCAGTGTAGTGAGATGCTATAGAATCACTACTTGTCTTCTCTGAGTTGTACAGCCCTCCCCGTGCACCCCCTACATTGTATCTGCTAATCGTAATGCCCCTTTTTCCCTCTTATCCCTCCCTTCCCACCCGTCTTCCCCAGTCCCTTTCCCTTTGGTAACTATTAGTCTGTTCTTGGGTTCTGTGAGTCTGCTGCTGTTTTGTTCCTTCAGTTTTTTTTTTTTTCCTTTGTTCTTATACTCCACATATGAGTGAAATCATTTGATACTTGTCTTTTTCGGCTTGGCTTATTTCACTGAGCATAATACCCTCTAGCTCCATCCTTGTTGTTGCAAATGGTAGGATTTGTTTTCTTCTTATGGCTGAATAATATTCCATTGTGTCTTTGTACCACCTCTTCTTTATCCATTCATCTACTGATGGACACTTAGGTTGCTTCCATTTCTTGGCTATTGTAAATAGTGCTGCAATAAACATAGGGGTGCATATGTCTTTCTCAAACTGGGCTGCTGCATTCTTAGGGTAAATTCTTAGGAGTGGGATTCCTGGGTCAAATGGTATTTCTATTTTGAGTTTTTTGAGGAACCTCCATACTGCTTTCCACAATGGTTGAACTAATTTGCATTCCCACCAGCAGGGTAGGAGGGTTCCCCTTTCTCCACATCCCCACCAACATTGGTTGTTGTTTGTTGCACTTCATTTCTTAAACTTATCCCAAAATGTGTAATGTTTTTGAAGCCAGTATATATGAAATTATTCCTTGTTTTCCAGTTGTTCACAGCTGGAACACACATTTTTATATTTTAGCCTCATGAACTTATTAGTTCTAGTAGATATCTGTAGACTGCTTATGATATGCTGTATAAATAGCTTTGACATGTGCAAATAAGGACATTTGTTTTATACATACCTGCACTTAATATGTAAAAAAAGAATTTCAAGTACACGATGCATTTAGAATTTAGCCAAGGTTTACGGGCTCACAAACCCCATAGCATATGTTTTTCAAAATTAGAACAGTCTTTGTTCACGTTGCCTAATAAGATATTACTTCCCCCTTTAAAGGTGACGGCCAGGTTCACTGGCTTACAATTTCCTCCTATCTGCACATTCCCTCCCCTTATTTACCCTTTTCTGAAAGAAGGAGAGGTTTTACTTTCCTTGTTTTTGTCTAGAACAAGTTACCACGATGCCAGCTCCAGTAGCTTGTATGTCTACACCCGGAGCAGAGACAGAGTGCCCTCCCCAGGCCCCAGAGCACTTACCAGCAACGGGAGATGAGAACTAATGCTTAATGTGCTGTTACTCACATGCATGTTGGCATAAGTGCCAGGGTATCACGTGTGAGCATTGCACCTGTGGACTAAGAAATGCACTGAAATAGTAATAAGGATTTCTCTTTGGGGATTCTGGGGGACTTGTTTCCTCTTTTTACTGTCCTGTGTTTTTCAAATTATCTAAGTAAAGCATGCATTGTCTTTCAGCTATGAAATCAAAAACCTGTAAGAAGAAACAGGAGAAAGTTTACAATCACTGGTTAGCAAGCACATTGTAGTTATTTTACAAAGCTGGGAAATGCAAGCCTTTGGGGGCACCTCTTTGAATTGAACTTTTAAAAAGAAAACTTCTGCTTTTCAGTTATGCTAGATGGAAGTGTTGTGTCTCTGTTATTCTGTTATTAGTCAGTGAGGACCCTCTTGATAGTCATCATAATCTCATCTGCCAGAACTTTAGATTATTTGTGCTGAAGGCTTTTCAAGCAATAAGTAAATTATGGTATTTGATTGGGAGGTGTGTTTGCATACAACAGTTTTTACTGAGAGTTTTTTTTTAATTTTAAGCTTAAATAAGGGGAAAAAATCATATCTAAATGCCATTTCAATAGCTAGTAATGCTTTCTTATTTAAAAAGTAACATATGTGGGATAAACAATATTTATGTGATTATTTAAGTTTAAACATGATAATGCAAGCTTTCATAAAATTTCTTCCTTAAATTCCTAAATGGCATGAATACTATTTGGTTAAAGATATTAAATATATTCATGGACTCCCAAAATGTAATGCTTTGCAAACTTACTGATAAAAGATAGGATCTCTTTAGCATCCTATCCTGTCATATAAAGATATTCTACTAGCTTACATTTTTAACATTAATCAGTTTATTTGGGGCATAAGAGAGAGAGAAGTAATGGCTTCTTGGAAGTCATGAAAATATACAGAACCTATTTATGGAAGAATTACAGTTCTCAGTCATGTGTAGATTAATGGTTTCCTTTTTTATTATTTGTATCATTTAATTATAAATCCTTTGACCTCTGATTTGTTAAATCCCTCTTTTATTTGTTTACAAATAACATTTTTAAGGAGACCCACTGACTGCCACGTCCCCGTTGTCCCCACATCAGCCCTCTCACTGTGAGAGTAGATGCGTGGTGGGAGATAAATCTGGCTTCCTGGCAGGACACTTTAAAAAAAGCCTTAGGATTTTTAAGTCACTGCGAACATGAGTCAACTGCTTGAGCTAAATGGTGCCGAACTTAGGTTGCACTCATTGTTGGTGAAAATGTTAAGCTCAACAGTTAGAGAACATAAAGAAATAGAAGGCTGCACACACTGAGATGATGGTGAACCTCCTGATGGCAAAATGGACAACACATATTTAATTTTAGGATTAGATGCTTTACAAGGGGCCTCGCCACTGCCTGTAAGTCACGAGCGCTAACACGTGGAATTCGTGAGAAGGGAAGCCCTGAGATCCATCCACAAAACTTACATAAGCGAAGGACTAAATCTCACACAACAGCTTCTATTCCGGAGGAGCAGGCCTGGAGCCTGCGTGTCCCGCAGGGAGCTGTTGAACTGGTCTCACAGGCAATTCCCAAGCAGGATGGGTAGCCTGGTTCAGTTTCAGCCTAGACTCCCATGATCTCGATACAAAAGGGCAGAGATCAGAAACATGCTGCCAGCCAGGAACCTACTAAGATGGAAACCATATTCGTGTATCCAAGAGACATGGAAGCTTTAGAGGACACGACAAAAAGCATATCCTCACACCTCCCCTTAGGAAAAGCAAAGATGCATACTTATATTTATTTATGCATAACATATAAATATATATATATATATATTTAAAGCTTGTAAATACATGGCATAGGACAGAGTCCACTTAGTAAACCCATTAATAGTCAGTCATGAGAGCTTCCTTGAGGATAAAAATCTGATGCACAGTAAGTCATACCTTTAAAAGCACAATTCAGGTAATCAGTCCAAACAAAGGCTGAAGAGTCATTCAGGCCCGGATCTGAGGTGCAGGCTCCTTTCACAGACTTCCTTTTGCATCGTGCGGGGAGCTCAGGCTGAACTCAAGCTGCTGCTAGCATCAGGAACAAGGTTTAAGAAGAGACAAAGACTCAGATGTCTAAAAAACCCTTGCAGCTCTAGTTCTATTCCTTGAGGCAGGTGGACCAGGATGTGCAAAACGTGATGCACGTACGTCAGTTAAGAGGTCCGTCAGTCTCTGGTTTCTGTTTCCCCATCTCCTGCCTTCTGCTCCTTGTTTTAGATTTCTGTTAGGTGATGGCCTCAGTTCCCAAACAGGTAACTTTATTATGGAAAAAAAGACAGTGGATAGTAAGAATGAAGATGTTTTGTATATATTCTCTACAGAAGTATAGCATCCTTGGCTGCTCAAGCTATGAAAGATTATTTCCTTGCTTTTGTTCAAATTATATAATAAATACAGCAGTGTGACCTCAGCAAGATCCTGGAATTGGGAGCCCTGGACTCTCCCCACACGTGAGTCCACAGCAGCTCGCAAGCCAACACCCCCTGTGCTGGGAGATCCAGAATCTGCGTGCCTACCTCATGGGCAAGTGTGCATCTGAGAACGTCCAAACCAGCAGGGACAGGGACAGCCTCTCCCCATCACCCTGCACCCGTCTCAGGGCCATGAACCCAGAGGGAAGTTTCAGCTCTGCAGGACGAGGACCCGCTGTCTGGCACCGTGCCTCTAGGTAACAGGAGCCAGTGGTACATTCAAAAACCTGGTCAGAAAGTGGGTCTCGTGTTAAGTGCTCTTCCCACCATAAAATTAAATTAAAAAAATAGAAAACATAAAATAAGTAAAATTGTATAAGGTCAAGAAAAGGATAGTACACTAATAAAACACTGCAAACTGGTGACTTCATACATTCATTTAAACTGTGAACACTAAATTATGAAATATTCAGTTTGTTAGTAAAATCCTTCATACATGGGGTCTCTTTCCAAGGGTCCTTAGTAACAAACAAACCTACCCTTGCTGGCTGACGCTGGTGAGGGAGGTTATACTGTTATCATCACCAAAACTGATAACGTTTTAAAACTAGCGCTGCTTCATTGTGTTAAAAATTCATTTTATTAATTCTACTGCAAATATAATTTTTAAAAGAGTAAAAGAGCTCTTGAGTGTAAGTGTTATGGGATTTTTTTGTGGCTTACATAGAACAAAAAAATATAAGTAATGTGTTCAGGAGGAATTCAGATGTGATCTGGTATTTCTGGACTTAAATCTCAGGTCTGATCTACCCAAGCTTTGGGGACATCTTTCAGAGTGTATTTCTCCTCAACATACCTAACATAACCAAGTGTGACACTGTGGTTTCTAAGAAATAGTATATACTTGGTCATTCTGATGATCAGATGACCTTCTTCTACCTGTGGTCTTTCTCCACAGGGCCTGGCTTGCAGCTCCCAAGCCCCAGGTATTTCCTGCAGATAAGAGAGCTGGGAGCATTTTTTGTTATAATCTGGTCTCTCTGTCCTCAGTTCCTGAAAACACTCGAGAGCCGAGAGCCATAAAGGTGAAATGGGTGTCTTGTTATTCATAATTACCCTTCAGGGTAGTTCAGAATTACCCTTCCACACACAGTGCGTTCGTGTAATGAGGTGACTTTGGAAATCACCATAGGCTGGGGCTGGTGCCTGGGCAGCCGACTGGGACCGGAGTGCTGGGATGTCCAGTCCTACCCGTTGATTTATGGTGGGGAGGGAGGGACTAGAGGTTGATGCAGTCACTGGTGGTTGGTGATTTAACCAGCCGTGCCTAGGTGATGAAGTGTTCATAAAAGGCCCAAAGGACAGGGTTTTGGAGGACTTCCAGGCCGGGGAAGCAGCCTGCTCCCACGTGCCACCCTGCTGGCCCAAAGCCCGTGGGGACAGAAGTGCCTTTGTGGGGGGGAGGGGGGGGCTGTGCCCTTCCCTGTGTATCTCTTCATCTGGTTGTTCATGGCTGTCCTTTAATATCCTCTGTGTGCCTCAGGTCTCTAGAGGGTGAGCAGGGTTCCCGAGTTCTGTGAGCCGCTCTGGCACGGTCATGGAGCCCAGGGGGCGGTCATGGGCGCCTCTGATCTACAGCCAGTTGGTCAGGACTGGAGGCCGGCATCTGTGCTGGGGGTTGTCTGGTGGCACTGAGCCCATTACCGCGGGATCTGATGCCGCTTCTGGGTAGATACGGTCAGAACTGAGGCAAATTCTCTGACCCTGCTTGTGTCCCAGAACTGCTTGTTGGTTCGGGGAAGCGTCTGCGCACAGTGTAATGGGCTCCAGGAACCCAGAAGACGAGGGCTTCAGCCGCCTGCTTCCAGGACTGGTCTGGACTCTCAGCAGCACCTAGGCGTTGCGTTTGTGAGCTGATGTGTGCAGAATGGCCTTGGCGGGCGCCCAGACCTCCTCCCTCGTGTCTCCAGCTCTGGACCAAGGCTCCGCTCCCTTCCTACCTCACGCCCATCGGCGTCATCCCGCGCTCCTACCCGTTGGCAGTCTTCCGCCTCCACTTCTTCCACATTCCGCCCTCGGGTCCTGAGGCTCCCGTGGTGTCCCCTCCGCCAGCATCCTTACCTTCCCTGCTCGTGGCGTCTCATACCAGGACCATCACAGAGAAATTTCGACCTGAACTTATTCCAGTTGAGTCTAACTTCCCATCTCTGCTCCGCCTGCACTAGAGGTATTCGAGAGATACATTTTCTTATAGACTCTGCCAGTCAGACTTGAACCTCGACAACCCCCGCTGAGCACGGAAAAGCCCCAGGCGACTGTACAGCACTTCCTCGGCCGGCCCCCTTTCCTCTCCACAGTGGCAGATAAAAGCTCTGTTCTCTCCAACACTCTGAACCCCGTTCTTTCCCATCAGTCTCAAGAGATGTCACAGATCAGAGAAAAATTAAAATTTGCCTATTTTAAAGTCTTCCAACTTCCTGTCAAACCTCAAAAAGTTCGGGATTCTATATTTAACTTTGCCTTTTCCATTCTGAGACTTGTGCTTCCTGTGCTTGAAACTGTGGCCCAGAGTTTGGAGCGTGAACCCCCAGTCTGGATGAAGTCATCCATGCACACATGCCGATGGTCAGCCAAGAGGTTTGGAACAGGCTGTGGAAGGTGACAATGACCGGCAGGTGTCCTCACCCCTTCCTGGGGGTTTGGTGGAGTGTTTGTCCCCGAAGGGCATTAGCAGTGCAGGTGGACACAGGTCCAGTGAGACGGCTTCCATGTTGTTGGTGTCCTTGGATCATGTGTCCTCGCAAACCCCCAGCGTCCCTGAATGGAAGAGAAAACTTTAGGTTCAGGAAGACGCTGAGTTGCTAAGGAAGGTAAAGGATTCCAGATTCACCTGACACGTATCATGTGGATAACACCTGAATTACTTGGGAATAAACAAGTAGCAGCAGCCAGATCTGTGGCCGTGGATATAGCCATGCTGCCAGTGGCATTCCTTCTCCTTTCCTTCTGGTCTTTCTCCGCCGGCCGCCCTGGCTGGATGCTGGCGTTCATGTCTAGGATTGTCGTCACCGGTTATCTGGCCACGTACTAATACCCGGGCCCCCCTGGGGAGGCCCAGAGGAGCCCATGACTCTCTACCTGCACGCACCTGCTTTACAAAAGCTTTTATTGTCTTTCCATATGGGATTTCTATATATGGGCTATGTGGACATTTTTTAAGTACTTTATCTAAACAAGTTAATTTTGTCCATCACGTAATCGATGTGTAGAGACAACTTAGCCTAGGTCACGCGGCTGGTTTATTACGTCTACTTGTTCAGAACGGAGGATTCAAGGCAGATGACAGAAACGCCTGTGAGATGGAATGAAATGCAAACAGATAAGGTGATTGAGATGAACAAAATGCATTAATAGGGGACAGGAAAGCACATTGATGGCTGTTTTCGAGACTAAGGACCCCCAGTCCTTCCTTTCCCGGGCTGTCCTCCCAGAGTGTGGTCCTGCAGCTCTCACCAAACCTGTGGTGACTGGAGACCACGGAGACATCAGTCTGAAGCAGTCTGGGTTTACCCTTGTTGAGAATTAAGTCTCACATTTCACTTTGTTTCAGGAGGAGAATGATAAGATTTTGTTTGCTCTGGAACTGTGGATATCATTTTGAGGGGAGGAGTGTTTTGAATTTTCTTTTCTCTCTTTTATATATTGGACTTTTAAGGAAGCATATTTTTTAAAAGAGCTATAAGGTTAATTTTTAAAAATCTATTTATCAAAACACTGTTATTTAGGGCACGATGAATCCGAGGTTAATCAGGTGGCCTAACCTAAGTCATGTAGTTATTAAGTTCCACAAAGTTACTTAAAAATGGGAACAAGCAAGAAAATCCAGACAGTATAATAAAACACATGCACAGAAAGGGAGACCTTCTAGTCCCAGAGATAAATGGGAAGGATGGTTGGCTTGGTTCCTGAGGGCTCCCAGTGACATATTCCACCTGGACATTTCTGCTGGCAGCTTTTAAGATACTGAGATCCCCTATAATCAATTCTTCTCAAGCTGGATTGAAGATCTTAATTGTTTGTCTGTCTAGCAACCGTTTTAACTAAAACTGTAAGCAATCTTTATGTTGTGAAGCCTAGATTGCTAGAGGTTGGATAAAGGGGAGTATGATAGTACCAAAAAGCAAGAAGAAATGGAATCAGTCACATGTCTTCATGAAAACAGATATTCAAAATACAGACAACTATTCTTTATTAATTATGAGAGAGTAGGACATCCCCAGGGTCTTCATAGAATAAGCTTTAGGTAAGATGGTGGATGTTATCCTCAGGAATATCCTTGTAATAAGCAAATGAGTTTCAGAGGGTTATATTTATTAAATTTCTTAATAAAAACCATAAAGTACCAAAGGGGAATTTAATAAAGGCAATTCAGTGTGGGTGGTGTGAGCATAATTGTTCTGACAACTGATAATGACACCGTGAGAAATCAGAGCACCTGATTCATCGTTCAACATCCATTTTTTTCTCCCTACATCCTCTATGAGGGGAAGCCACAGGCATATCTGTACATATGCATTAGAGACAGAGAGAGATGGCTGTCCACGTGATGTGCATGTCTGTGATATGCTGTGGGTTGATGAAGCATGGCTCACACACGCACATAGACCCACACACTCATGCACTCACACTGCCCACTGTACCTGATCTAAGCCGGGTGGGCAGGACCATGTGTCAGAGCCGTGGGGGCCTGGCCCACATGGAGGAGGGCTCTGGGGATAGGACTGGCCCCCAGCAGGTCCGCATGGTGGGGCACTGAGCAAAAGAGGGTTTTACTTGCCTTACAGTCTGATGAGGTGTGCTTTGCTGAGTGTGGGGCTCCTTGGGGACACACCGCCCCTTCCTTGGCCTTCCCCTTTCTGTAGTGGGATGGACTGTCCTATCCCTGGCCCGCCACTGTATTCTGGAATCACTCAGTGTGCCTGGGTACTCAGGCACAGCTGGGCAGGGCTGGGCTCAGGAGGAATGCGGCCTTGAGCCTCACCCAAGTCTGATTTAGGTGATGTCCGGATGTGACTTTGGGCTTAGAGTTGATGCTGCAAAGCGTTCAGAGAGTTTTGGGCTGCTGGAATGGAATGAATATGTTTTTCATGCAAGTCAGTGGTGACTTTTCGGAGACTGTACTGAATTGTGTCCCCCCGAATTCAGGCATTGAGCCGCCCCCAGTGTGCTGGCATTCGGAGCGGGGCCTTTGGGAGGTGCCTAGGTTTAGCCGAGGTCATGAGGGTGGGGTCCTCACGGTCCCCAGAGGAGACCCCAGGAAGCTTGCCTTCTCTCTGTCTCTCTGTCTCTCTGCCACGTGAGGACCCAGCGAGCGTGACGCCCATCATGGCCAGTCACCAGCATCCGTCTGCGAATCGGAGCAGAAGTGCTGGTCTTCCACACGATCAGTGAGCAGTGGGTTTTGTCCAATTAACACCACCTCTTAGCTGCCTAGCACTTTTCTTCCTAGAGTCTATAAATTCAGATAAAAAATAAAAATATCTTTTATATGTGAGCTCCAGGATTGAGAGGGGCATAGACAGCTCAAGACAGATGACCATTTATCTGGCCAAATCCAAAATGACTTTGGACCGATTAAAAAATATGCTGTAATCTGCTCTTTAGTCCTCACACTGCAGGTTCAGAAAGAGAGCTGCTTGTCAGGTTACCGTAGTGGCCTGTTTGTTGGTGAATATTTAAATTGCTTTTCACAGCTTTATTTGGGTATAATTGATATACAGTAAACCACATGTATTTAAATGTCCAGTTTCTTAAGTTTGAGATGCCAGTCTGCTCTGGAGACTATTGCCACGATTAAAGCCGTTCACACGCCATCATCCCAGAGTCCTCAGGAGCCCCTGTCATCCATCCTCCAGGCCTCCCCCCTCGTCTCCTTAATCTCCACCTCTGAGGCCAAGGAAGGCCCCTGAGAAACACTTGTTGGAAAGCTGTTTTCATAGTTAGATGTTTGCATTTCTTTTTCAAGTTGCCTTCAGGTCCTGTTAGCCTGAACCCCCTTAGGTAATTTGCATATTCTATAATCTTCTATATTAACTTCATTTTAGCCTATAGGAACAACTTAATTTACTTAATTTTTGAGTTCTTGTTAAACTTCTCAAGGGGACCCCAAGTGCTGGTGACAGTTCTTAAACTTGTTCACACAGCTGTGGTTTCCCACCAAAATTATTTGACTGGGGAGGGCGTAAGCCCAGATGACACCTTCCTCCATCCTGTTTTCCGTGTGCGTCTTGTCCTTGTCACATACATGTACCTGGCTGGTACTTAGAACCCATAACGTAAAGGTATACATGCCTTAGCTTCTTTCGCGTGCTAAACTGAAGAAATGCATTTCTGGATCTCAACTTATGTCCAAAATCAGGACCCTTCATTCTTTTTAAAGCTGACAACATTCTTCATAATTGCAGAACAGTCATTTTCCCACTGAATCATTATTACTGGCCCAGTGCACCAGCGTTTGAGTTACCTGTGTACTGTGATTTATCCTTCCCACACTTTTGTATAGAAATGCTCTTTCCCTAAAGCTCTGAAATGCCTTTAACTGCTACTTTGTATGATACATTTTCTATAAATTTACCTGATCCTACCTGTTTCCTGCTGCCTCTAAAAAAATTTAAGTCTTCCTATCAATTCAGTTCCATTGTATGCTTTAAGCCCTCTGAGAATACTATGCTATTTGTTTCTTTCTTTAAGATCTTGTTTGTATGCCATCCTCTTTGTTTTGAGTGCATATCTCCTCCAACACTCACTTTCTGGTTTTGCGCAGCTCCGGAAGGTACCATTTGAAGCTTCCTGATGCGTCGCCCTTTATCCTGTTTCCTGACCTGGAACACAGTCCCACCCTGAGGGGGACTCACTGGCTGCGTATGCACGCTGCCGCTGGGGAGCCTGGAGGCCTCCTCATCTCCTCTCTGAGTCCTGACAGAAAGGGAGTCGGGGTGCCGCGGGAGTGTTTGAGGGAGGCGTTAGCAGAACATACATGACCAGCCTGTGTAATATCCAGACCTCACCACCCACCCCAAGAATTTGTTAAATTTCCTTGTCAGTTCCCAAACTGTCGGTACCGCCATCCTTTATAAAAGCACGAGGAAACATTTAGCTGCCCTCTTCTTCCCTGCTGCTCCGAGACAGGCCACCTGAGCTCTGGGCAGGGCGGGCGGCTCCTCTCCCCACCTGACCACCCCTCCCCAGCAGCAGACACCAGCTTCATGCCTGGGGCCCCTGTGCCACCTTACAGACCACATTTGTAACCCCTCTCATTACCAGAGCCCAGTGAGGTGGAGTGGGGCTAGATGGATGCAGAGTTGAGGAGCTGCACGGGCGTGGACCCGCTCTGTCCCCCACCCTTCCTCCCACGCCCTCTCTGGACATGCACGGGGTGGGTGCGAAGCGTGGGAAGTACACAGCCGAAGTGGTGGAACAAAGCCCATGCTGTCTGTCTGTAAGGACTCGAAGATCCTTTATCAGTCCTGGACTGTCTGTGCTGTACCACTAGAAAGGTAAATAAGGCATGTGTTTAAGCCACGGTGGCTGGTATCTGATAAAACAGTCAGGTGGAGTCCCTACCAAGTGTCCCCATAGGCACGGCTTCCTATTCTGACTGCTGCTCCTACTTCTTACGTAGAGACTTGGCAGCAGGTTTTGGTGTCCCTTGAGTAGTTCTGACAAACCCATCCCTCCTGTGTGGTAGGACAGTTATTTGGGTGTCTTGGGGTCTCTGAGATGGTTGAATTGTAATTCAGGCTCAGGTCTGACTCAGACACCCACACATCTAGTTCTCAAGTCCTGCACGTATTTACTCAGTTTCACTATATTCTACTACCGTCGATTTCATGGGGTTAACTCCGTGGCTTGGAGTGGCACAGTGGTCTGACTGGTGCCATGTCCTCACTGAAACGTCACGTGTTTATCTTCCTGAGTGAGTCCAGAGATGCTCAGATAAACAGGAAGGTCTCTCTGCCGGGCCTCGCCACGTCCGTCTGGTCAGCCTGAGGGACAACGACAGGCAGGTAGCAAGGGATCATGACAGGTGCCCTCATGCGGTGCATCGCCGCAGATGTCTGGAAGGCTCCGTTTGAGAGGAATCTGTGAGCGTAGACACAGCGATGCCCATGTTTCCAGGGACAGAGCTAAGGTGGGGAAAAGGGAAGCCTCTCACCCAGTTTCCAGCAACAGAAAAGGGAAAGTTTAGACTGAGCACAAATCTGAGAAATCCGCGCACTTTGAACTGTGTGGGGAGCAGAACCACCGCGGGCCTCATGTTCGCGTCGGAGAGCTGCCCTTTCTCGGCCCTTCGTCGGCCGGTCACGCTCCTTCAGTGGGGCATCTAGCATTTCACCCTTTCTCTCTGTTTTGGTGTCTAATCATGAGGGCCTATGTCCACCCCCGTGTGCGCTGTGCATGACCCGCCTTCTCTCCCCGTCAAGGGAACTGAGTTCTTGAGGGTTAGGCTTCAGCCTTGCTTTGTCTGGCCTCCTCTTCTTCCTTTGACCATCTTTAGGATATTTTCTCGAGTTTTTTTTTTTCCAGTTCATTATTTGATTCTATAGACCGTAATAGATAATTTGCTTTCTGAAATCGGTGGATTTATTCCATACCTTCAGAATTCTTTCCCATGGTCACTTTATTAAACCACAGTCGTTCACACAGTCAGAGGATCTGCAATGAAATCTTCCCTCCCCACACCGTGGCCTGGAGGTAACCACGGTCTGGCGGCTCCTCTGAAGCTGTCACGTGTGCACGCTCTCTCAGCATCTCGCAGGCAGGCTGTCTCTCCTTCAGCTGCCTCTCACGCATTTTATGTATTTTCTTAAACTGTGGTTGGTTCCCTAGATTCTTTTAAATTAGGTTTCCCACCTTGAGTGACCATTCTAGGCAGTGACCTGCATCTCTGATGGCTTCGTGGCCCAGCTGGCCCTCTTCCCCGGCTTCATAGGTCTGTCCTGGTCCATCTGCTTTTAGATGAAATAACATCCCCTAAACTGTGGCTTTGTGAAGAATCACCAAGAGCAGGCTTTGCAGCTGCCATCTCACTGACCTGGACCCCAGACCCTCCCCTCTGAAGGAATGACGATGCCCTGTGAGTGACCCTCATTCTCCAGGAAGGCCCTCCAGGTTTGGGTTGAGGGGTTTCCCACCTTGGCTGATAAATATGCATCACCTAACCCTAATTCCTTGACATAAAACTGTTCCACAAGCACGTGGCTGTTCCCTCTCCAAGTCGTGGGCTGGCAAACCGTGGCTCACACCTGCACCAACCCCGTGTGCAAGGAGCTGCCTTGGAGCTGCGTCTCCCACTGACATCTTCACCCCCGTCCCGTCTTCCTGGCCCGCCCTGCCCCCTGTGGGTGACCCACCCCCCTGGGAATCTGCCCTTTCCCTCTGCTCACAGGCTGAGCGCCCGTGGATCCCCACTGGGCAGCCGTCCAGCCCTGGCCACGGTGCCATCCACAGCCTGGCCCTTCTGCCGCCAGCTGCCAGCAGGGGTCGCCACGCGTCTCCTCCGCTATTTTCTTCTGTTCTCCCCACTTCGCTGTCTCTTTCTGCCCGTCCGTTCGGCTTGCCCTGTTTCTTCCTGTTCTCCACAGCCTGCACCTTCCGGCAGAACCGAAGCTGGGAGACAAGTTTTGGCTTGTCGCCAAGTCAGTCATGCAGGCTTTCTGCTGCAGTCACCGCTCCAGGCCTCTCCGTCCCGTGCAGGCTCCCGCCAGGCTGCTTCTCAGCACTTGGCCCAAAGCCCCCCACCCTTCTGAACAGTCCCCTTAGCCCCCCGGTCCCTCAGGGTCCAATGTACCCTTTCAGTGAGAGCGGGATTCTGCAGCCTGGTGCTGCTTTAAGGAAGCTGACCCTGGGCAGCCTGCTTTCCATTTTGCTGTTTGATCTGCAGGGTTACAGCTTTAAAACTAGGCAAATGTTCCTACTCTGGTGAGTGTCGGAAACCGATTTGCAGTTTGTTTGAATACAGATGTCAGATGACACAGATTTCTTCCTTCTTTAAATTAGTCTAATGGAATTGGTCAATGAACAGACTTAGCAGTAAATTCCACAGCCCTTGACAAACTTCTGTTTCATCCCTACAGCTATGGCATCAATCAGGTCAAGCAGTAATATTTGCAAATTAACATTTCGTTTAGAAGAGAAAACACATGTGGAAGTTCCTGTCACATCTGCTTTCCCGGCCGATTGGCCCAGCAGGCTGGGATTATGATGGGGCGAGAACCTTCCATTCCTACTGAGCTGTAACTTCTATAATTTAGTTTTTAGGTGCTAGAAGGCTAAGAAAAAAAAAAGAAATCTGTTTTAAATATAATGCCTTTTGTTTGTTTGTTTGTTATAGCCAGGTGTTCTTCAATCCTTTATACATACTCAGGGTTTTGGAGATAAGATAGGCACATACTCAATTAGACAAAATTTTAAAAATCTTGTAACTATGTGACTCCCTCTTCTTTTGTACTGTTTCCAGTACCCCTTTGATGTGTTTATTTTTAAGACTCCTGTTTGTTCCGATTATAGTTGCCTCTTCTACGTTCACTTACCACTGTGGTGTGACTCAGCCACATTCAATCAGCCGTCTTAAGCAGAGGTCATTCAGAGGAGCTCAACTGCTTAAGGACATGCTTACTAGGAAGCACATTGTTCTACCATGCCTTCCATGGTGTTTGGGAATTTTTAAAGATTGAAAGGTCAGTTTATTACCACTGCAGTAATCCCAAAGCAAGCAGTTGACAAGTCTTCCTGAAACTGTGTTCTGCCATTAGTAATGTAGTGTCGAAGCAGAATCTCTCCCTCCCCTACCTTCCCTGTATCAAGTATGTGTTAGCTTCTACATTATGCAAAAGTCATGTGTAACATTACATTACAGGACAGGTAGATATTTTCATGAAATTTATTTAAAAAAATTATTAGGCACTTTTGTTACTGCACGCAAGGCTTATCAGTGATCTCTGGAATATAGTGGTGAATAATTTCTGAGCTTCATAAGAGATCTGACTTCAGTCTAAAGAAATGAACAAGAATTGATATTTCCATCTCCTACATCATGTTCTCTGATTATCCTGAATATATCCATTGTTTTCAGATGCAGAAGTAGGCTTTGCACATAAATGTATGTTGGCCACTGCATATTTTGAGCTTGAGTTTTGGGATATCTCCCACCACCTCCCACTGGACTTGAGCCTTTTATCTATTTCGTCCCACATGTACTAGGAGTCACCTTCAGCTCTCCGTCCTCTGTGTCTACAGATTTTAGGAGGAGCTCATTTTCCCAAGAGAGTGTTTTAGACATGAGGACTCATCTAGCTCTGCCAGCATGGAGGCTTAGTTTTAATCACTGTTAATGAAGGTAATGATTTAGTGGGTGGAAAAAATGAGTATTAGAAAGAATGATTAGACTCTACAAGAGTTTCATAACCCATCTCCACAGAAGCCTTTTCTGTCTCAGCCGATCCGTTTAAGTCCATGTCTGGAAATTATCCATGAGAATAAAGGGAGATTGAAAAATTCCCAAACCCAAGACCTAGTCAGGCATTCTTTTTTAAAAGAGCTATGTAACATTTTATCATTATTTTCCCCAAATTCCAGAATTATGTCAGTCTGACATTAAGCTTAGAAATAGCTAATATTTAATGCCAGAAGTAGGGGTTTCTGAAATGATAAACTGAGTTTTCCAGTCACCCTTAAGACTTTTAGAAAAGTAGTAAGAATGCCTTACAAGTAGAACGCGTTTGCTAGATAGGGAAAGAGTTTATCACACACCAAACTAACAACTGGGTCTATGGATGGTGTAAGGAAAATCCCTCTCCTCTTTCTCCAAGGCCACCTGCAAACACACAGCTTCCTGTGTTCTCAGGCTGTGAGACGTTCTCATCTGAGAACACCATGTGGGCGGGAGTGAGGAATGATAGTAACTCACAGAAGTCTGATTTTAATGCCTCAGCAAACAGAAACTTTGGAACAGACATCAAGGGCTAGTGTTTGTCTAATGACGTCCCTATTGCTATATCCCTCTGGATTAGGTTTTCTTGGGGAGAGAGACATCTCCCTGAGCCTGTGAGGTCTGGACAGATTCTAACGCGGAGTTACTGTGAGCTGAAGTCTCTGTTCTATTAAAGGAAGTGAGTAAGAGTTTTCTGGAGACTGGAGCAGATATGATTTTAATAAAAGAAAGAATACATTTCCATGGGCTTTTAAACTGATTATATTTGTACAGGGAATTCTTCCTTAGGGAAACACATTGCTCCTAAAAAAAAAGAAGACATGTGCCTGTGTACAAGAAGCATTTGTTTGTACATGAGAAAACATTCTAGTCTTGTTATTTCACATATCAGAGATTCATTGGGAAGTTTTAGTTAACACTGGACATATCACTATTACGAAGAGATGTTTCTTGGAATAAGGAAGTAAATTGTAAATTCTTTTAAGCAATTTTTAAAGTGTTTGGGGCAAATGAGAGCATCATTGTTTTGAATGGTGTGCCACTAGACATAGGAAAGCCAGCTTGGGGATGCTATTTAAGGAAATTCATTTTAAGTGCTTTTCAGGTCTGGATCTAAATAGAAAGAAGCTTCTTGATTTCCAGTTTGGGGGCGAGACTAGACTTCTTTGGTACCAGAGAGATAGACAACAGAGACACTGGTCCGCCAGTCACAGGGAAGTGTGATGCTCAGACATGGAGCACGTAATCATTTTCAAGAAAAATCCTAAAAGCAAATTCTTTTCTGGGTATCTCTGGAGCCAACAGTAAGGGCGAAAGTGTGAATTCTGTTTCTATCAGGACTTATTTCCTTCTAGAGATTGGATCTTACTATGGAAAAATGGCTAGCTAAAGACTGTTGCTTTTCTAGATGTTGTCAGTCGATAAAGGACCTATTGACATTTGCAGGAAAGCCACAGTAGAAAGAGCTACTGTATTGGGTTGCAGCGGCTACAGTCAGGCTTACTATTTTATTTGGAAAACTTCCAGTTGAATTTCTGAATTGGCTTTCTTTTTGTCAACTTTGAATAAAAGTGTAAGAGTGCATATGGGTTTAATTGGTCATGTGAACTGAGCTCCAATAGAAAAAAATCACATATGATTTCTATACACAGGAATTTATCATCTTATGATTCTAGTTGAAATTGGTAGAAATTTTTTTTGCTACATTTTGTCTATCTTCTTGGGTTCTAAGTTGTGACAAGGTACACTCTGATTTTATTCTTTTGGTGGTTATATAGTTGCCCAGAATACAAAATTGAGAATGGTTAGGTTAATGTATGAAAAATGAAATTATATATAGTATACATGTGCACTGGAATATATCTATCTATCTACATATAAATAGATATGTATACACATATACCTGAATATACATACATACCTGTTCGTATATACAAATCTCTGGAAAAATGCTGAGAATTTCTTTTAACAGCATATCAACAAGAGGAAGGAGGTACAAATGTGAACAGGAAATTTTATTCAATTATAACCCATGGGGTCAGGCACACCAACCAAGAAAGTATATCGTTTTTGTGATTTGATCCTTGAGGTTAAAGCATTATTTTAAGTTTTTCATGGTGCACAGTACTTATCCAAGTTACCAAGCCTTGTGTGAAAACATTCTGTGATATATTTACTTTCTGATAATATTTTTTTGTGTTATTTTGGTAGGTATGAATTTAATAAATATCAATAAAACCCAAGTGTCTCTGAGAAACTATTCAAAATTCAGGGTTTTGTAAAGGGTCGTGCAATCCCCAAAATGGTTTCTATCCCTTGATTTTTGGTCATATCACCAAGCCAGTTGTGGGAGTGAAGCCTTACTGTATAATGCTGGCATGATTGCTACGTGTGCACCCTAGACTCTAAGGGGGGAGAGTGTGTGTGAGTTTGTGTGTGTCCCGAAGAAACCGTATGCTGACACTTAAAGATGGCTCAGAGTCCTCAAGAAACGGAACAATGAATTTTCACTGTGGCCCAGTGAAAAAATGGGACCTGTAGGTATTAACTGCCCCTTAGCTAAAGGATGTTAATACGGACCGGTGGGCATTTCTAAGAGAGAGAGAACGAAGACTGGAAGGAAATTCCGTACAGTGAAGAACAGGCAATGGTGTCACTGGATTAAGTCTTCTGCCAGGATGACAGGCTCAGACAGGAGAGCCTAGAATCCGTGGGCCAGGCTCGCCCCCATCTGCAGGCCTCCACATGGACGGCCTCTCTGGACCTCGGTCCTTCGGGGCTCTCCCACGGTGGGCCAGCCGCGTCCTTCAGCTGCCCTCGGGAAGGCCTCTGCACACTCAGCCAGCACCAGGTGCTCCTCAGCCTTCTTCGCAGCCACTCCTCCAGTCTCTCCACCATCTTGGCCGCATGACCCCCTCTGATCCCCTGCCCTCCTCTTCTTTGTATTCATCCTCACCCCTTGGCGATCTGGTCCCGTTTCTTGTCTTTGAATGACTCCTGAACTAGTTCTCCAGCACAAACACCTCTGCTGAACTCCAGAACCTGGCGTCCAGACTTCCTCCGGGACCCCCCGCCCGGGCGTCTGGCTCAGCATCCCCACCGCCGCCCCAGGCAGCCTTTCGGTCTCAGTGGCAGTGCCTTTCCACTCTTGGCTCACACAGAAGGGTCTGGCCTCACCCCGGCTTCCCTCCATCTCCCTCGGCCCGGGCCCCATCCATGGCACCCCTTTGCTGAAACTGGGACGGCACATCTCAGCACCCATCCAGATTCTAAGTGCAATGTACATTTTAAAAATCTTTTCTAATGGAAATGTGACAAGTCATGTTATACACAGTTCAACTTGCCGAAACTGTTTAATGTGGATAGATTGGGGAGGCTAGCCGGTTACTGGTTAGTACATGAATCAGACATTATTTTTAGCATTGAAAACTTAACCCATGTCAGGCTTATGTTAACTAAGATTTTTAAACATTCTTGATGAAAGGGAATCACATACTTTAAATCTGTGAATATTTTGACAATGTATGAAATTTGAAAATGACATAGCCTTCAGAAATTGTGGGGGCAGTAACTTTTACTATATGGCTGAAATGATGCAGTATGCATTAAATGAGTGTGTAGTGCGCATGGGCGAAAGGATGCCAGAGTCTCTCTCACTGCAGTGAAACCCCGCTCTGACATTACTTCCTTTAGATCCAAATTGGGAGATGCGTAATTCTGTCACGTATTTTTTTCAGAAGTGTCAGATTACTAAAGTCATTAAAGCATCCCATGATCACCTTCTAGATATCTAAAACAATAATGAGATACTGGTTAATTTTAGTAGATATTTCTCTTAAAAGATAGATAAAAAGATATAACTAATGGAACTACATAATTCATCTGAGCATTCCATCCACTGTTTAGGAAAAAGTAAAATCTTTTGCCTTGGCAATATATGACTGAACTTCTTGTATAAATCTATGACAGACATTAAACCCTTTATGATATAATATATATTTTAAAAAATATAATACTCAGTTGCAGTTCCGTGAATGTTTTTTATTGGGTAATTTAAATAATTGTTATGGAAGGTGCTCATAAAACAACCCAAATGGTGCTAAAGCCTTCACTTCCACCATAAAGTGAGTCTCTTTCACACGGAAGTAGGTAGATTATCACTGTAGGTCAAATGTTCTTGAGCGCAGGATTGCAAATACCACCATCTTTTCCGTGGTTCTTCTGAAGGGCGATTGATAACAACCAATCGAAAAATTGCAGCGCCTCCACTAGACTTTCTATTTGGTCTCTTTGATGTTATAGATCAGAAACTCATCCCTTATTCCAGAGAAGGTGAAATAATAATAGATACAATAAAAATAGAGCTATGCCCAGAGTAATCACCTGCTGCAGGCCCTTTTCTAAAGACTTTAACCTCTGAGCTCACTCGGTCTTTGGACCAACACTTGAGGTAGGTCCTACCATTTTACTAATTCCACCGTGGGAAACCTGAGTCCAAAGTAGTGGGGTGTGCTTCCCAGATTCGTGCATCTCCAAGTGGCAGATCCTGGATCCCAGTACCAGCTGACTGGCTTTTACCAGAGTTGCACGCTGCTATGAGGGAGTGAGATTTCACATGAACCCCTTAATTCTACCCCGTTGCCCCAGGTCTTTAGAGAAATGTGAAAATCTAGCAAGACCCTGTGACAACAGAGTTATATATTAACAGTTGTCAGAACCCATCTTCCTTCTATAGATACATGGTATATATGTGCATACAGATAATATAGACAGTGTGTACATGTATATATAGTGTACCATATTATATGTGATATGCATATTATATAATATTATTCATAATTATCTTGTATAAATGTTCCTAAAATTCCTTTTCCTATTTATCTGGCTAAAAAAAATTTAAGTATTTTAAAAACTAGACACCCTACCAATAGTTTAAAAGGAGTATGAACATCACAGATTGGAATTCTTAGATCCTGACCATGGAGCTGCTTATGGTGCTTGATTGATAAAGAAAAAAGGCACAGACGTAGTGGAGCCCTGAGGCTTCCCATCCCCAGCAGGCGGCCACCAACTCCGGCCCCTTCTGCCAAGAGCGTGAAAATAAGTTGGAAGAGCATCTCTTGTTGCACCGATTGCCGCACATCATGGTTTGGGATAAAGCGCCCTTGCTCGAATTGTTTTGAAATGAGGCCATTGCACAGAATAGACACCCCTTCGAAGCATGTAAATATCAATCCAAGTGATTTTTAACATAAAAAGAAAAAGTGAGTAGCAGAAATGCATAGGAACCAAGGGAATTTTAGGTTCAAAAATGAAATTCGATGGGTGAAATGACTGAAGCAAAGTGTGATCACAAAACATTAATAGGAAAAGCAGATTTGAAGTAAAAATAAGGATGTTAAGAAATAATCACATCATTGAAGTGCAGTTATTGGAGCAGGGAGGGGAGTGAGCACAGGGGAGGATTTTAGCGTCGAGAGGGAACAGCCCATAAGCAGAACATGAAATAAATGTGCCACAAATAAGCTTTTTAACAATGTTTACACCCTGTGCCTTTAATAACACAAGCTGTATTGATATTTTTTGGTCATTAGTATAGAAGAAATGCTTTAATGGTAGGTTTGCTGATAGAGGCAAAAATGTTACCCGATACCATCGAGCTGCTGTCCTCAAAGATCATATACTCAGATCCTTGGCAGATCCCAGAACCATCAGCCTGAAGATAAATCATTCATTGTTTTTCACAAAGTATAAGCAGAACAGGTCTCAGAAGCTAGTCATCAGACAAAACATAATTTGGCCACTTTTAAATGAACACATCTTCAGTAATTTGAAAACTGGAATAAATTCCCATCCCAGATGTTATAGCAATTTCATTTTCAGTGACTGTTTTTCATTTTATAAAAAATATGTATGTGTTTAATGTACATAGTAACATTCCTCAACATCCTTAGAACGGTCCTTAACAATGCAAGGGGCTTAGAAAGAGATTATTGAAAACATTACTAAATATTAAATATTGAAGAGCCCACATAGTCACTTACAAAGTGCCACACTTTCCATCCATCTCTCTCACTTTGTGTTTTAATTCTGTCCACTCAGAACATCAGACAGGCAACAAACAGAAAGCCCATTGTGTCCTGAATGTTGCCCAAGTGTTTCTGACCCAGGGTGACTGAGTCAGAGAGGGTCCTGCATAGAGAAGCTCACATCCCATCCAGAAATAGACCTCAAACCTAAGAAAACAAATCCCTACAGACCTGAGAAATGTGAGTCAAAACTATTTAATAATTACATCAAACATGAGAACAATTTTAGGGAAATGCATTTAATTCCTATCTCATAGTTGTTAAGTAATGTAAATCATGTTTTTTAGAACCCCTCTCCCCAAAAAGGTAACAAATCAGGGTGTTTTTAGTGCTTAATGACTCCCTTGAATATAGATTCTCTTAAAATGTATGATAATCCCATCACACTTACATTTGGGTCAAAGCAGGAAGAAGTGAAAGGAACTCCATGCTTTTGTAATTTATATTCATCTCATAGACAATCGATCCTTAAGGTAGTGGAGAACAAAAACCAGAAATGTCTTTCCTAGAATTATCTGTTTAGATCCTAAAACAAAACAAAGTGGTATCAGCTCAACCTGTGACACTATAAACAGAACACTCGCTAAAACTGAATGATCACGATGGACCAGCTGAAACATTGGAGGCATACAGGTGACTCCATTAAAGCGAACCAGGGCCCAGGGAGGGGTGTGGCCAGTGATAAATGACAGCGGAGTGAAATATTGGCATTGAAAAAAAAATTTGTAAGGAAAATGAAAGACAAAGGGTTTCGTTTAATCACAAGAGAAATGTAGGCTCCGTCCGACTAAAGAAGTCTTCCCTAGTTACTGTTTAAGACGAATTCTTTCTAGTAATAAATTCCAAACACTGATGGACTTACAAAGATTTAAAACCAAGTATATGGATAAAAAAACTCAAGAACCAATTTCCTTTTTGTCTATAATTCTTTAGTTCAACATGAACGTCTATCTTCACTATTGTTAATAGGAAATATAATTTTCATTTCCTTTGGTGGCTTTTTCTCCCCAACGTTTATAACAAGCTTGGAAGATTGGAGATAAAGCTTCTAAAAAATCTACAATATTGATGGATTTGAGACAATGTGCTCCATCCGAGTTTTCAGTTAGAATTGCCTCTAAGCCAGAAGTAGTTGTCTTTCTTATATTTCAGGATGGCCCAACAGAAAGATCTACATCATCAGAGTACCAATCCTTTTCAACATTTTAATAGTCCATTTACTGTGAAATATCTGTCATATATAAATTCTGTTATTTGCAACTAACTACATATATATAATAACTTGCAATGAATGCTTTTATTTGGAGAACAGCATCTCCTGTTAGGTTGATAGGAAGCCTCTGTCTTCTCTCATCTTTATGCTAAACAGTAAGCTGCAGCCTCTGCTGGGACATGATTTTATCACCAGCAAATGCCTGTTGAAATCACTTGTCTACCTCCTTTATTTACAGTAATGAGGAATAAAACCTGCAGAAGATAAATGTCTTTGATCATCTTTTATTATTCCTGCTGGGGAACCTGCTAAGGCCCTTTAGAGGTTCACCATCACCAAACTCCTGATGTCTTTTAAGAGCATTACGTCTGACAAGGGCCTCATTGGAGTTAGCGGAGAGCAGGGAGTAATGAAAACGCTCATATTTTCATTCAGTTTTATGATGCATATTTGGAAATTGTTTCTATACAAAATAACATTATTAAAATATTGGCTGGTAGAGATACTTGAAAGAGACTCCAACTTGTGCAATTCAGTGATTTTGAACTGGGAGGGGAGAGTATTTGATTCTTTTGCCCATCAAGGGTGGGCTGGGTTACGAACAGCGGCGTGTTCATCTGGACGATCTGTGCTTTGACACCATGCTAATGATTCTTCAATATTGTGTTCAGCTGAGGAAAAACTAGTCTCGAAAGTTTGTCTTCATTTCTACTAGTTACTATGTGTGTGTGTGTGTGTGTGTGTGTATACATATATATTCCCTAATTAACTTTTTAATATGTTTTGGTCCATTTTGAAGATAGGAATGTTGCCTTTTTGTCTTTTTTTTTTTTTCAGTTGCATGATCGTATGGTTTTAAGTAATGATTATTCTTGGATTCGCCAAATGTATTTAAAGTATTACAGTGCCTACCTGTTTTTTATTCTGGCACCATACTACATTCTGAGAGAATGTTTATTTGAAGAATAAATTCTGAGACACAATGTAGAGCTTGCATTGTTCGGCCAGCAGGGGTGCGGGACAGAGAGGCACAGTAGTGGTCGATAAATGCAAGCGGAGATGGGTACCCTGAGAGGAGGGATTGTGGTTGTCTGAGAGCACAGGACGTATGTGGCCCAGCACATGATCCAGAAGAGGTTAGCTGGCGGTAGAGTGCTGGCTGTGGGCATCTCCTCCAAGAAGTCCTTCCTGTATTTATGACATTTGACCTGAAAGCTAAAATAGCTGAACCTCTCAGCACAGAAACTTTGCCTATAAATAGAACAAGTAATTAAAGTATGCATTGTTATTCTTTAGTTTTCAAAGCAGAAATTCTCACTGACTTGCCCATAAACCATCAGGTTATGAAGTTTCAATTTAAATAAATAGCCTGTAAATAATACTTTAATTTCAGAGCGGCGACTTGTGTAAATGTTTCGAAGTATCTCTACGATGATGTGAAAATAACTATGATGTTTATGGGTAGCACACAGAGTTATTGCTAATACTTCTGTAGTTTGCAGTCTACATTTTTAAAAGGGATGCTAAACTTTGGTTAAAGGTTAGTGAAAGAGGAAAAAACAAAACAAAACTTTGAGCTTATATACCTTGTGAATTCTATCCACAGACAAGTTAAATAACCTGTTGGAGAAAACTCAGCAATCCCTTTTCATTTGGCTTACCTAAATAACCTCCACAATCTTGACTCAAATCTCTAGATCTGTCACATGTGTCACTGGGATATTCTGAGCAGTGGCATTCGTGCTTATCTTCCTCCTTGGGAGAGTGTCATCAGATGAAGAAGGTCAACACCCCTTACCTTTGAAAAGAAAACACATTAATTGTAGGAGAGTCTTCCAGACATATTCTCTTTCAAAGTAGGTGTAATGAGTTGAAAAACTCCCTTAAGTTTAAAAAATAATATCAGATCCTCTTAATAAGAAATCATATTTTATTCCTGAAGACAATTGCCATGTTATTTTAACCATGAGACATGCAAACTTAAAGATCTTCATTATTAGTATAGCATTTATTGAGATCCTATAAGGAAATGAGTATTCTGCTAGATATTTCAAACTTCACAGAATTCTACAAGGTCAGCTGAAGGATTCCTATTCACAAACATAGAAACAGGCTCATGGTTTTCTGACCCCACAGGTGATTCTGACAGTGTGATAGTATTTGATAGAAGCCATGTTTTGGGTTAATTATATGTTATATTCATATAACACACATACATATATGTTCATATACACATATTGATGTACGTATATATGTAAATATATAATTCTATGTTCACTATATGTTTTAACAGTTCTGTTACAGAAAGTAATGTAGGCAGGATAATATGACATGGCCAGGGTACAAAGCCCCCTTTCCCACTGGAGTGTGTTCTGGGGGCTGGGCCCCGGACGGGGAGGTCTCGCCCTGGCTCTGTCTGGCCGCCTGGCCGTGGCTGGTAGAGGTCTGCCTGGGTGCAGCGCTTGAGGGCGTGATGTAGTCAGTGTTCAGGCATACTTGCGAGCTCTTCCCCTCTGTTGACGATGCATTTACGTTTATTTTAAGTTAGTGGAAGGATCGGAGGCAGAGGCCCTTGTCTGAACGGTCACTGTATTTATCTCCCAGCTGTCGGGCTAGATGTGCTGCTGGTCTCTTCTGCTGGCCCAGGATGCTGGAGGGCGGTCTGCAGTCTCTCCCCCCGGAGGCTCTCTTTCTCAGTTGAGCCCATCCAAGCTCTCAGAAGGACAGGGCTCTTCTCCATCTGCTCCCCCCACGTCAGGACATTGCCTCAGCCCTTTGGATGAACCAGCTGTTTGCAGCGTCAAACCCTCAAGTTTATCATGTCAGCCAAAACCTCACCTTTGGTCCCCGGGTCGGTGTAGGTTACTTCCATCTGCTCTTGGATAACACTTCTTTTTAACCAAACATGTTGCCCCTTATCCCAAACTATCCTCCCTTTCAGCAAATGTCCCTGTCAACCTAGTTGCACAAATCAAATTCTCTGCATCTCAAGTACTAGAAACAATTCATTGATGCCCAGCTCCGTCCATTTCAAGAAATGTCTGAGAAACACCTGCTCAGTGGAGAACAGACGCTGTTCTCGCCCAGAGGATTCGGTGCCGTTCTCACAGGGCCAGCAGTGAACGTACTGACCACCTTCTGTTTGTATAATGCATCACGGGAACTATTGCGGACAAGACTGTATTACAGCAGTAATTGTTCTCTGAGTGGTGCTCTATTACTAATTGCTCTCACTTCTTTGAACATAGCAAGCATTAAAGAACAGTAACTTTAAAGTTCTCGTTGGCTCTGTTCAGCGATTCCTAGCTCAGGCAGCATCCCATCTCACAAAAACAAAGGAAGTCCAAGGATTTGTACAAAACAGAGGCTCTTATAGGCAGAAGCATAGAGCAAAGGAGTCATCAGCAAAAGAAAAGAAAGCCTTGTTTCAGGCCAGGATTTCTTTTGGGAGAAAAGGAAAAGGTACCCCAGGGTTTTTATCATGCAGATTACCTTGCCGATCAGGAAATTCCAGACGATTGATTTAAGCCTCCCCTCCTGGAAGAGGCCAAAACTGCCATTAGGTTCGGTTAAGTCTTGCTGGGGTTTAAATAAGAGACACTGTTTTGTCCTCTTGTGTCTTTTTAACACAAGGCATAATCCAAGTTCCTTGTGTTCATCTAACTAAACAGGTTTCAGGCAGTTTGTGATGAATTATTAGCAAGTAAAACATAACCCACAATGCAGACCTGCCCAGCGTCTATACTGTGCTCTTAAGGAGCGGCAGACCTTGACTTGGATAATATCAGTGCTCACTCACCCTGATTACTTAAATTCTATGTCATTTACAGTAACTGTCTTGGTATAATACATCTTTTTCTGTCAGTTACAGAGTAGCTCCAAACAACCTGCCCTGTCACATATTCTTAAAATGTGTGGGTAACAGAAAGGTTTCAGGATTTCAAACATCAGTCAACCTAGAACACATGCCAGGTTTCACTGTTTGAGGTCAGAGGGGAGAAAATGTTAGACCAACATTTGAAAAGAATGTAAGGAACTTAGACAAGTATCTTAACAGAATGTTTTTCTTCTTTATTCTGGAAACTATGTGATACAACAACAGTAGGCTTTTGATGAGCATGAATTTTTTTTCCCTCTTTTCACAAGAGGCTAACATTCAAAATACTTTGGTTTGTTCTGGAAATGGTGGAGCAAACAATAAATTAATCCTAATAGATGATGAAAGAGAACTCAAAATCTCAAAGTAATTGATAGTTTTGAAATGAAGAAAATACCAGAAATAAAATTTTTATCTATGCCATACTTCACTACCTGAGTTATAATTTTAATGAATAATCTATGTTGGGACAGTCCCACTGATGAATGTATCTCTCAAAATGTACAGGACATCCACATGCCTGTGACCATTACATGTTCTTTATATAATAAACATATTAATTTCTTCATGTGTTAATACTTGCACTGATCAACTTGTTGAGCTTTATACGTTATCTCTTCGGGGTGATTTGCTATGTTTATGCGTCCTATGTAAACAAAAGGTATATACATTCTAACCACATCTATTTACATGAACATATAACTTTCCCAGTTTTATAAAAGAGAAAATTTTGACAGTTCAGCAGCAGCCCATGGCCTCACATATCAATATTAAAAAGTAAAACAGAGTTCCTCTCCCTACCTCAAAAACTTAATTATACTGGGAAAGTAATTTTATCTATCTTTTAGTTTTCTTAGAATATGTCACCCAGGGCCTGGCAGATATTCAGAGCTTCCCAATTATCTACTGAACAAACGAAAGCACCTAGGGTTAACATAATTGTTGCCTTACTGAAACTTCCAAATGACTTTCTTTTACTTCATTAAATTGTGAGTGGTAAGATTACTCTCTGATGTTTAAACATAATTGCCAAAGTACAGTGTGTTCAACATGATACATCGGTTGATTGGACATTATATTTTCAACTTCGGTTCACGTTCATTTCTACCGTCTCGGCATAACGCCCAGCTGATTTAGTAGCGCCAGAGAGGAATGACTTTCCTGTTGATCCGTTTTCATTTGTGCTTATTGTCTGTGCTTTTATTCTTGTTTGTTTTTGTTTTTGTTTTGTTTTGTTTTAGCCAACAGGAATTACGGCATCACGTTTTCGAGAGCTTTACCTCCAGTAGATATTTAATTTTCCTCCCCAGTTTAGTGAAAACCGCCCTGGTGGAAATGGTGGCAAGTAAGCTCTTTGGTAATTTCGCCCCCTCCTGGCCGAGGTCCATATTGCAATCCGTGGTCTTTGTGCATCTGTTATTTCCAGAAAGCTTCCAGCCCATATGGACATTCCCAGTTCTCTTAATATCTTGTTTATATTCAAGTTCTTCTTTCATTAAAAATAGTCTAATACTGTGGTAGACTTCTTTGTATCTGGATTCAGATTAATCGGTGTATCACCGCGTAGTATTAGAAATCTCAAAAAAATGTGACCTGGAATGAGCCACAAGGAATTACTGTTGATTTTATTAATAATAACCTTTCTGGTTATGTAAGGAAATGTCCACTTTTAGAGCAGCTGTTGATGTGTGTAGGAGTAGGAGAACATGATCTCTGGTTTAAGTACAGTAGCAAAAAGTAAGTAACAGATATTTGAATCAAATGTCACCACATTTTGAGAAAAAAATGATTTTGAGTCATGTGGGTTCATTACACTATTCACTCTAATTTTTGCCTAATTATTTCTTAAATTAAAGTTTAACACATGTACTTCAATGATCATTAGGAAAAGTCAGCAACTATTCCTAAGTAGATATAAAATTCATATGTACTAGGGACTGGACAAAGCAATCTATTACCAAAGGTGGGAATATAAAAAACACAAACAATGCAAACGCTGTCTCAGATCTGTGGTTAATGAGGATAATTTGGTAGATCTAAAATGCCCTGGGCACCGATCTTACCCCCACTCACTTCATAGCTACACTGTAAAACCTAGTCAGAGTGAGGCGAGCTTTGCTTCTGAGCGAAATAGTGGCTGAGGGAGAAGAAGCCCTGTCTCGCAGACCCGGGCAGAGAGCTGGGGCAGAGGGTCCCACCGGAACCCCCAGGAGCCACGCGGGCCAGGCTTACAACCACGGTGCCCTGCTTCCTGTTCTCCTCGCTCCGGTATACATTTATAATTTGCTTTCATGTCACACATTATGGAACTTAAACATACGTATTGTTTCATGTCATTCATCCAGATAAATCCAGAGCAGCCAAAACCTCTCGGAGTAACCTGCAAGGGCTCCTTGGGACCTAAGTCCAGACTAGAAGTAGCCTTTGCTTTAGAAGATGTCGAGGCTAATGACAATAACATCTACATTTATTAGGGGCTTACTGGCTATCAGAAGCGCTCTAAGTGCATTTTCCACCATGCTGTTTTATGCTCACGACAAACCCATGTGTTAGTTCATTTGTAACAAGCATTCTGTTGAGGTACAGTTTATATAAAACCGGTACCTGTTTGCTGTGTTACCACTCGCAGAGCTTAGAGATCAGTACGCACCCGCGGAACTAAGTTTGCTCAAGCCTCATCTCCCAGATGGCAGTAGGACGGAGCGTTAAATGCCTCTCCGAGATCTCACACTGGGCAGGGAGGGGCGGTGGGCCGCCTGCCCCTATGGGGCGGCTGAGCTCAGAGGCCCGAGAACCTCGCTCCCTTGCCCCAGACCGAAGTCCCTGGAACAAGGATGCCCGCCCTGCCGCTCTCAGTACCAACGCTGCTGACGTTTTCTGTTTGTTTCTTTCTTTTTTAACCAACCTCTGCATTTAATCACATTGCTGAATCACGTTTTCCATGATAACTGCTAGTTATTTTTTTGTTTGTAACTGTGCATAATTACTCTTCGTCTTTTTCTACATTATTTTTCTGTCTTAACCATTGTCCCTAACTCTTCTCTGTTAAACAGCATCAACCTCTCAGAAGACCTCTCCCAAACCACAGAGGTCTCTGTGTTAGATTCGTTTAGCAAAGCCAGGTATAAGCACTTTTTCTTCTACAGTAATAAGTGGACACATGAATGTAGGGATTACCTTTCAGAATAAACAGCCACCCTTCTTTAAAGGGGGCACATATAAAAGCCTTATACATCTAAAGGCTTGGGTATGGATAACTTGCCTAAGCTTGATTAAAGTTATATCTGGAAGAACTGGAGGACATAGTTTAATCATTTAATCAGATAGCTTTAAAAATATTCCTTATTACATCATTGTATTCACACACGGTCCGCCGGCACTGTATTTATAACTCGTATCAAAGTCAGGAAGCAGAGGAGCTGGTTCCAGAGCACTGATGGGACACGTAACATTGGTGGGAAATCCTCCCTCTGGCGGCGACCCACAGCAAGAGCCGAGTACACAAAACTGGGTCTCACTGTCCCTTTTTTTGCATCTTCATGGAGCTTATGATTGTGATTTTGTGAGTTTTTAAACAAATCATAAGTTTAAATGTGAAGAGATTCAAGTCAGGAAAACTGAGTCAATATTTCAGGTTTACAAAACTGAAAAGCAGCAGAAAAAACGAAACAAGAAGTTATATTGTTCAACAAACTTTTGTTAGAAATCAGCATTATTTTTTTTAATTAACCAAAGAAATTACCCGAAGTAATACTGGGAAGTACATATGTGAAAATTTTGTGGTAAATTGTTTTTTTTTAATTTTTTATTAAGGTGTTATTGATATATACTCTTATGAAGGTTTCACATGAAAAAACAATGTGGTGACTACTTTTACCCATATTATCAAGTCCCCACCCATACCCCAATGCAGTCACTGCCCATCAGTGTACTAAGATGCCACAGATTCACTGTTTGCCTTCTCTGTGCTACACTGTTTTCCCCGTGATCCCCCACACCATGTGTACTAAACATAATACCCCGCAATCCCCTTGTCCCTCCCTCCCCAACCACCCATTTGGTAACCACTAGTCCCTTCTTGGAGTCTCTGAGTCTGCTGCTATTCTGTTCCTTCAATTTTGCTTCATTGTTATACTCCACAAATGAGGAATATCATTTACCACTTGTCTTTCTCCGTCTGGCTTATTTCACTGAGCATAGTATCTTCCAGCTCCATCCATATTGTTGCAAATGGTAGGATTTCTTTCTTATGACTGAATAGTATTCCCTTGTGTATATGTACCACTTCTTCTTTATCCATTCATCTACTGATGGACACTTAGGTTGCTTCCATATCTTGGCTATTGTAAATAGTGCTGCAATAAACATAGGGGTGCATATGTCTTTTTGAATCTGAGAAGTTGTATTCTTTGGGTAAATTCCAAGGAGTGGGGATTCCCAGGTCAAATGGTATTTCTATTTTTAATTATTGAGGAACCTCCATATTGCTTTCCACAATGCTTGAACTAGCTTACATTCCCACCAGCAGTGTAGGAGGGTTCCCCTTTCTCCACATCCTCGCCAGCATTTATTGTTCTTAGTCTTTTTTGATGCTGGCCATCCTAACTGGTGTGAGGTGATATCTCATTGTGGTTTTAATTTGCATTTCCCTGATGATTAGTGATGTGGAGCATCTTTTCATTTCTCTGTTGGCCATCTGAATTTCTTCTTTGGAGAACTGTCTCTTCATATCCTCTGCCCATTTTTTAATTGTGTTATTTGCTTTTTGGGTGTTGAGGTGTGTGAGTTCTTTATATATTTTGGATGTTAACCCCTTGTCTGATATGTCATTTACATATATATCCTCCCATACTGTAGGATGCCTTCTTGTTCTGTTGATAGTGTCCTTTGCCATACAGAAACTTTTTAGTTTGATGTAGTCCCGTGAGTTCATTTTTGCTTTTGTTTCCCTTGCTCGAGGAGATGCGTTCAGGAAGAAGTTGTTCATGCTTATATTCAGGAGATGTTTGCCTATGTGGTCTTCTAAGAGTTTTATGGTTTCATGACTTACATTCAGGTCTTTGATCCATTTCAAGTTTACTTTTGTGTATGGGGTTAAACAGTAATTCAGTTTCATTCTCTTGCATGTAGCTGTCCAGTTTTGCCAACACCAGTTGTTGAAGAGGCTGTTATTTCCCCATTGTATGTCCATGGCTCCTTTATCATATATTAATTAACCATATATGGTTGGGTTTATATCAGGGCTCTCTAATCTGTTCCATTGGTCTATGGGTCTGTTCTTGTGCCAGTACCAAATTGTCTTGATTACTGTGGCTTTGTAGTAGAGCTTGAGGTTGAGGAGCATAATCCCCCCAGCTTTATTCTTCCCTCTCAGGAGTGCTTTGGCTATTTGGGGTCTTTTGTGGTTCCATATGAATTTTAGAACAATTTGCTCTACTTCATTGAAGAATGCTGTTGGTATTTTGATAGGAATTGCATTGAATCTGTAGATTGCTTTAGGCAAGATGGCCATTTTGACAATATTTATTCTTCCTATCCATGAGCATGGGATGTGTTTCCATTTTTGGTATCGCCTTTAATTTCTCTCATGAGTTTCTTGTAGTTTTCAGAGTATAAGTCTTTCACTTCCTTGGTTAGGTTTATTCCTAGGTATTTTATTATTTTCGATGCAATTGTGAATGGAATTGTTTTCCTGATTTCTCTTTCTGCTAGTTCATTGTTAGTATATAGGAATGCCACAGATTTCTGCATATTAATTTTGTACCCTGCAACTTTGCTGAATTCAGATATTAGATCTAGTCGTTTTGGAGTCGAATTTTTAGGGTTTTTTATGTAGAATATCATGTCATCTGCAAACAGGGACAGTTTAAATTCTTCCTTGCCAAACTGGATGACTTTTATTTCTTTGTGCTGTCTGATTGCGTGGCTAGGACCTCCAGTACTGTGTGAATAGAAGGGGGGAGAGTGGGCATCCTTGTCTTGTTCCCGATCTTAAGGGAAAAGCTTTCAACTTCTCACTGTGAAGTATAATGTTGACTGTGGGTTTGTCATACATGGCCTTCATTATGTTGAGGTACTTGCCCTCTATACCATTTTGTTGAGAGTTTTTATCATGAATGGGTGTTGAATTTGTTCAAATGCTTTTACAGCATCTATGGAGATGATCATGTGGCTTTTGTCCTTTTTGTTGATGTGGTGGATGGTGTTGATGGATTTTCAAATGTTGTACCATCCTTGCATCCCTGGATTAAATCCTACCTGATCATGATGGATGATATTTTTGATGTATTTTTGAATTCAGTTTGCTAACATTTTGTTGAGTACTTTTGCATCTATGTTCATCAGGGATATTGGTCTGTAATTTTCTTTTTTTGTGGTGTCTTTGCCTGGTTTTGGTATTGGAGTGATGCTGGCCTCATAGAATGAGTATCGAAGTATTCCCTCTTCTTCTACTCTTTGGAAAACTTTAAGGAGGATAGGTATTAGGTCTTCACTAAATGTTTGATAAAATTCAGTGGTAAAGCCATCTGGTCCAGGAGTTTCATTCTTTGGTAGTTTTGATTACCAATTCAATTTTGTTGCTGGTAATTTGTCTGTTCAGATTTTCTGTTTCTTTCTGGGTCACCCTTGGAAGGTTGTATTTTTCTAGAAAGCTCCATTTTTTTAGCATATAATTTTTCATAGTATTCTGTTATAATTATTTGTATTTCTGTGGTGTCCGAGGTGATTTTTCCTTTCTCATTTCTGATTCTGTTTATGTGTGTAGACTCTTTTTTTTTGATAAGTCTGGCTAGGGGTTTATCTATTTTGTTTATTTTCTCGAACAACCAGCTCCTGCTTTCATTTATTCTTTCTATTGTTTTATTCTTCTTGATTTTATTTATTTATGCTCTAATCTTTATTAGGTCCCTCCTTCTACTGACTTTGGGCCTCATTTGTTCTTCTTTTTCTAGTTTCATTAATTGTGAGTTTAGACTGTTCATATGGGATTGTTCTTCTTTCCTGAGGTAGGCCTGTATTGTAATATACTTTCCTCTTAACACGGCCTTCGCTGAGTCCCACAGATTTTGTGGTGTTGAATTATTGTTGTCATTTTTCTCCATATATTGCTGGATCTCTGTTTTTATTTGGTCACTGATCCATCGGTTATTTAGGAGTATATTGTGAAGCCTCCATGTGTTTGTGGGTTTTTTCATTTTCTTTGCATAATTTATTTCTAGATTCATACCTTTGTGGTCTGAGAAACTGGTTGGTACAATTTCAATCTTTTTGAATTTACTGAGGCTCTTTTTGTGGCCTACAATATGATCTATTCTTGAAAATGTTCCATGTGCACTTGAGAAGAATGTGTATTCTGCTGCTTTTGGGTGTAGATTTCTGTAGATGTCTGTTAGGTCCATCTGTTCTAATGTGATGTTCAGTGCTTCTGTCTCCTTACTCATTTTCTGTCTGGTTAATCTGTCCTTTGGAGTGAGTGGAGTGTTGAAGTCTCCTAGAATGAATGCATTGCATTCTGTTTCCCCTTTTATTTCTGTTAGTATTTGTTGCACATATGTAGGTGCTCCTGTGTTGGGCACATATATGTTTATAATAGTTATATCTTCTTGTTGGATTGACCCCATTATCATTATGTAATGTCCTCCTTTGTTTCTTGTGACTTTGTTTTGAAGTCTATTTTGTCTGATACAAGTACTGCAACTCCTGCTTTTTTCTCCCTATTAGTTGCATGAAATATCTCTTTTCCATCCCTTCCCTTTTAGTCTGTGTATGTCTTTGGGTTTAAAGTGAGCCTCTTGTAGGCAGCATATATATGGGTCTTCTTTTTTTATCCATTCATTGATTCTATGTCTTTTGATTGGTGCATTCAGACCATTCACATTTAGGGTGATTATCAATAGGTATGTACTCATTGCCATTTCAAGCTTTAGATTTGTGGTTACCAAAGGTTCAAGGTTAACTTCCTTACTATCTAAGAGTCTAACTTAACTCACTTAATATGCTATTACAAACACAGTCTTAATGTTCTTTTTTTCCTCCTTTTTCTTCATCCTCCATTCTCTATACATTAGGTATCATATTCTGTACTCTTTTCTATCCCTTGATTGACTTCGGTGATAGTTGATTTAATTTTGCATTTCCTTAGTAATTAACTGCTCTACCTTCTTACTGTGGTTTTTATTACCTCTGGTGACAGCTATTAAACATTAGGACCACTTCCATCTGTAGAAGTCCCTCCAAAATACACTGTAAAGACAGTTTGTGGGAGGTAAATTCTCTCAGTTTTTGCTTATCTGGAAATTGTTTAATCCCTCCTTCAAATTTAAATTATCACCTTGCCGGATAAAGTATTCTTGGTTCAAGGCCCTTCTGCTTCATTGCATTAAATACATCATGCCAATCCCTTCTGGCCTGTAAGATTTCTGCTGAGAAGTCTGATGATAGCCTGATGGGCTTTCCTTTGTATGTGATCTTATTTCTCTCTCTGGCTGCTTTTAATAGTCTGTTCTTATCCTTGACCTTTGCCATTTTAATTACTACATGTCTTGGTGTTGTCTTCCTTGGGTCCCTTGTGTTGGGAGTTCTGGGCACCTCCATGGCCTGAGAGACTATCTCCTCCCCCAGATTGGGGAAATTTTTCAGCAATTACCTCCTCAAAGACACTTTTTATCCCTTTTTCTCTCTCTTCTTCTTCTGGTACCCCTATAATGCGAATATTGTTCCGTTTGGATTGGTCACACAGTTCTCTCAATATTCTTTCATTCTTAGAGATCCTTTTTTTTCCTCTGTGCCTCAGCTTCTTTGTATTCCTGTTCTCTAGTTTCTATTTCATTTATCGTCTCTTCCACCGTATCTCATCTGCTTTTAAAACTTTCCATTGTATGTTTCATTTCTGATACTGTGTTCTGTAATGATTGGATCTCCAGCCAGAATTCATCCCTGAGTTCTTGAATATTTCTCTGTACCTCCATGATCATGTTAATTATTTTTATTTTGAAATCCCTTTCAGGCAGATTCATGAGGTCGATTTCATTTGAATTTTTCTCAGGGGTTGTACTCATTTTTTTACTTTGAACCAGGTTCCTTTGGTGTTTCATATTTGTATTTGGCGCCCTCTAATGCCCACAAGCTCTACTCTCTGGAGCTGTTCAACCCCTAAAGCAATGTTGGGGGTCACAGGGGAGCTGTACTGGTGCCTGCAGGGAGAAAAGAGCTGTTTTCTGCTTCCTGGCTGCTATGCCTGTCTCCACTGCCAGAACCAGTGGGGCCAAGCACACAGGTATAAGCCTCTGTGCTTTGCATTTGTAGTTGCTGTAGACGGGGCTTCCCTCTGGCTGGCCTAACACCAGGGTAGGGTTTGCCGATTTGTGAGCCAGGTGGGACTGGCTGGGAGAAAGGCTCAGTAGACTGCGTATCATGGAGGAGGTTCTTGGAGCTCTGTAGCCAGCCAGGGAGCTGGAGCTCCTGAAGATCGTGAAAGTTCCCAACCTGCTGGGCAGAGTGCCCCCAGGCAATTTTGTCTATCTGTCCTTTCTCCTGATCAGTAAGCTTTGTGCAATCCTTGCCCCTTTAGCAGCCCTCTTGCTTTTAGGAAGTCTCTCAGACTATGCACCTTTCTTTTGTCTCAGAGGAGCCGGATATGGATCCCTGCTTTCCTTAAGTGGCTGGAAGCTCAGTCTCTCCAGGTATTCTGCCCGTCTTAGCTTTCTCTCCCTTTAATCATGAGAGTACCATGAAAACACCATGAAATGTAGGTTTGTGCTCCCAGAGCAGATCTCCGGAGTTAGGTATTCAACAGTCCCAGGCCTCCACTCCCTCCCCACTCTGTTTCTCTTCCTCCTGCTGGTGAGCTGGGGTGGGGGAATGGCTTGGGTCCCACCAGGCCACGGCTTTGGTACATTACCCTGTTCTGTGAGTTTTATTCTTTTCTCCAGGTGTATGCAGTTTGGCGCAGTCCTTTTTCCTGTTGCTCTTTCAGGATTAGTTGTATTAATTATATTTTTGTATTCTATGTGGTTTTAGGAGGAAGCCTCTGTCTCACCTCTCACACCACCATCTTTAATCCCTTTTCCTTGGTAAATTGTTTTTGTGTGAAAACTGTTAAGTATTTCATGATAAAAGAAAGAGATGAAAGAAGGGGAATTGAAATTGCAGTTTTTATAAAAAGTTCTGTGCGTATGGAGTATATCTGTTTGGTTCAGAGATGCTACTGATAAAATAACTTGTCCTACGTGCCAGTCCAAATATTCAAATAAATGGTTTGAATGTGAACCCATTTCTCCAGAAAGGAGATAAAATCAGGACTTCATGACCATCATTTTATTTCTAAAGTACAGACGAGTTTAACCCTATCCTGTTTTTAAAATATTTGGGAAACACTAATGAGGAAAACAAAGGGAAACCCTGTGATTATCCCAAGAGGCATTTTTTTCTTAAAAAGTAAAACAGCTTGCTGCCTACATGGAGTGGTTTTAAGAGAATGATAGTCTTTAGAAACTTTTCCTTGGTGTCTTCAACACTCATATGTGCTTTATGATTCAATGTTGGGAATATCAATATGTGTGCAATTGACACAGGAAGGTGACTTTGAGGACACAGATACTTCTCATGTTAAATCTCAAAACCCCAATCCTGTGAGGATGGAGATGTCTCATAGGTAGGTAATTGGAATATTAATCTCCTTTTGTCAGTGGTTCAAATAAGAGGAAATGCTTCTCAGCTATAAGAAAACCACAGAAAATGCATAGAAAAGCAAAATAAAACAAAACTGCTCTGATTATATGGTCATAGTTAGGAGTCTGGGCCTGGCATGGGCTTCTGGGCTGAAATCCCATGTCGACAGCTCAGTGTCTGTCCTGAAATTTCATTCTCTGAGCCTCTGTGCTCTGCAGGCAAGGGAGGTGCCTGCACTCCTGGGGTTTTCTGAATAGTGAGTGGATTAGTATGTGTCATGTGCTTAGTGAGGGCCTGGCACGGGGGAGTGCTCCATAGCTGTTCAGTCCACGTTTTAAGGATGAATTATTTGTAGTAAGTACCAAGTTATCTGATGCTCTGGTACGCAGGGGGGACACACAGGCCTTTCATATTCTAAATGCAATTCTTCAGTTGCCTGTTGCCTTGACTGACCATTTAGAGGAAGGCTTCCCTCTCTTTTCAGCAAAAGGCTCACAAAAATTAGAAGGATGCCAGCTGCACCCACACTTCTGATAAAACCCCATCGTCCCTTTTCTTGCCTTTTATTTTTCTCTGTTCTACTCATCTAATATTCTATGCGTTCTGTTTGAACGTAAGGTCCTTAACCTCAGACGTTTCTGTCCATTGTGCGTCTGGCTTTCCAGAACCGCAGCAGGCACCACCGGTGGGTGGTGATGCGTGGAGTGCATCTCAGCCTGGCCCCTGTGGGCGGCCCACGAGCTGTCTAACAAGGGCCTGTTTTCAGGCATAACCCAAGAAGCATCTTGCAGGGACTAACCAAATCCCCCTCGAAGTTTTCTCTTCCTGACCTGAGTCTTTATTAACTGATTTTTATGAATATCTTCTTTCCTCCAAATATGATCTGCCCATTGCTGGCTATAGCGTGTAACGCCAAAATTAGACTTCTTTATCTTTGCTGGATCAGAGGTCCTATTCTCTGGCAGGGAGGGTGTCTTGCTTCCTAGGGGAGCTAGAATGTAGTATGTAAAGAATCATGGAAAAAGCACAGGGCTGGGAATGCTGATGTCCAGGTCAGCCTGCCGGTCTGCATGAGGCCAATCGCTTCATGCGTCTGTCGCCCAGTTTCTTCATCTGTAATGCAGTGCTATTAGAAGTGTTGTGAGGAACACAGATAATATGTTTTATAAAAATCTATGGTCTGAGGGGCCATACAAAGATGATTACTGCCTCTGTAAACATTCTCATTCTTCTCAATTTCTACTGCCTCATTTAAAATATGAATTTAGATCACAAAGCATGGTCTGCTATTAAATTTGCATCACTGGTCTGTGTCTATATCTAGGACCCACTGTATGAAAATGTGGAACAGGCAGCTGAATGGAACTTTCAGGTAGAAAGTTTTCTCTGGGTGGCAAGATATTCCTACCTCCTCCTGGTGATGCCTGCTATCCATTAGCCGTGAGAGCCACCTTTCTTTGCGTTTGGCATTTCTCTTTTCTTAATGGAAGATACAGTTAACACTGCAAATAATTCTGGGGAAAAGCAACATGTTATCTTAAGTTCTCAAAAGAGATATAAAGCCTTAGCTTGAAGAGAACAGACTGTGGGAAGATTGCCAAGGAGGCGGTGAGGCCGGCTAGGGCAGGGGGGGCTTCAGGGGCGAGGCGGGCGTGCAGGTAGCTGGAAGGGAATCCCAGCAAGGACAGTGCCTGGGTCCGCCTGGGGCTGCCCTGCCCTTTCACTGGGCCCTGGTTGGGTGGGCGTGGGCTGCCGTCCCGCCAGGGTCCGGGCTCTTTCCTGTGCTGCGGGCCCCTCCCCACCCCCTGCAGTGGGAAGAAACCTTCATATTAAAAATGCCTGATTGCATTCATGCATCCCTTCAGGGTGCTTTTGAAAGTCTGTTAAGTTGTCACGCACCAGGTAGGTGCTAGGGACCCTGAGAGAAACTTTTCAGCAGACTGGATCCCATCCTCTCTTTCTTGGAGCTTGAAGTCTGGCAGCAGAAAGAGATCCTAGTGTTTTCACGTAATATTTAGGGCACCACACGTGTGTCAGCACTGCTCCAAGCACTCTCTCTGCGTTCATGTGTTTTACCTGCACAATAGCTGCATGAAGTGTGGTGCTCTGCTCCTGTGGGCATCCCCATCTTGCAGGAGACACAGCTGAGCCTCAAACCATTGGTGCACTTGCCCGCATTTGTATTGCTAGCGGCAGGAAGGACCCAGCGGTCCGACTCTTAGTCTCCTCCAGCATGTCCCTAGCACCCCCAGACATGTATATGTATCACGGCACGTTTTCTGTTGTGGGATAAGGTGTGCATGCTTCACTGTAGGTGAAGACTTATGCTTTGACTTGAATATCATTTCAATAGGCAAAGTAATTTTATGTTGTATGTCACTGGATCTTTGCAAGCACCTTATGATGTAGAAAAGATTGATTTATGAATTACAGCACAGCTGGTAAAACTGGAAATGCTGTCTTCTGACTGTAAACCTATTGTCCTTCCTCTGTGGATTTTCTTTTGTCTTGCCTTTAATTTCCAAATAATGTTTTGCTAGTGCCTGAGTAGAAGAGGAGCCACTGGTGTACCTAAGGATTACTTAAGAGACAGAATATGCATTGAACCCTGAAAAGAACTACCTAAATGTATTAACATTTATTGTCACGATCTTCTACTCTAAATATAAAAATAACAAACTGTAAAATATCTTAAGGTATTCATAAAGGTAGATCATTGGTAATCAAGAAAAGAGAAAACTGAAGGGGTGAAAAGAAGAAAAAGATAATTATCCTGCCTTACACCCAGAGCATACTAAGTACTTTACATCAAAAGCATATGAATGAGATGGAGTGACAGGAAATCCCATAAAAATACCTGCCTGGCATACACATCCAGCACCAGTCCCTCCGCTGTCTGTCCTGCTCTGTCAAGTGCAGAACGCCCTTTAATTTCCCTCATTTTACGTCCACATATTTATTAAAGTAGACATTAAATTTTATTCTCAGCTCTTTCAGAATTATCCTTTTAGATACAGGTTGATAGCCCTCAGGAATTGCATTTTGTTTCATTGATTAAGTGGATGCCAGAAACAATTCCCATGTAATAGAGATCAACAAAAATAACGAGCAAATTCTATGGGCCAGACCCCAAGGTAAGAAGGAAAATTCATCCTTACCCACCAGGAGTTCACACTTAAGAAGGAACGAAATAAGCATACCTAATTTTGGGTACTGTGATGTGGCTAGGCACACAGAGGGCACACGGAAGGGTGTCAGTATCTAAGTGTTCCATGCGCTCATCCAAGGGGAATGGTCATGGAGAAGAAGGTGCTGGAACCTCCACGGGAAGTCAGGCGGGGAGGATGAGCCATAACGGTTAGCTCGAGGATGGAGGGGGTGGGCTGGTGGAGAGGGTGCGATGGCCCAGGTTCCAGGTTCTGACAGCTGCACAGGGCATAAAGCAAAGAGGTTTTATCCCAAAGGATCAACTCCAGAAGTATAAAAGATAAGGGAAATTCGTAGCAGGCTATGATTTATGTAAGAAACACATGCCAGTAAAGAGGCTTCCAGGTGCACATAACCTGAAACTGTGCTGCACAGAAGAAACAGGGCATCGATCTGTCTTCAGACTTCAGCCTTCCCTTGCAGCAGGCACACAAGACAACACACGTCCACGCTCGTGGTCTGAGGGGAGAGCAGAACCTCTCAGTGCCTTGTCTCCCGAGCTGACGGTGTCCCACGCCTGCCAGGAGACGAATCCCAGTCCTCAGACCAGCGCTCATGCCCCCTGTCCTGTGCTTGGATTCTGGGGACAAGCTGCAGAAAGAATGGCATCATGGCCGCTGGCTCAGACCCACTGGGGTCCGCCCCTGCATCTGGGCTCAGCGCTGCTCAGGGACCACTTGGCTTCCATGGGCCGGAGATGCAGTCAGGACTGTCAGAAAGCAGAAAACAGTGTGAGTAGGAAACAAGAATGCCCAACCAAGTCTGTAACTCACCAGCATAGTTGTGTGTGTGTATGTAGGTATACCCATGTGTGTGTGTGTTTATATATATGTACACATACACGTGTATATATACAGCCTGAAACTAGTACTTAACTGATAGCATATATAGAGATCTCCCTCAAATTACTATGGGGTGATGTCCCAGTAAACCCACCTTAAGCTGAAAATATCCTAAGTTAAAATGCATGTAGTTCCCTTAACCTCTGAACATCAGCGCTTAGCTAGCCTGCCTTAAACATGCCTGGAACACACTGCCGTTAGTCTACAGTTGGGCAGAATCATCTCACACAGATCCTGTTTTATAATGAAGCGTTGAACGGCTCTGTGCTTCCTGACTCCTGTGCTGACAGTGAAGAGCAGGATGCATGGGGACAGAGTGGTGGTCAGCGTGCGGGGGGCTGGCCCTCGGGATGGCGAGGCTGCGGGCGCCGAGGCTCGCTGCCCTGCCCAGCGTCACGAAGGGGGCTCACCCCGCCTGTCGCGAGCCAGGAAAAGATCCAGATTCCAAATTCAGAGGATCATTTCTGCTGAATTTATATCCCTTCCTCACTATTGTAAAGGCAACAAATTGTAAGTCCAACCATTGTAATTTGGGACAATGTGTCCTCCATGGAGTCATATATGTACATATATAAACACACACTAAGTTTATATAGTCAGTTTATAGTTTGTTATGGTCTGTTTATAGCAATCAATCATCATGGTGATACAAAGTAAAAACTGAGACCTTCAAATAATTTTCAAAAAAAACTTGGCAGCAAAATCCTGGCCGTTCACAGCCCCCCTCTTATTCGTCACCCCCACCCCGCCTGTAGCCTCTTCTTCTGCAGTTTCTCTCTGGGTTACACTAGCATTAATTCAAGCAAACTTTCTCATCAATACTAATTGTTGAGGCTCTAAATGAAATAAAATAAAACAACAACAATGATAATAAACATGCCAGGTGAGGAGAATGCATGAAACCTCTGAAACACATTGACCAGCTGGTCTTCCTCATCCGTGTTGCACGGTTTCAGCCCAGTTTTCATTTTCACTGCTGAAATTGAGGGGTCCGAGGACATTGTGTGCTGTTTTCTACTTGGGACCCAGGACCAAGGATCCAGCCTGAGGCACCAGGACCAGAGAGAGGATCCACCCCCTGATGAGAGAATCTAGGCTCAGTGTCAACCTAGCCATCAGTTAGACCCAGGACGAGCTTAACAGGAGATTGTCACGTAAGGATTTATTTTAAGCAAGCTGACTTTCCAAGATGGGGTGGGTCCCTCCTGCCTGGACAGAGGACAGGTGTCCCTAGGGTCCTGGTATGCTGGCCGCAGTGAGAGCCTATCAGACGCTGGGAATTCCTGATCCACAGACTGCTGGAATGCGTGCAGCACCTTTTTCTCCCCCTGAAAGGGGTGTGTTTCGTGATAACTCAGCTAACATCTACGTTGCCCTTTCCCGGCATCTCCACAAAAGGCCAGGAGGCTCATTTCTATAGGTTTCTGTATGTACATAATGAGATGAGCACAAAGAAACTAGATCGTATTTGACCATAAATTACAAAATGAACCACTGGTGTCAAGCCATGAAATTAGCCAATCCAAGGAGAAGCTGCACCAAGACAACATTATTGCCCAGGGGTCAAAAGTTGGCTTATAAGTGTTGAATTTCTCCCCCATTAACAAAGGACATATTTCTAGATTTATTTTAGTTAATGATGTGCTCATGGGGAAAAAAGAAAAAAGAGAGAAAAAGCCAAAACATTTCTTGTAACACCCCACAGAAGACCCAGGGAACATATCCTTTGAGTTTGAGAAGATAGCATTTCGGTTAACCTCAAAATAAATCTGTTACATCTAAATGTGACAAAAACACTGTAGATTTGAAAGTGTCAAGTTTTGAGAATTTGCTAGCATTTTATAAATTCTTTAGGAAATATAAAATTATTTTTGGCTGTGAATCTATATTCAGAAACCTTGAAATAGTTTGTCTAGAAAAAGTCATTTAGACACGAGGATTTCTCTTACTGAGGAAACACATCCCCATTGAGCGTAATGGTGCGGATCCATCTACACAGAACCGTTTGAATCCTGCTGAGGAGAGAAGCAACATACTGAGAATTATTATCTTGTAAATTAGCAATTAACCATATGTATAGTTTAACATTTAAAAAGTAGTAGAATTAGAGCCTGTGGAAACGTGGAGTTCATTTAGTCCGTGCCTCTGCCTTTGGGTAGGAACATGTATTGTTTGGCCAAACCGGAGGTGTCCAGGAGTTTCCGACAGGGTGATGCATTACATTCTGCAGCGATTATTTCCCCTGCTAAATCAAAGCCACAACATGCCTGTACGTGAAGCCCAAATCCCTCAGACAGGAGTTGAAGCCCCTTACGCCTTCACCACTGTGTCTGTTTCTGCCCACCGGACACTTCACTCCTCTGTTTTTGTTTTTTTTGTTTTTAATCTGACATCAGATATGTGGGGTGTGTTTCCCCACACCAACAATCATTCAGCTCTCCAGACACTGGCTGATGGATTACAATGTAATTCAGTTACTACCTGGGGACGGCATCTGGCCCTGCTAGACCACCCCCACCACAGGTATCTACCTGCTCACTGACCAGCTATGGGCCAGGGGTTGCCCAGCCCCTCCTTGGCTCCATAATTTGCTGGAATTGCTCACAGAACTCAGGGCAACACTTTGTTCCCATTTGCCGGTTTATTATTAGGGTGTTATAAAGGACGCAGGTAAACAGCTAGATGAAGAGACAGCAAGGGCCCAGGTGTAGGGGTTTCTGTCACTGTGGAGTTGGAGGGGCCACTCCCCTCTCCCTGTAGGCAAGTGACAAAGTGGCTTCTCTGCCTTCAGATTGTCTCTGTCCCCTTTGCTGCCCTCCTCTTTGGGCCACAGAGCTTCTGTTCTCCCTGTAGCCCTGCACGTGGGCTTGTATATCATCAAAAGTAACTTTGCTCATGACTTAGGATGGGTGCAGCCAGCCCTTCCACAACTCGCCTCCCCCGGGAGGACATACCAGAATGAAGGCCGATGGTCAAGGACTTACAGGAGCAGCATGGCCAGACCCACGTCAACAAAATTACTGGAATCATCTTACCAATGACAGGGAGTTTCACCACCTCACTCAGAAGATTACAACTTGCATTTTAAAATAGTCTTGTTCCACGAGAAGACAAGTAATGACTCTATGGCATCTTACTGTGCCGATAGACAGTGACTGCAATAGGGGTGTGAGAACTTGATAATATGGGTGAATGTTGAAACCATAATGTTGTTCATGTGAAACCTTCATAAGATTGTATATCAAGGATAGTTTAATAAAATAAATAAATAAAATACTCTTGTTCTTATTAATATCAACTCTATTTAAACATATAAAATTTTGCTTCACTGTAGGTTCTCTTCCTCCCTTCCTATGCTATTGTGGTAAATCAAATTTAATCTTTGTATATTACTCTTCCATCAGTACAATTGTTTGATTCTTGCTTCATGCATTTGTATTTAAATGAATGTGTAATTACCCTTACCAGTACTCTTTCTTCATGTTAATTTGTATGGCTGTGCACTATACTTTCATCTGAGTCTGAAGACCTTTAGTCCTTCGTGTTTATTGTAGGGCAGGACTGCAAGCAATGTGTGTTTTTCTGTTTTTCTTTATCTAGGAATTCTTAATTTCTCTTTCATTTTCAGGCAATAGTTTCGCTGTGTATAGAGTTTATAGTACACAGAATTTTTCTTTCAGCACCTTGAATTTGTCATTCCCACTTCCTTCTGGCTTCCATGAGCTCTGATGAGAAATCACCTGTCAGTCTCACTGAGGATCACTTTTATGTGATGAGTTGCTTTTTTTTCATGCTTTCATTACTGCTCAATTCTGGCCATTGACAATATGGCTATAGTCTGTCTAGATATGCATCTCTTTGAACTTATCTCACTCTGAGTTCTTTAAGTTTATTGGTTGTGTAGATTAAGATTTTTCTTAAAATCTGACAAGTTTTCATCCATTATACAGCTGACTCTTAATGTGGGGTTGGGGTGCTAACTCCCCATGCAGATGAAAATCCACATGTAACTTTTGACTCCCACAGGATTTAAGTACTAAAAGCCTAGTGTTGACTAGAAGCCTTACCAATAACACATACTGTGTATGTTATATGTATTACATAATGTATTCTTATAATAAAGGAAGCCAGATCAAAGAAAATGTTTTTTCAAGTTGCTGCAAATCTACAAAAAATTTTACAATATATTTTTTGTAAAAAGCCCATATATATGAGAGACGGGAAGAGTTTTCCAGCAGAGTAAGCAGGAAGTTGAAAACCTGAAGGAAAAATGCCCGTATCTGGAACTCAAAAGAGAGGAAATAAATTAACTTCAAAAACCTGACAGCTCTACTGTAGAGGAAGCATTCAAGGTGGCGGCGTGAGAGGTGAGACAGAGGGCTCCTCCCAAAACCACAGATAGTACAGAAATGTAGTTAATTAATACAATTAACCCTAAAAAAGCAACAAGAAAGAAGGCTGAACCAGACGGCCTACAGACCTCATGAACAGAGCAGACCTCACGAAACAGGGCACCAGTTCCGCTCCCCTATGACCCCCAAACTCACTCTAGGGGCTGAGCAGCTCCACAGACTGGATCTTCTGCACATTAGTGGGCACCACACAGAAATATGAAATGTCAGAAGAACATGGTTCAAACCAGAATCTCACAAACCCCAGAAAAAGGGCCAAATGAAACTGAACTCAACAATCTTCCTGAAAAAGAGTTCAAAATAAAAATTATAAACATGCTTATGGAGGTACACAAAAATATTCAAGAACTCAGGAACGAATTTAAGTCAGAGATTCAATCATTAAGAAATTCCATATCTGAAATGAAACATACAATGGAAGGATTTAAAAGCAGATTAGATGTAGTAGAAGAAACAGTAAATGGAATAGAAATTAGAGAAGAGAATACAAAGAAGCTGAGGCACAGAGAGAAAAAAGAATTTCTAAGAATGAAAGAATATTGACATAACTGTGTGACCAATCCAAACAGAACAATATTTGCATTATAGGGGTACCAGAAGAAGAAGAGAGAGAAAAATGGGTAGAAAGTGTCATTGAGGAGGTAATGGCTGAAACCTTCCCCAATCTGGAGAAGGAGATAGTCTCTCAGGCAATGCAGGTGCACAGATCTCCCAACACAAGGGACCCAAGGAAGACAACATCAAGACATATAATAATTAAAATGGCAAAGATCAAGGATAAAGACAGACTTTTAAAAGCAGCTAGAGAGAGAAAAAAGATCACATACAAAGGAAAACCCATCAGGCTATCCTCAGATTTCTCAACAGAAATCTTACAGGCCAGAAGGGAGTGGCATGACGTATTTAATGCAATGAAGCCGAAGGGCCTTGAACCAAGAATACTCTACCCGGCAAGGTTATCATTTAAATCTGAAGGAGGGATTAAACAATTTTCAGATAAGCAAAAGCTGAGAGAATTTAGCTCCCACAAACCACCTCTACAGTGCATTTTGGAGGGACTCCTATAGATGGAAGTATTCCTAAGGATAAATAGATGTCACCCAAGGGATAGACAAAGAGTACAGAATATGATTCATAACATGCAAAGAATGGAGGAGGAAGAAAAAGGAGGAAAAAAAAGAAGAACCTTTAGGTTGAGTTTATAATAGCATATGAAGTGAGTTAAATTATACTGTTAGATAGTAAGGGAATTACCCTTAAACCTTTGGTAACCACGATTCTAAAGCCTGCAATGCCAATAAGTACATACCTATCGATAATCACCCTAAATGTAAATGGTCTGAACGCATCAATCGAAAGACACAGAGTCCTGGAATGGATAAAAAAACAAGACCCATCTGTATGCTGCCTACAAGAGACTCACTTCAAACCCAGACATACACAGACTGAAAGTAAAGGGATCAAAAAAGTTATTTCATGCAACTAATAGGGAGAAAAAAGCAGGAGTTGCAGTACTTGTATCAGACAAAATAGACTTCAAAACAAAGAAAGTCACAAGAGTCAAAGGACATTACATAATGATAAAGGGGTCAGTCCTACAAGAGGATATAACTATTATAAATATCTATGTACCCAACACAGGATCACCTACATATGTGAAACAAATACTAACAAAGTTAAAAGGGGAAATAGAATGCAATGCATTCATTTTAGGAGACTTCAACACACCACTCATTCCAAACGGCAGATCAACCAGACAGAAAATAAGTAAAGCGACAGAGGCACTGAACAACATATTAGAACAGATGGACCTAACGGACATCTACAGAACACTCCATCCAAAAGCAACAGGATACACATTCTTCTCAAGTGTGCATGGAACACTTTCAGGAATGGATCATATCCTAGGCCACAAAAAGAACCTCAATAAATTCAAAAAGATTGAAATTGTACCAACCAGCTTCTCAGATCACAAAGGTATGAAACTAGAAATAAATTATACCAAGAAAATGAAAAAGCCCACCAACACATGGAGGCTTAACGACATGCTCCTAAACAATCAGTGGATCAATGACCAAATAAAAACAGAGATCCAGCAATATATGGAGACAAATGACAACAATAATTCAAAACCACAAAATCTGTGGACACAGTGAAGGCTGTGCTAAGAGGGGAATATATTGCAATACAGGCCTACCTCAGGAAAGAAGAACAATCCCAAATTAACAGTCTAAACACACAATTAATGAAAGTAGAAAAGAAAGAACAACTGAGGCCCAAAGTCAGTAGAAGGAGGGACATAATAAAGATTAAAGTGGAAATAAATAAAATTGATAAGAATAAAACAATAGAAAGAAACAATAAAAGCAGGAGCTGGTTGTTCGAGAAAATAAACAAAATAGATAAATCCCAAGCCAGACTTATCAAGAAAAAAGAGAGTCTACACACATAAACAGAATCAGAAATGAGAAAGGTAAAATCACTCTAGACACCACAGAAATACAAAGAATTATGAGAGAATACTATGAAAAATTATATGCTAACAAACTCGATAACCTAGAAGAAATGGACAACTTTCTAGAAAAATACTACCTTCCACGGCGGACCCAGGAAGAAACAGAAAATCTGAATAGACCAATTACCAGCAAAGAAATTGAATTGATGATCAAAAATCTACCTAAGAACAAAACGCCTGGACCAGATGGTTTCACTGCTGAATTTTATCAAACATTTAGTGAAGACCTAATACCCATCCTTCTTAAAGTTTTCTGAAAAGTAGAAGAGGAAGGAATACTCCCAAACTCATTCTACAAGGCCAACATCACTCTAATACCAAAACCAGGCAAAGACACCACAAAAACAGAAAATTGCAGACCAATATCCCAGGTGAACATAGATGCAAAAAAGACTCATTAAAATATTAGCAAACTGATTTCAAAAAATACATCAAGAGGATCATATACCATGATCAAGTGGGATTCATCTCAGGGATACAAGGTTGGGAGAACATTTGAAAATCCATCAACATCATCCACCACATCAAGAAAAAGAAGAACAAAACCCACATGATCATCTCCATAGATGCTGAAAAAGCATTTGACAAAATTCAACATCCATTCATGATAAAAATTCTCAACAAAGTGGGTATAGAGGGCAAGTACCTCAACAATAAAGGCCGTATATCACAAACCCACAGCCAACATTGTACTTAACAGTGAGAAGCTGAAAGCTTTTCCTTTAAGATCAGGAACAAGACAAGGATGCCCACTCTCCCCACTTCTATTCAACATAGTACAGGTCCTAGCCATGGTAATCAGACAACACAAAGAAATAAAAGGCATCAAGATTGGTAAAGAAGTCAAATTGTCACTGTTTTCAGATGACATGATATTGTACATAAAAAACCCTAAAGACTGCACTCCAAAACTACTAGAACTAATATCTGAATTCAGCAAAGTTGCAGGATACAAAATTAATAACAGAAATCTGTTGCATTCCTATATACTAATGATGAGCTAGCAGAAAGAGAAATCAGGAAAACAATTCCATTCACAATTGCATCAAAAAGAATAAAATACCTAGGAATATATATTGCATCAAAAAGAATAAAATACCTAGGAATATATCTAACCAAGGAAGTGAAGGACCTATACCCTGAAAACGACAAGACACTCTTAAGAGAAATTAAAGAGGACACTAATAAATGGAAATTCATCCCATCCTCTTGGCTAGGAAGAATTAATATTGTCAAATGGCCATCCTGCCTGAAGCAATCTACAAATTCAATGTAATCCTTATCAAAATACCAACAGCATTCTTCAATGAACTAGAGCAAATAATTCTAAAATTCATATGGAATGACACAAGATCCTGAGAAGGAAGGATAAAACATGGGGAATCATGCTCCCTGACTTTAAGCTCTACTACAAAGCCACAGTAATCAAGACAATTTGGTACTGGCACAGAAACAGACCTATAGACCTGTGTAACAGAATAAAGAGCCCAGATACAAACCCAAGCACATATGGTGAATTAATATACAATAAAGGAGCCATGGATATACGATGGGGAAAGACAGCCTCTTCAACAACTTGTGTTGGTAAAACTGGACAGCTACATGTAAGAGAATGAACCTGGATTACTGTCTAACCCCATACACAAAAGTAAACTCAAAATGGATCTAAGACCTGAATGTAAGTCATGAAACCATACAACTCGGAGAAAAAAAAATAGGCAAAAATCTCTTGGACATAAACATGAGCGACTTCTTCATGAACATATCTCCCCAGGCAAGGGAAACAAAAACAAAAATGAACAAATGGGACTATATCAAACTAAAAATCTTCTGTACATCAAAGGATACCAGCAGTAGAACAAAAAGACATCCTACAGTATGGGCGAATATATTCATAAATGACATATCTGATAAGGGGTTGACATCCAAATTATATAAGAGCTGATGCACCTCAACAAACAAAAAGCAAACAAGCCAATTAAAAAATGGGCAGAGGAGCTGAACAGACACTTCTCCAAAGAAGAAATTCAGATGGCCAACAGGCACATGAAAAGATGGTCCACATCGCTAGTCATCAGAGAAATGCAAATTAAAACCACAATGACATATCACTTCGCAGCAACACAAATGTTGGCGAGGATGTGGAGAAAGGGGAACCCTCCTACCCTGCTGGTGGGAATGTAAACTAGTTCAACCATTGTGGAAAGCAGTTTGGAGGTTTCTCAAAAAACTAAAAATAGAAATACCATTTGACCCAAGAATTCCACTCCTAGGAATTTACCCTAAGAATGCAGCAGCCCAGTTTCAAAAAGACATATGCACCCCTATGTTTATCGCAGCACTATTTACAATAGCCAAGAAATGGAAGCAGCCTAAGTGTCCATCAGTAGATGAATGGATAAAGAAGAGGTGGTACATATACACAATGGAATATTATTCAGCCATAAGAAGAAAACAAATCCTACCATTGCAACAACATGGATGGAGCTAGAGGGTATTATGCTCAGTGAAGTAAGCCAGGTGGAGAAAGACAAGTATCAAATGATTTCACTCATCCGTGGAGTATAAGAACAAAGCAAAACCTGAAGGAACACAACAGCAGCAGACTCACAGAACCCAAGAATGGACTAACAGTTACCAAAGGGAAAGGGACCGGAGAGGATGGGTGGAAAGGGAGGGATAAGGGGGGAAAAGGGACATTACGATTAGCACGTATAATGTAGTGGAGGGGAGGACACGAGAAAGCCAGTATTTATAGAGAAGAAAAGTAATGTTTCTATAGCATCTTACTACGCTGATTAACAGTTACTGTAATGGGGTATGTGGGGAGACTTGATGATAGGGGGTCTAGTAACCATAATGTTGTTTAAGTAATTGTACATTAATGATACCAAGATATATATATATATATATATATATATATATATATATATATATATATAGGCAGAATCAGTAGAACTTCTTGGTCAGTTGATTGTGGGGAGCAAAAGGATTTGTCCAGAATGACTGGTAGACTCCTGGGTCCTTAGGGTCCAGTTGATTGTGGGGCTGCTGATTGAGATTTGGGATGTGTGCACAGGTCTATGGTGAGAGCGATGAGTTCAGTTTGGGACATGTTATGTGAGAGATGTACTGTCAAAAGAAGGGCTAAAATGGGGTTGGGGAAAAAAGTGCTTGTATTCTATTAATCTTTAAAAATTTTTATTAAAAAAATGCTCATGTGTAAGTGGACTTGCACAGTTCAAACCCATGTTGTTTAATGGCAAACTGTGTTTTCACATATTATTTCTGACCCTTACTCTTGGGCCTCTTACATGGGGCTTCATTCATGCATATGTTGATGGTGTCTATGTCTCTGCAGCTTTGTTGCATTTTTCCATTATTTTCTCATTTCTGTTATTCCGTCTCTATAACCAGTTACCTGTAATCAAGTGCAAAAATCCTCTCTTCTTCCAGGTAATGTGCTAGTGAGCCCTTCTAATGAATTTTGCATTTCAGTTATTACAATTTTTAACTCCTGATTTTTGGTTATTTTTTTTTTAAAATAGTTTTTCTTTCTGTATCTCTTTCTCCTTATGCTATTCTCCATCTCAGTTCTTTAAAAATGGCTACCTTTTGTTCACTTGGTATATTTAAAGGAGCTGACTTAATATCTCTGTCCAGTAAATCTAACCTCTGGACTTCCTCCAGGATAGGTTTACTGACTGCTTCTTTTCCCTGGGAATTAGCTAACCTTACTGTTCCTGTGTGTGTCATAATTTTTTGTTAAAAATGGACATTTTAAATAATAACATAAGGTGGCAACATTGCGCATTAGATTCCACTCTCTAAGTTTTGCTGCTGTTGTTTGTTTAATGACTTTCCTGGTCTTGTTCTATAAAGTCTTATTTTTTCAGTCTCTGAAGTTTGTGCCTTGTTAGTGTGAAGTAGATAATTGAACAGTAATTGCAACCTTGAGTTTTGTGATGTTTACCAGGCTAATTCTCTGGAAATTTGTGACTCTGCTTTTGCCTTCATTTCCAGCGTGTGTGGTGACTCAAAGTCTTCCTGAGAGATGAAGTCACTCTGAGGTCTTTCCTGGACATGCACATAGCTCTGTACATGCATGTCACCTTCTAGATTCCCAGAAATATATTGTGACTTTTCAAAAACCTCTGCAGACATCCAGTTACCAAGATTTTCCTTTTAAATGTATTGCAAGCATTTTGGTTTTCTCCTCAGGCAGCTTGAATTTAAACACTTGTCACCAATTCTTTTTCTCAACAGTTACCTCGGGCCTAGAGTTTCTCAGTGAGCAAACACTTAAGTCAAATACAAGCCCTGTGAATGGGAATTTCCCAGGGAGCTTCAAGGAAAGTCAAATAGTGAAAAATATGTGGGAAAGAGGTATTTTGGGGAGCTCTAAACCAATTCTATGCCATCTAGAGACTTACAGATTCCTGCTTTCCACATCTAGTTCAAAACTGGTGAGAGGGGGATATAAATAGGGCAAATTAAAATGACACAAAACTCATTATTTTTACCGAGATTCAGGCATTTTGCTTTAATAAATGATCCTGAGGTTGTTGCAAGTCTTTGGTTGATTTCCAGAATTCTGAAAAACTGAATTTGGCCATTTAGCCCAGGTTGTCATTGCTTTTACAGAGGAGCAGGTTTTCAGATTTCAGAGATCCTTACTCTGGCATTTAAGGAGGGCTCCCAGTTATATTTTACATTGAGCCTTTCTGTTGCTCATCTTGGACAGACGTGAGTGAGACCATATTCAGGAATAGTAGTCATCTGTTGACTATATCCTGACTATAAATTGGAATCAGCTAGGAGGCCTGAAAGTGCTGATATCCTGTATACACTTAACTGACTTTGAGTGAGGCTCAGACTTTAAGGAAACGTTTCCAGGTGAATTCACTGTGCAGCTAGGACTGAGCACGATAGTTTTGGTGAAAGAAAGCAAGAAGACTATAACATCTGAGCAAATGGTTTTCCCTCTAGAAAGAACAGTGGACACTCTAGGGAAGTACAAGGGAAGGAACAGAGAGATTTACAATGAAAACCTGCATGGCCCAAATTAGCTAGGAATAATGACATAGTCCCAGGCATGAATAATTATAAACACAGGTCTATACAAATGAGAATATTTAAATTCTCTAGTCCTCAGAGAGGCATTTGGTATCCAAAGGGTTCAAGAGAAGAAAGGAGGAAAATTTTAAGGGAACAAACTGAAATCACCACCTCAGAGGAGCACAGATTCTTCTTAAAACTTAAAATACCTACTTAAAACTACAGCGAGATTCTCCACAAGGACAAAATGGGTACAGCCCCTGGCAGTGAGGAACTGATAAAACTGCTTATAAATGTTTGGAGATACTTGAGAGCAGGTCAGAAACATTTACAATAGAATATTGAAATATCAGGAAGTCACACAACTCTATTATTGCTGTAGGAGCTGAGGTATGGGGTCTGCCAAGGAATTCAAGGAGGTGGTTTCTAAACGCAGACCCAGTAGGATTCAAATTATATGATTTAGTGATGGGAGGGAATAAGAAGACAAAAATAAGGACTTAGAAAAAAATAGCTTAAAAGTAGCCCATAACCCTTCCAAGATAACCAGAATATTCTTTCAAGCATTTGGGCAGGAAGAGCTATTCCAAAAATTATGAAAAACATTCCAGTCAGATTCAGGCTTCAAGTCAGTCTGGATTAATGGTAGAAGATGGTGGAACAGTGGCTGGGAAGAAAAGAGAAAAAGAAACTATGAACATTGAGTCCTCCTATCATGCTTGGGGTGGATAGAAAAGGACAAGAAAAAGTGAAAATTTTAATCCTGAGCATTTCTTGGAACTAACTTATATTGTTCCAGTTTGATTATTAAGGAATGAAAATCTACTAGCATTTTAAGTAATAAAGGCAATCTACAGAATAACTAAAAATTAATATAATTTGTAAACAAATCAGAGATGGGAGGGAGGGAGCCTTGCAAAGAAGTGTTAGTAACAAAAATGCTCTCCTCTGTCATCATGTGAAATCATACCTTTTTCTAAAGTGCTAAGATGTTGGGCAAAATGTACAAATTTATAAAGCTCATTACTATGAAAATTAGACTATAAACTTCCAAATTGCCAGTAGGAAAATGTGTGCCCTCGAACACATGCATTAAACAAAGAACAAGAAAACTGACAAAATAATGGAACATTAAAATTTCAAAAAGTGGCAAGATTAAACTCAAGCATATCATCTTTATGAAGAAATATGCATGGAAATATATACATGAATATAGATGTAGATATTCTGATATTAAAAGGAAAAAATGACTCAAGTGGCTTAAAGTATAAAGCCCAAATATAAACAGTTTAACAAAGCGACTTAAATGATTTAAGAGTTAAAGTTACACAATGAATATGTAATAGCAGTGAATGTATAATGAACAAGAAACCTGGAACTGCTAAGTCTAAGTTCAATGTTAAAGGATGTTTAAAAGAGAAAAGTTATCACCATTATATGGCAGGTCCCAGCAAGAACCAGATGGCCTGTCCAAACTGGACTAATTTGTAGAGTGTGTTTGATAAGGCAAATGATTTTTAAAGTGTGAGATTTACTCCTGTCCATCCATGACCCATCAAGTAGACAAAAAACTAAGAATATAAAGGATTGAAACTGAAGTGTGTTCATACTGTACTGTGTTAACAGCATACACCTTATTTTAAACCTCCATAATATATTTTGAAACACAGAGGTAAAAGAAAATCCTCCAAATTATTTTTAGAGTGCTAACTAAATCCTAAGTAGACCAACAAAGAAAATTTGCACAAATACATGTGCATGAACACACACACACACACACACACATATGTGCACTAACTTGTATAAAGGTTAAGAAAAATCAATAAATACAATTCAGCAGTAAACTACACAATAATGCACCGTGACCAAATGATGTTTGCTTAAGTCAAGAATACAACGGTGATTTGGGATATAGACAATCTGATAAAGTCATAGCATGATATAATTTAAACATAATTTAATTTCATATGTGTTTAAATGATTACATCATACCTACCATATTAATCATTTGGTGAAGTGTCACCATATGATTTCTTTAAAGATGAAAAAATATGCCCTTTACAAAGTTTATCACAATTAATCTTGGTAGACCAGGTGATTCATGCGTTAGCAGGGACGCATCTTGGCAGCTCCTGAGGTGGAAAGGGCTCGTTAGTGTCACTGCGGGGTCCCCCGCTGTACCTCCGTGTGCTGTGCAGTGAGGTGGGCTCAGGGACGCATCTCCATTTCTCGCCTTTGGGATGGTCCTGCCTGGAGGGAACCCCTATTCAGCTCTTCTCATCCAACACGGCCATGCCTGGGGGCCGAAGACCACAGACCAGGTGTCCATGGCAGGGAGCCCCGACGCCTCTCCGTCCGGAGCGCGGACTCTCCCTTAGACCCCATCTGTCACAGGAGTGCTCCCCGGATGCC
>JAQQAC010008525.1:29602775-29631651 GCA_029783875.1 Phataginus tricuspis
GACTCTCCCTTAGACCCCATCTGTCACAGGAGTGCTCCCCGGATGCCTCCCCGTCCGGAGCGCGGACTCTCCCTTACCCCATCTGTCACAGGAGTGCTCCCTGGATGCCTCCCCATCTGGAGCGCGGACTCTCCCTTAGACCTCATCTGTCACAGGAGTGCTTTGGCCTCCCACCTGCTTTGCTTTGTGTCTTATTTCAATTCTTTTAGAAACTGTCCAAAGAAGGGATGCATCAAGTGCTGGTAAACAGGATGAAAAATATATTAAAAATCAGAATCACACTTTTGAGGTTAAAATAAAAAAGCTATTTATTGGAAGTAGAAAACAATTCACATTATCACAAGTATGAATTAACACCTGGGAAGGAACATTTGGCAGGACGGCACACGTACTCGTCGATGATACCACTGTATGCCGCGGGAAAAAATCACCCAATTTAAAAACCGTTAAAATATCTGAGAAAGTTCAGGGAAGCTCTGAAGGAAGGGTTATGAAATTGATGTACAAAAACTGTTAGTATGACTAGTAAGAAAATATAATAGAAGAAACTCTCACACTCACACTGGAAATCAGTGAATATAAATGCTTTTAGAAAGATAAGAATTGTGTTGGAACTGTATGACGAAAATATTTAAACATAACTGAGGGACTTCAAAAACATAATCTAATTTAAGATAATGTAACTATACTGACTTTTTTTTGCTAGAAATATTGATATTGTAATGATGGAAATTTTCTAGGTTAATTTTTAAATTGAATATGATAAAATTTAATATACTCACAATATGTCATTTGCATTCTCAAAAGATAATTTTGTTTAGCTTTACAAAATGACATAACAGTCTGTCTAAAAAAGTGAAATAGGTAAAAATAAACAAAATAAATTTTAAATATAAAGCATGGTGGTGGTAGATATTGGCCCTATAATATATTAAAAATACATTATGAAATTTTTAGAAATTAACACTGTAACTTCATATATCTCAATGGGATCATTATTCAGAAAAAAATCCAAGCATAATGGAGATTTAGATTAAGATTTGCAACAGTGAGTGTAAGAGAATTCATTAGAAAATGCTATTGTGATTTTTTTGTTCACATTAGTAACTGTTGCATTCATATTAATAATAATAATATCTAAATTACATTTAGTGTACCTGTCAGTCATGAATGATTCAAATTATTCTAAGGAGTTACGCACTTATAAATGACTCAATGTTTTCCAGATTGATAATGTTACTGAAACATCTGCTGGGGAAAAGTTTGTAAACGATATGAATTGCATGCTATGCATGACAGTTTATTCCCTTTAGTAACAAAAAATCATGTAAATCTGTAAGAAGAAAACACCCAGACAGAAAAATGAGCACTTTATATGAACTGAAAGTTCACAGACAGACAAATACCCAAAGAGCACATGGAAAGATGCTGAACTTTGGAAAAGCATGCATCTCTAGACAGTAAGTTAAGCCAACTTCTTATCAACTGGCAGACAGTCCTTGTGAACTGTGGCAAAACCACCAGACCCACACACTTCAGGCAAGAAGGGGCCTTGGCACAAATATTCCAGTTGACATTTGCCAGTAGATGTGTACATTTAAAATGCACATTAAACTGTGATGAGCAATTCCAGTATTAGGAGTTTAAATTATGCATAGATAAAAATTGTAAGACATGTAAACAAGAGTGTCAGTAGAGCCTTCTTTGTAGTTCTAAAAAGATAAAGGCAACATTAATGCCCTTCAGGGCTGAAATGGATTAAAAGATTGATTCACTCCATGATAGCATTATACGGAATATCATACATATATTTTTTTAATGGGACAGGATTATATGGAAAGAGTTTGAAACTCTGTCAGTAGGAAATTAAGCCAAGGCCAAGAAATGGTTTGACGTGGTCATGGTCACACGCATGTGTGTGTTGTGTGCATGTGCACACACGCTGGTGGGTGGAGGGGGTAGACTGTGAGTTTCTTTGAATTGTTTTGAATTTGTATGAACTTACTGTCTGACTCTTTTAATCTTGTGCATGAAATACTTTTACTTACCAACTCTCAGAAGGATCATCACCTAGATGCGCGCACACGCACACACACGCACACACACACACACACACACACACACACACACACACACACACACCTGTTAGTACAGACTTAGCCTCAGAATATTACTGCATCATGACCACCCTTTGTTAGAAGGGGCAGGTGCTTTCATTTTCCTTAGCAGCCATACAACTGGCCACGGAGGTGTTGAGATCTTTCTAGAAAGATCTAGAAACCAAGACCTGGGAGGAGAATGTGACTGTGTGCATCTGTGCTCACCCACGCTCTGATGGAGATTCTAAATAGTTTGGTGGGGGATTCCTTATATCTCAGTTAGTGATGGAAAGAAACTCAGTATTTTTTAGACAGGAAAGTTAAGAAAAATGTGAGAAATCTTACTTTTAGGAAATTTCCAAAACCTGTTGCAGGTTGTTTGTTCTCCTCGGTTCTTGTCCTCACCATAACAGAGAACTGAAAGGCAGAGGCACAATAGCAAAGCAGAGCTAAAGTTTTATTTGAATGCGCTCCATGGAAGGAGCCGGCCAGAGTCATGGTAGACAAAGGTCCCTGATCTCTTAGGGGAAGGTCTGCCTATCTGACCCAGACCCCTTCATTGATAGGGTGAGGCTGTATGATTGACAGCTCTAGTTATACACCCATTCCTCTTGGTGTACATGTATCTTCCCAAAAAGTGCACAGAAAAGCTGGGGGGTGTCAGGCAGGGTCAAAAGGGCAATTTTATTTTAATGAGATTATGATGAGGTGTGGTTTCAGCTGCTCTTAGTTTTGTTAGATCCTGCCTGCGTCGGGACCTGGGTGGGACTGGTTTGGCCTGGTTTGACCTAGTCTGGACAGGTTGTCTCCCTGCTAAGCTTGGGCAGAGTTTGGGCAGTTTTTCCCCTTGAACCTTATCTTCCCCCTCCCCAGCTGTGCATATCATCTTTCTACCTAACAGAACCATGATACATAACAGATAATATCGAGTTCTCCTGTGCATCATGCATAATGTTAAAGTTCATCTATGTATTTTAACCTCCATCTGACTTATCTTCTAAATCCGTGCCAGAGGAATCAGTAATATGTCAAATTAATAAAACATCTAAAAGAAAACTTTAGCCAAAATTTTCAGTTATTTTCAAAATACCTAGTGGGTAACAAAATTATTTGTTTCTCTCCATCCGTGCTTGCTGTCTGGCAGCGCTGCTGTATAAGCCTTTGGTCACATGAAATTTGGGTTTCAAAGGAGGTAAGGATGGATGGAAAAGGTGTAGATAACCTACAAACTGCAAAATGAGCTACCAGTGCAGCTGTAGGTGCATCAGTTACCATCTGCAAACATCTGGAGAGAAAAAGTCATGTTTGAAAGCCCAGGATCAAAGCTCTGCCTAGCCCAGGATGGCTTTACCGATTTACACAATTACTGAGGAAATGGAGTGCAGCAGACGTCGATATTTTGGGACCTCATTCACACCTGAAACATAAGCATCTCTAGTGCTTTTCTACATTCATTCAGATTATTTCATACGGTAGCTCACCAGCTTGTGGGATGCAAGCTCAATGAGGGCCTGATCTAAAAGCAATGATAAATGTTCCAAATTAGAGCAAGACTTAGGAATCTCGGAGTCGTCTGTGCTGCTGCTGATCTGCACGTGGTGATAGCTGGAGCATGGTGATTGTCTTCTGTATTCACATAAAGCACACAAAATGGAAGAAAAGCAATTCACGTTTATTTTCTTTCATTTAAGCTCACTGCATTTGACAGCTTAGAATCCCTTATAATTACTTCAAAGACCTTTAATAAGTCCATGAAGCATATTGAACAGAAGTCCAGAATACTATGATTATTTCATAAACTTTTCAGCAGGGTCAGCTGTGACCGTCTTCAGCACTTGGCACTTCGCAGTCCAGTTTCATTTGTGTCCCGTCGTCTCAGCTGGTGCCTACACAAGGCAAGTCATTGTAGTGTCACTGTGCTCGTTTTACTTCAGGAAACCGGGCTTGGCTGAATCAAGGGCCTCGCCCAAGGGGAACAGCAGAGCTCCAGATGGAGATCAAGGCCCTCTTCTAAATTTCAAATGCCCATCCTCTCCCAAGGGGCGTAGTCAGCAAAGACCCTAGGCTATGATTTGAGGGGCAAACTGGAAAAACCTCAGTATGACAACCCCCAATTGTGTCTTTACCTGGGGTCTTGTAAATCAAGCCCTAGAGACCTATTTTATTTCGATTTTACCTCCTTCCTGTAGGTAATACCAACTACGAGACCACAGCTGTGTGCAAAACATTAATACGTAATAATAAAAAGGAAAGGGAAACCTTAAATTGCTAGATAACTGTACAGTTTACCAAGTATATTCACACATGTGACTGCGTTTTATATTCATCCCAATGGTGTTGAAAAGGAGGGCAGGTGTTATTTCTCTGTTAGGAAATTTTACAGGCCAGTGGAGGAGATAACACCTTAACCCATTCCAGACATAATCTACTCGTTGCCATTCTTCCCTGTGTGCTTTCCTGTTATCCATTCCTTTCCTCTCGATTGGTCAGGCCCTAATTATCTTACACTGAGTCGGAACCACTGTGTATCACCGTGTTAGACCTGCGTGGGAATGGAAAACGGACTTTGGGACTTGGGATGCTTCCGTGAGCATTTACCTGCCACCTTCCAATGCCTCTGTGAACCATACATAATTTCTGTAATTTCACAGAATTCCCCTTTTTCACTGCTCTCGAACCATGTGTCCAGGCGGAGTGTGTGACTGAATGACTTCATGGCCAGTGTCCACAGTGCACTCAGCACCCTGCCTGGTGCTGATGGCGTCATTCACAACAAACTGAAATGCTTCAGTTTCAATCTTCCGGATGTGTCACTGTTGTTATTTTATGCAAACATAATTGCTTTTATTGACTGGGCCAAATTTCATAAATTATGGGTATTTTAGGAAAGATAGGGTGTCAGTAAAGCTGTCTCTAATTTTAGTCATGTAAAGAGCAAAGAACCAAAAAGTAATCACCTAAAATATAGAGGTTATGCTGGTAAGAATAATTAGGTAGCTCTTATTTCCCTCGCCCAATGGTTAGCTAAGAGTCACTGACATGATCCTGGTATGTGAGGTATTCTTGTTAAAATAAATTGCACTTGATTAAATTGCTGTTTCATTTCTGAGCCTAATGTCAAAATATTTTCTTAGGTTTTATACGCTTTGCAGGAGGGCCGTGCATTTTGTATGCATTTACAGTGAAAAATAGTTTGGATCAAATTCACATCAACCTTGCCCTTTTCTGCATGGCATAAATGTATTTATAAGATAGTACTTAAAACTTGGAGTTCGGAAGCTTGTTTTTCAGTGTAAATACTTCAGGTCACTTCAGTTCCAGTTGTCCTGCTGGAGGAGGGGGGCCCTGAAGACCCTACGGTCCCCTGGTTCCCTGATTTCCAGGCTTTTGAACAGGGCCTGCAGGCACCCTCTGCATGGCTGCTAGGCAGGACCATGCACACTCTGAACGGGTCCCGCCCCACCCTGCCCAGGCCAGCCCCTCCTTCCTCTGCCCCATTCCCTGCTGCCCTGTGGCCTTCCTGGTGTGCCCCCTCTCCTGGCCGCTGCCACGCGTGGTGCCGATCCAGTGGCCTGGGTCTCCGTGTCTGGCGTGCCCCCTCCCCTGGCGCAGCCCTTAGCAGTGACACGTCCTGTCACACACCAGCCCATGTGCCTTTCACATGTCATCAGAGCTCGCAGGACAAAGTCTAAGCTCTTCAAACGGCATGTGCTGTAGGCCAAGGCCCCCACCTTCTCTGGCTCCCTGCCACGTCCCATGTGCCTTTCTAAAGCCCACCTCCCATGAGGACCCTGCTCACTCTCTGCCCCCAAGTGGCTCCTGCTGTCCCCTCTGCTCTCAGAGATGGGATGGCTCCCTGCTCAGAGCCCCTCCCGGACCACCATTCCTGCCCACCCTCTGAACACCCTTTCCGTTGAGGCTCTCACACTGAGCCCATAGATGGGTGCATGCACCCAATGGTCACTGGCTGTCCACCTCCCTCCTCAGGCAGTTGATGTCGGGCTGCCTCTGTCTGTCACTGTGTCTGTGAAGCTGGTAGCCCTGCAGACAGACTGTCTCTCAGCAGGCTTTTAGCTCCCTGACCTTCTCGCTCCCATTGATTTTGTCTTCGGTTGCACACTGGGCACCCATCCCATGGTGTGTCCCAGTCTGCAGCCTTCATGGACCAGCTGGAGGGACGACCTTCACTGACCACAGCCTCCTGTCTCTCATATCCTTTCTTCACACACCCTGATTTGAGCAAATGTTCCCTGTCACGGAGACTTTCAATCCAGGGACACCCCCCAACAGGGCTCTCGGTTCCCTATACACCCGTGTTCACACTAGAATCTGTCCCCTGTGTGACCCCCTCCCTTTTTACACACTTTCAACAAGCGTAATCTTCATTCCACAATCCCTAAGTTAAGTCTAATGTTGCCAATTCTGTCTACATCAAAACACCTGAAAATTGTTGGGAAAAAATGCACACCTATGCCAACCACACTCATTTTATATCCACGACCGCCGAGTTCCCAGGGACCCCCCCCACACTCTGTCAGTCTTACTATGGTTTGCTAACCTAGTTCTCTTTGAAGTCACTACTCCCCTTGTGGTGTCTCTTAACTACCAGCTCCTCTCTCCTCTCTCCCATTGGATGACCTCGCTTCTTATTTTTCTGAGAAAATAGGGAAACACCTTAAGAGTACCTCCGCGCTCCCCAAAATCATCCTTGCCAGGGTCACTGGTGAATGTTGCCGAGTTCAGTGATGAATCCTGGTTTCATTTCTGTCTGCATTTCACTCTCTGACACAGGTCACGGTGTGCCTTTTGCTTGAAGCCCGCTTTCCTCCTGGGAGCACCCATGCTCTCCGCCCTCCCCACCTCCCTGCCCACCCTCAGATCCTGTGCATACCCCTCCTGAATACCGCCGTGCCTGGGCTCCCCGCTGGCCCTCCCCTCCTCTGTGAGCCGCAGCGGGCCTCACGCTTCCAGTGCCGCCTTGAAACTGACAGCTCCCGGTTCTGCATCTCAAATCCCTGGCCTTCTCCTGAATCCCACGCTTATGGTCCCCATCGCCCACCAGACTCCACCACTTGGCCTTTCTGTCAGGCCTCTTGATGATAACTTGTCAAAATCCAAGCCATGTGGGACAGGTGCAGTGACCCTGTCACCCTGCCAGCGATGGCGGTGAGATGGGAGGCCTGCCCTGGGCCCCCCGCTGGCCCAAGGCCCAGGAAGCACCCACATGCAGGCTTGGTGGCCCTCTGGCATAGTCCTGCAGAAGTACCCTCTCCCTGCTCTGTCTCTCTCTGTCCCCGTCTTGTGTCTTGCTTAACTCTTGCCTTCACCGTCACCTCAGCGCCCACTCCCGACGGCCCTCGGAGACAGTGACGGTGCCCTCGTCCTGCGGAGGGCACACTGAGGCTGAGCCTGCCCCGTGCTTGTCTGTGTCCTTCAGCTCGTGCGTCAAGGGGCCGATGGGGAGTGTGGTCCAGGCCCGACTTCCTCCAGGCCGAGTTCTTCCCACCCCATTGCTCGTGCACTTTCTGGGGAAAGAACAGTGTCCGGCTCCAGCCCGTGGGGGGCGGCCTTGGGGAGGGACTTCACGGTGCTGATCAGCAGGTGTGCCCACTGCACAGGATGCCACTTCCCTGAGCCTCAGGGCCGCCTTCTCCCACCCACATCCTCCCTCGGGGAGCCTTGCTGCGCTGGGCAGAGGAGTCCCCCAGACAGAGCTGCGGACCCTGCAGAATGGCAGCACGACGCCGGGAAGGAGGCTGTTCTCTCAGGCCTTGGTCTCTGCAGCAGGGGCAGGTGGTGGGACAGATGGGTGAGGGCTCTCTGGGCACCTCTAGGCCCCTTTGCTGACCTCGGGATCTCAGGTTATTCTCATCCATCCACGCTGGCCGTCCCTGCTGAGACCCATGGGGCCTGCGACCAGCTCTCTGAGCTCGTGTCCCGTTGCCCTGGCCTTGCCCCCCACTCCAGCCAGACGGGCTTCCTCGCTGCCCCTCCACACTTCCAGGCGGTTCCCTACTGGGCCTCGTGAACCTTCTCTGCCCTCTTCCTGGAATGCTTTCCCAGATATTAATAGTATTCAATTCTTCATGTATTTCTTACCTGTTCAAATATCATCTTTCTTGATAAATCTTTGGAAATCCTATCTAAAAAAGAACTCACATCATTAAAGAAAAATGTTCTTCGCAGCATTTATTGCTAGTGTAACATATATCTGATTACTTTTTTATCGTCTGTCTCTTTTATATTGTTCCATAAAGTTTTTCTTTTATTCTCAGTTATTTCTGGAAGTAATTTCAATAGCTTCTCAGTAAATATCTGTTGACTGGATGAATACATGCGACAGCCCCTGCTGGCCTTAACTCTGGGCTGCATTCACAAAGACTCACCTGCCCTGTCCTGTGTGTACGGTCGGGACAGGGGCGCAGGGCAGGCGCGCAGGGGGTCCCATCAGAGGACCGTCACAGGAACTCGCCGGCGGGTCAGTGGCAGTCAGAATAACGGTGGTCGACGTCATAATGCCAAAGAAGAGACAGGATTTTTAAAATATGGAAGGCAAACAGCTTTATTTGTATTTTATTCATTCACTTTTTTCCAATCTGAGGAAAATACAGTATGAAAAGAGAAAAACTCTGTCTTCAGTGAACAAAGGAAACAAGGCACAAACCCCAACCCGTAGGATCTGTCTCTCGGAGTGCGGTGGGGCGCACACCAAGGGCAGGAGGCGCCGAGATTTCACAGCTAAGTCCTCGAGCCTCAGGCCAAATAGAAGCTGTTCGAAAATAAGGACCAAAGCCCTCAGAGAGCCCAGCAGCATGCAAGCCCTTCTCTCTGGGGCCAGCTCCCTGTCCCTTGCAGCCCTCGGCTCCGGGGCAGAACATCCGGCCCAGGGCCGTGCCCTGCTGGGACTCCACAGAGCAGGGCCTGTCAGCAGAGCTCATAGATGGGTAATGCGCACCTAGGGGGTCTACCAGGGACATGCAGTTCTGCCTGGGACCTTGATAAACGTCACGAGAGACCCTTAGCTGAAAACAAAATTAGAGGTGTATAGGTTTATTCAGGAGAAATCACACTGTTCGTGCCCTTGAAAAAGTTGAACTGCTATTGGCAGAACAGGGGTGTGAGGGTCCTTGAGTTATTCCCGGTCCGGGCAAGGCCGGGACTAGGAGGAAGGGTGCTGCGCAGGGCGGTCCGCGGGCAGCAGCAGGGGAGAGCACGGAGCCGAGCAGCCGGTGCTGCCCATCGCCATCCTGACGGCGGGGTCCACGGAGGCACGTGGGAATGGCAGGATGGAGGCCCTGCTGAGACTCTTATGGACAGAGCTGGGGGAGGGAGTCTGCTTCCTGTAAACCACATTTGAACCCTGGGTCCAAAGGCGCCAGGGGTCGTGAGAAAACTGAACTCGATTTTCTGTGGCTGGGAAGTGAGTGGACCTTGGGATGGGGTTGACTGTGGGGTGTGTACTGGAGCAAGGAGCATGAGCGAGGACACAGATGTGGTCTAGCAAGCCGGCCTCCCCTGCCCGCCTGCACCGGGAACATCACACCTGAGGGCTCGCTCTGGTCTTTCCTTTTAGCACCTTACCAGCGAGCTCGTCAGTGTTGTCTTCTGGGTCTTCTGACTTCTGAACCATAGGCATAGCACAAGTTGGGATTCCCAGACCACTCATGATGGCAGGTCAGAGCTGAGCACCCTCGGGGGCCTGCCATCTCATGTTAAAGGCCACGGAAAAATGAAGAGATTTCCGAAATATAGTTCAGTTTTCATCCACTTCACACCCAGTGTCATCTTTGTCAAGTGAATCCTCTATCATTATTCAGTTAATACTGTTTTATTCTCTGCTAAGTATTTAAAATATCATGTTTCCATCCTGTCAATACTGTACAAACTGTACTAATAAGTACTAATTCAGAAAAAGGATGTCTGGTTAGCAAATTTGGTAAATTCTGGGCTAAAGGTCTCTCTATTGATGACCCTCCTGAATCATTTAATACCTTCTATGTTTTGTAAAATGAGGAATTACCTGGTATTAACTATTTCTCATGGTCATTTTGGAATTGTAATACTGTTTCATAAATTTGATAAGCATGTGAACACATTTAAGAAATCTGCTTCATTTGGACACATGGTATTTCCTTTATGATATATTCAAATCTGAACTAGCCATCATGCATTTACATGGGGAAGGTGTTCAAACACATATGATAAACTGTTTTTGTCTTTGAAAATTCATGGCCATGTAGGTGCCTCAGATTCTCATAATCACCATTGTGTCCCAGACCACTTGGTCTGCCTGTCTCTGTGGACCAACCTCACACTGGAGTTTTAAACCGTCAACACTGAAATCTCAGTGGAGGCAAATGAAAATCATTGTGCTCTAAGGTGAGTAAGCAGGGCAGGGAAATTAGGCTGGAAGAACGTAGAGTGAGACAGCTTGAGGTTGTTTGGATATCGTGACTCATCAGAAATGCTACTGTGCCAGGAAGTTTTAAGGAAATGGGCTAAACAAATACAACTGTATTTCCTGCTCCTTATTACCAGCTTCTGTTAGACAGTGGGTTGAAGCAGGCAGCAGGGAACCAAATCAAGGTCAAATGAGATGTTAGACGTCTCACATGCCCTCATTAAACACGAGGATGCGTGGAGAGGGAAGAGCTGAGGGAACAGTTACACAGGACCCGGGAGGCTGAGGCAGTGTGCCCACGAGCAGGGTGCATTTCTCCAGCTCCCAGCCCATAACCACAGGCAAGGTGCATTCCCCCAACCCCTAGCCTGTGCCCAGGAGCAAGGCATGTTCCCCCAGCTCTGTGCCCACGAGCAAGGCATGTGCCCCAGCTCCTGACACGCCCACACCCCACCAAGGGTTGCTCAGCGACTCTCCCTTTCTGCAAGAGCAGTTGCTTTCACCCGCCAGTTTATTCAGGAAACTGATCAAGTGGTTTCTAGAAGTCTTCTCCAATCACGTGTGGCTAATTTATATTCAGAAAGGGGTCACTCTTCTCCGATGTCAACATGAGATCCATTATTAATAATGTCATTGTGATTACCATTATCCGTTCACAGTTGAAATGGATTTCCTTTAATGCACAGCCTTACTAAAACCTTAGTGCCACTAGGTGCACATGTGTGTGCTAGACAAATTTTCTAGGATTTAAAGACTACATTCAAGCTACATTCCTCAGTAGGGGTTAAGGAAGTTCAGTAACATGCTTCAGAAGTTACAGCAGTAATAAGTTCACTCTAAACCACAAAACATCTTCTATGTAAACACCTGTAACAAATTCCTACATCAATACATCTATGTACATATAAAAGTGTAAATGATAAACTGCATTTTACCATCAGTGGATTCAATTCAGAACATTGTTGCATGTGATTAAACTCTTAATAATTTAGTAAATAAAAATGACAATAATCTAAAAGCAGGTATTTCTGGTAATAGTGTATGGAGTGTCCAGAGATGATTGTTGACTTAACAGAAAAGGGACTTTTGCTTTTGCTTTTAGTTGTGTGGGTGCAGGTTTACCGAGGTGGAGCGTGCGGCCTGGCCCGTGAGCATGGCCAGGCAGCCCCCTTCTCCTACTGCACTGATCCTCTTTTTCTCCACACACCAGCCCAGCCTTCCCTCCGTTCTGCTTTCTGTATCCATGAACTTGAACTTGCCGGTTCTCGATATTCCACCTACATGGCATCAGATGATATTTGTCTTTTTGTGCCTGGCTGAAGTCACCTTGTATAATGCTTTTAAGGTCCATCCCTTCGGTAGCTGTAGGTCCGAGTGTCATTCTTCTTCGTGGCTGAATAGTATCCGATTCTGTGTGTATACATGTGTTGCTTATTTGTTGCTGGACTCTTGGCTTGCTTCCATCTTTCGGCTATTGTGCATGAGTGAATGATGCTTCTGTGAAATGGCTATACAAGCATCTGTAAAGTCCCAGCTCCCAGTTCTTCTGAGTAAATATGCAGTAGTGAAGTCTGAGTTGTATGCTTATTCTCTCTAACTTTTCAGGAAGAACTGAGTTCTTCCTGCAGAAGCCCCGGGTTTTACATTCCAACCAGGAATGTACAAGGGTTCCAGACTCTCTGTCCTCACAAACACTTGCATTTTGTATAATAATAGCCATCTTAATAGGTATGAAGAGGTGTATTGTGACTTTGTTTCTCTAGTGCTTAACGACACTGAGCATTTTTCATGCGCTTAAAGACCATTTTCATATTGGAGCTGTTTTTGCTTAATCACGTTTATGTTTTTGCTTTTATTCATCTCAGGCTGTTTTCTGATTTCCCTTGTGATTTCTTGTTTGATGCATTGGACTTTTTTGTATTTAATTTCTTCATATTTATGAATTTTTCCAATTTTCCTTCTATTGCTAATTTCTAGTTTTATCCCACAGTGGTTGGAAAAGGTACTCTGTATGATTTCAATTTTTAAAGAATGCACTAAGACTTGTTTTGTGGTCTTATATGTGGACTATTCTAGTGAATGTTTCACACGAATTAGAAGGATTTGAGCTGAGCTATTGTGAACTGGATCATCCCAAATACCTGTCACGTCCAGTTGGTATGATGTTCTTCAGCGCCTGCTTCCTCACTGATCTTCCATTGGTTGTTCTGTCGATACTGAAAGTGGGGTATTGGTGTGTCCAAGTATTATTGTAGAAGTATCTATTTCTCTCTTCAATTCTGTGAGGATTTTTTGCTTCATGTATTCTTTGACTCTTTGGTTAGGTACATATGTGTTTGTAATTGTTATAGATCCTTGGTGGATTGAAACTTTTAGCACAGTATCATGTACTCCTTTGTCTCTCATAAGTTTTTACTTAGTTAAAATCTGTTTTTGACTGATAACATAAACACCTTCTCTCTCTTTTGGTTACTATTTGCACAGGGATTTTTCTCCCATCCTTTCACTTTCAGCCTCATTTTATCTTTTTTTTCCTTTTTTTTATTAAGGTATTATTTTTTAAATAATTTATTTTGGTGTCATTAATCTACAATTACATGTGCAATATTATGGTGATTAAACTACCCCCTTATGAGGTCCCCCCCACCAACCCCATTACAGTCACTGTCCATCAGCGTAGTGAGATGCTATAGAATCATTACTTGTCTTCTTTGAGTTGTACAGCCCTCCCTGTGCCCCCCAACATTATGTCTGCTAATCGTAATGCCCCTTTTACCCTCTTATCCCTCCCTTCCCACCCATCTTCCCCAGTTCCTTTCCCTTTGGTAACTGTTAGTCCGTTCTTGGGTTCTGTAAGTCTGCTGCTGTTTTGTTCCTTCAGTTTTTTCTTTGTTCTTATACTCCACATATGAGTGAAATCATTTGATACTTGTCTTTTTCGGCTTGGCTTATTTCACTGAGCATAATATCCTCTAGCTCCATCCATGTTGTTGCAAATGGTAGGATTTGTTTTCTTCTTATGGCTGAATAATATTCCATTGTGTATATGTACCACATCTTCTTTATCCATTCATCTACTGATGGACACTTAGGTTGCTTCCATTTCTTGGCTATTGTAAATAGTGCTGCGATAAACATAGGGGTGCATCTGTCTTTTTGAAACTGGGCTGCTGCATTCTTAGGGTAAATTCCTAGGAGTGAGATTCCTGGGTCAAATGGTATTTCTATTTTGAGTTTTTTGAGGAACCTCCATACTGCTTTCCACAATGGTTGAATTAATTTGCATTCCCACCAGCAGTGTAGGAGGGTTCCCTTTTCTCCACATCCTCGCCAATATTTGTTGTTGTTTGTGTTTTGGATGTTGGCCATCCTCACTGGTGTGAGGTGATATCTCATTGTGGTTTTAATCTGCATTTCTCTGATGATTAGCGATGTGGAGCATCTTTTCATGTGCCTGTTGACCATCTGAGTTTCTTCTTTGGAGAAGTGTCTGTTCATGTCCTCTGCCCATTTCTTAATTGGATTATTTGCTTTTTTTGTTGCTGAGGTGCGTGAGTTCTTTATATATTTTGGATGTCAACCCCTTATCGGATACGTCATTTATGAATATATTCTCCCATACTGAAGGATGTATTTTTGTTCTGCTGATGGTGTCCTTTGCTGTACAGAAGCTTTTCAGCTTGATATAGTCCCACTTGTTCATTTTTAGTTTTGTTTCTCTTGCCCGGGGAGATATGTTCATGAAGAATTCGCTCATGTTTATGTCCAAGAGATTTTTGCCTATGTTTTTTTCTAAGAGTTTTATGGTTTCATGACTTACATTCAGGTCTTTGATCCATTTTGAGTTTGCCTTTGTGTGTGGGGTTAGACAGTAGTCCAGTTTCATTCTCTTACATGTAGCTGTCAAGTTTTTCCAATACCAGCTGCTGAAGAGGCTGTCCTCTCCCCATTGTATATCCAAGGCTCCTTTATCATATATTAATTGACTGTATATGTTTTGGTTAATATTTGGATTTTCTATACTGTTCCACTAGTCTGTGGGTCTGTTTTTGTGCCAATACCAAATTGTCTTGATTACTGTGGCTTTGTAGTAGAGCTTGAAGTCAGAGAGCATAATTCCCCTGTTTTATTCCTCCTCCTCAGGATTGCTTTGGCTATTCAGGGTCTTTTGTGGTTCCATATGAATTTTAGAATTATTTGTTCCAGTTCATTGAAGAAAGCTGTTGGTAGTTTGATAGGGATTGCATGGAATATGTAGATTGCTTTAGGTAGTATAGCCATTTTGACAATATTTATTCTTCCTAGCCAAGAGCATGGGATGCATTTCCATTTGTTAGTGTCTTCCTTAATTTCTCCTAGGAGCGTCTTGTAGTTTTCAGAGTACAGGTCTTTCACTTCCTTGGTTAGGTTTATTCCTAGGTATTTTATTCTTTTAGATGCAATTGTGAATGGAATTGTTTTTCTGATTTCTCTTTCTGTTAGTTCATCATTAGTGTATAGGAAAGCAACAGATTTCTGTGTGTTAATTTTATATCTTGCAACTTTGCTGAATTCAGATATTAGTTCTAGTAGTTTTGGAGTGGAGTCTTTAGGGTTTTTTATGTACAGTATCATGTCATCTGCAAATAGTGACAATTTGACTTCTTCTTTACCAATCTGGATGCCTTCTATTTTGTTTTGTCTGATTGCCGTGGCTAGGACCTCCAGTACTATGTTAAATAACAGTGGAGAGAGTGGGCATCCCTTTCTTGTTCCCGATCTCAGATGAAAAGCTTTCAGCTTCTCACTGTTAAGTATGATGTTAGCTGTGGGTTTGTCATATATGGCCTTTATGATGTTGAGGTACTTGCCCTCTATACCCATTTTGTTGAGAGTTTTAATCATTTTATCTTTGTATCTGAAGTCAGTCTCTTGTAGACAGCACACAGATTTTACCCATCCTGCCCATCTCTGCCTTAGATGGAGAACTGAATCTATTTACATTTAAAGTAACAACTGAGCTAAATAGTGATAGCTAAAACTGAGCTATCATTTAGCTGTTTTTTGTACATCCTATAAATATGTTGTTGTAATTCATGTAACTAACATGGTCACCTGAGCGCACCCTAGTCTGAGTATCAAAGTGTACATGCTTGTCTTTCCGCCTTTATACTGATACCGTCCCATATAATTCTTCCCGCATTGTGTGCCCAAAACATAGGCATTCACAGTGTAAGTGCTGTTTTATGCATTTGCCTTTGAAATCATAGAACAAAAGAGGAATTAGAGAACGAAACACACTAATGTCGGCTTGTATATTTGCTCCTGGAGTCACCTCGACCAGTGTCCTTCACTCCCTCATCCTGCTTGTATTTGCTGTCCAGGGGTCCTCCAGCCTCAAGGACTAGTGTTAACATGTCTGCTAGGAAAAGTGGAAATGTCCTAAACTCCCTCAGTGCCTGCTTATTTGGGAAAGTCATAATTTGTCCCTCATTTTTGAAGGGCAGTATTTGATTTGGAATTCTTGGCCAACAGGGTTATTTTCCTTCCTTTCAGCACTGTAATTATGTCATCCCACTGCCTTCTCAACTCACAGTTTGTTGTGGGCAGTGAGGTCTTGACACCATGACCACTGTGACAAGTCACTTTTCTCTGGGGCTTTGAGATTCCTCGCCTCCCTTTCCACTTCTGCTGAGCCCCACGATGAGCTTGGGGGCTTCTCAGGTCTTTGAGCATACATCTCGTCCTGGGCTTCTAAGTGGCTTTCTAAATCCCCCCGTGTGCATAGGTGCTTTGAGTGCCCGAATCCCACAAAGACACTGTCCGCAGGCCTTTCTGGTCTGCCCTGTGTCCCAGCCATTACCTCTGCCCGCACGGCTCAGGCATTCCTTTGCTGAGCGGGGTCCGTCAGCATCCTACCCTGGGTGGGTTCTGAGTTAGGTGACCCAGGAGTGAGAGGCCCGCCTCAGTCCTTCAGGTAGCCTGAGAGAGGCTCAGTAATTGGTAAACTGTGGAGAAGCTCTGCTCTGCTCCCCCCAAAGAGCAGGTCCCAGCCCAGGACTCTAGGCTGAGCCAGGTACAGCCGAGGGGCAAGTAAACGTGGCCCAGAGCTTCCCAGCTGTTTTCAAGCTGCCTTTTCCTCGATTCAGCATTTGTGGGGTGGCTGGAGGCCTTCACCTGCTTTGGCACAGCTGTGTTTCAGACAGTTTCTGCTTGTTTCTCCATTTTCCGTGGAGGGAGGGGAGCTTGGAGAGGTCCATTGCACGGGTTTGCGGATGTCACTCTGCCGTATTTGGCATTTGAAGTTAAAGCAGAGTTTCTACGGAATTAAGTGGATTTCTTCAACTTTCCCTTGCTGTGTATTTGTGGTCAGATGATCTAATACTCTTACTAACCAAAATGAACATGGTGAACATTGCTTCGAAAGGATGTTTATCAGGATATTATGGCTGAGCAGCATTCCTTTTCAAATTAGTGAAAGATTGCAGGTAGTTTTGGAATATACACCAGGTATTTAGCAGTAAACTATATTTGGGCTTTTCAAATCTAACATTTCCAGCATAGAAATAAAGAGTCATTTTTATTTTTTTAATTTTCTTGGCTTTTCTCATTGAGATATAATTGACATGTATTGTCATATTAGTTTCAGATGTTCAGTGTAAAAATTTGATGCTTGTATATATTGCAAAAGGATCGCCGCCATAAGTCTAGTTCATGTCTGTGTCGACATGCTTTATTTCCACATGCAGTGAAGACACTTTCTGTTTTGGGTCTCAGTGTTTCTATTCCTTCTTGCTCCAGCTTTCTGCAGTTGAGTATGTGTGGACATGTCTATGAATAGAGCTTTGTGGCGTGACTTTTGTGTCACAGGGAATGTTTTTCTTTATGACTTTTTCTCATATACAGTGTTTTAATTTTGCTTGTACCCCAGGTAGTACAGTTTAACAGTGATACCAAGAATAAGAAAGAACATGTTTTGATGAATCACTTAAGCTGCAGCAAAATCATCCGATATCTGAGCTTCTATCTGTCAGAGGCAGTCATAAGGAAAAGATAGAAGGAAGCAAGTGATTGGTTTTTTTTTTAAGAATATTAAATTAGTATCTTGAGACTATTTCAAAAATGTGACTTGAAAGGGCAGGCACATGACGTGAGCGCTCTTCAGGTCTCTGTTGGCTCCTGAGTGATCCAGGGTGAGGTGCATCCCGGGAGGCACTTGTCTTGCGTCTAAGCTGTCATCGGGCTGTGTCAGGGAATGACCTCCTTCTGAGCCCAAGGCCTTGCTCCGGGCCCCCAAGCAGCCGAGGCAGGCCGGGACAGAAGGCTCCTTGAGGTGATTCCCTGCGTCCTGTGGACCACCCAGGGCTCTCAGGAGCTACATGTATTGTTCCCTTTTGTATTTTAAGAGTTTTCTGTGTGATAATTAAGGCAACAACTAATACAACAATTTTAGGCATCTGCCCATACAAACAGCTCCCAGTAGGATGACTGCAGATGTCTTGAGGTTTTGTACATTTTCTCAGTGGGCCAAATGTCAAGATACAGAATATCAAAGTTCCAAATTTGCTGGAACACAAGGAGGAAAAACCTGCCACAACTGCAGCTGAGAGATGGAAATCAGATAGACAGGGAGCGTGCTGACAGAGAAGAGCGAGACCGTGACACATTTTCAGTTGGTTTTAAAGACATTTTGCCATAAGTAAATAGGTAAAATGTGCATATACTTCTTCCAAGGTCCCTGATTTTAAATAATTAGACATTAAGAATCTCATCAAGTGGCAGCTTGCATTTTGTTCTAGAAGCCAGTGGAGTTACCCTTTGAGAGACCTCCATTAAATCAGTATAACATTAGTGTTTTAATGCCATTAGCTCAATAGCCATATGCCCAGGTATTTTCTCCACTCAGAAAGTCAGGAACCAGTAAATGAAAATGAGATGATTAACAATAAATACCCGCTCCTCACGTTTTACGTCCACGACGTTGCCTCTCCAAAGGTTGACAGTATTACCTATCGAGAAGTGTGAGCCCACATCCCGAATCCTTCATAGCAGCGGACCTCGCATACATCTCCATAGCAGCATATTCATTGGGAAGTAGCAGTGTGACTTACAGGTGGTCGAAGACGGACTCCTGAGTTACGCACATTAAAAGGCAAATTTCATAAGAAATTCTTGGGTTGGAAATTTTGCAATGCAAGATTTATAGAAGCATGGTATTTACATTTTTAACAATTAAGCATTTCTGCTTCTGAATGTGAAGTAGCATGTCTTATCATTCAAATGCTTTCAGTTAGAGTTTTCACAGGGAGGATAGATTTGAGCACCAGAGTAAATGAAAGTAAGCTTTGCAACTCTCCGCTTCCACTGGCTGTATTGCTACCTGACCCCATGGGTGTTGGCCAGCTTGGGCTGTCATAACAGATGCCACAGGCCAGGAACTTCAACAATGCAAGTGTGTTTTCTCACAGTTCTGGAGGCTGTGAGTCCCGGGTGAGGGTCTGGTGCTAGTTGCTGGTGGACCCTTTTCTCAGCTTGCAGACATGACCTTTCCTCTGAGCATGTGCACAGAATGAGTGTGGGTCCCTTGATATAAGGACACTGATCCCATGATATCAGGGCCCCACCCTCAGAGCTTCATTTAACCTTAAGGAACTTTGCTTCCTTAGAAGAACCAAACGAAGCTGCCCTGGGTTCAGGACTTCAGTGTGTGGTGGGTAAACAGACATACAGCTCATGACACCACACCTCTGTCTCCATCTTCCCCCCAGCCTTGCCATCTTCTTCCTCCAGCTCAATGGGAATGGATTCATATCTCCTGGTGTTGGGATCCCGAGGTGTTTGGTCTCATGATACATTATTTAGCTGGACTAAAGTCACTTCTAGCTTTAGCAAAGCAGTAATGAACTAGAGATGGATATTGATTTAAAAATAAGCTATAATTAAATGCATCTGGAGGATAGGTAAGCGAGTACATGCTTCCATATGATCTACATGAGGGCTTTCCCGTGCCCAGGGACACTGAGACCTCAGGCGTTCATGTCAAACCCTGTCCTGGCTCCTTCTCACCTGCTCTACTCAGCTCATCTGGGAGACCATGTTCTCTGTCCCAGGCTCCACCTTGTTTCTGAAGGCAAGAAAGTGAGGGATGGGCGCCTGTGCATAGTCTGGAAATGTCCCAGGTGGGTCATCAGTTTTTAACTCAGGACCTGGATTGTTAAGACTACTTCAACACCTCTGCAGTGGGGGCCACTTGTAAGTTGGAACTGTATTTATCTGCAACAGTGTAAAATACTGTCAGGCTCTCCGGCCATCACATCCATGTGCACTCTGAAAAAGGTCCTATTCTGCAAAATCATGAACTGAAAACCACAGGTCTTAGGAGGAAAATAAGATCAGTGCACACTCTTCATAAGCCCACAGTAACCTAAACCTATGAGCATGGCTCTCACTTGAACAGTCACGGCTGCAAGGGGAATCCGACCCCTCTGTGTGGGCGGTAGCACCAAGCACCACTGCCTGCCCATCTCTGCAGCTCCTCAGAGTTGCAAGGCTTGGAAGCTCCTAAAGAGACCATTTCATCACAATGAAAAATACAACTCAGAGGTAACCTTCTTCATCAATTAGTATTTTAACACAGGGAGACAAGTCTTTGCAGCTCCTTTATCTGCCCTGTCAGCTCCCCCAGACAGCAAACCGACTGGAAAACAATGACTACATCACCAATTTCTTACTTGAAGAAGGACATGCCTGCAATATTTGGCATTTTTCTTCTTAGGGCCTTTATGTACTGCTGACGCTTTTACCTTTAATCCTGATATGTCCTCACCATGCTCCCGTCACATGAACAGCGTGCCAAGGGAAACTGATGGTGAACCAGCAGGATCTCTACTAATGAACATTATTTTCCTGTATGTAGGAGCTCATTTGAATCAAAGAAACAATATATTGTAGAAGAATAGACTGTATCTGGGGGTCTGATAAGAAAGAAAAGAAAAAAAGACCGGAGGCACAACCTACAGGAGAGACGACCCATTAGCCTGTGAAGATTCCCTGTGCTTCATGCCGCAAGCTTAGAGCGCACACACGCCCACGCCCACTCGCGCACACACCCATGTGCGCACGCACGCCAACGCGCGCACATGCAATCCATGTTTCTTTACTCAGTGACTCCTGCCCTTCCGCGCCTCCCCACCTTCTCTAGATCTCACGGCCTGCTCAGCCTACGTAAACCTGCAGTGACCAGTTTTTTCCCATCAGCTGAACTTTGTGCACGCCCAGGAAGAGCAGTTGTCCGCCACCTCTGCATCAGCGCCCCACCGGGTACGGGCCTCAAACTTGATGGCTGCACCTCCTCCCTTTGGCAGGAGGTGAGGAACTGTTTGTGGTTGGGGCAGGGAGTTTATGAAGGCAGAAGGAGGATGCATGAGTTTGGAGGAAGACAACGAATTCTGCATTAAGGAGTTCTTATCCAGTTTAAGTGGCAAGGCATTAAACGTTTTGAACTGCTAGGGAAGACTTTCCAGAAATAAGCCTAATGCCTTTTAAGTCCAGCCCAAGCAGACATGTGGGAGTCCAGGAGGGTCGCTGAGCATGCAGGGAGAAAAGCCCTGTGACCCGGACGGGCCCCAGGCTGGAGAGACTCTGAGGCCCCACCCTGCTCCATCCCTTGGAACGCTCCTGGAACATCATGTTGGAGGGGCTCCCCTGCTGCAGTCTTAATGGTTGTGCGCCCCCAAATTGATATGTTGACACATACTGCCCAGTGTAATGGTTTCGAGACGTTGGCCTTTGAGAAGTGATTAGGTAGTGAGGGTGAGCCCCATGGATGGGCCAGTGCCCTTAGAGACCCTGGAGAGCCCCCTGCCCCCGGCGCCAGGTGAAAATGCACAGAAGTCAGTAGTCTGTGACCAGGGGGACGGCCTCGCGCGGTCCCAGCCGTGCTGGCGCCCTGACCGGGACTCGGCCTCCAGGACTCTGAGAGGCCTGTGTGACTGATAGGCCCCCACTCTGTGGTCCTTTGCCGCGGCAGCCGGGAGGGACTGAGCCAGCCGCAAGGGCCTTTAGCTGCACTTTCCTCTGGGATCAGTCACGGGAGACAGAAGACAGCTTCCCAGCCCCGCCCTGAGGTGCTCCCCAGACAGTCCTCCCGGCACTGATGGGACTTACATCTTGATTCCCTAGGGGTTAGCGCAGGCGCCCTATTCTTAGGTTCCTCCTGCACATTCCTCCTTCACTTGTAGGATTTTCCTGCTTATTTTTGTTTATAAGAATCTTAAATTCCATAGATTCCTAATTTGTATTGCAGGCCTATTTTTAAGTTGGATACAAGACCCCCTTCATTTTTTGTAAGCTCTGTTTCTTGTTGTTTCTCTGAAACAAATTCTGTTTCACAGGGGAGAGGAGGGCACGCCTTCTCTACACTCCTACCTGAATATGCCTGTTTCTCCTCTTTATTCTCCATGTGGCCGCAGCGTTTCTCAAAATCACTTCCATTTCAGTCCACTTACAGACTGCTACCCTCAGCAGAGTAGCACCAAAAAGGAGTATTAATGTAATCTTTTTTCCTTATTTGTTCCTTGGTACAGAGCACATTCTGTCCATCCCTTCCTCACTTTACCCTTCCTAAAAGGTGCACCCATGTGGATCCTTATGGGGTCATGTATGGTGGCTGAGTCGTCCCCTTTTTAATATATAGTTCGCAAAATACTCAGCCCAATGGATGCACATAGTATCATCCTATAAATCAAAGATCAACAGATTAATAGATGGTGCACACAATATAAATAATTTTATGTGAAATGATTGGCATTAAATATTCACTCATTACTGGAAAAACCTGGAAACTAAATCCCTTTCTGTAGATAGCCCTGTTGTTATGTAACCAACTATTTGCATGAGGGTAGCTGAAAATAAAATATAATTTCATGTTAAGTAGCAGGAAAAGAAGGGAAAAGAGATTTAGGGCCATTTAAAATAATCTTCTAACAAAGTGTGAACTTTAAGCATGATATCACAGTATTAGTGCCTGAAAATAACCCATAAGCTCTTGAGGAATTGTATAAAAGTAAGACTTAAATTCACACAGTAGATATTGAACTTTGGGATTATCTTGTCCAAATGTATAGGAGGATTGACGGGACCACATCCAGTTTCCTCAGTGGCTACTGTAAACCCGATCCCTCCGTGAGAAACAGCTAAACCCATGAGACAACAACTAATGAGGATTTCGCCACTGAAACAAAACCTCAATTTCAGTTCCAAATTGAAGAATAAGACGGTCCTACTATTTAGATATTTTTTAATGAGCTGTGAAAGTTTTTATTTATAACTTCAAATCTTTAGAAACCTTAATACATAGTTTTCTCATGCTGTAATTTGCCCCATTCATTCTTCTTCTGGAATAAGATGGACACAGAATGTTTCCGCCAGAAGAGATAAGTGAGAGACTTTAGACTCTGGGAGAATTTACCCATGGGTGGTTGTAAAGACCTTCATCTGGTTAGTCTTCAATTTCCTCAGGTTTGCCTATGACTGAGAGAAGGCAAACATTCCTATATAAGAAGAATAAGCATGTCTATCTCATAGGCTTATTGTGAGAGTTAAATGAGGCGGGCGTGTCGGTACCTCCTGACCCCTTGGCAGTCAGATAGTGACAGGCATGACTGCTGCCTAAAATAAAGCCCTTCGTCAACATCAAGAGAGCAATTATGTGTCATTCTGAACCTAGGAACAGTAAGATGTGAACAGCTGAAGTTAAATTATTTGTGGGGCAAAAGGAAGAAATCAAATTCCTATTTGAGAAAGGTGAATGGGGCAAATCAACGTTCACTCTGCCAGGAAGAATCAGGAGGCGGATCCCAGGAATCCTTGCCAGTGTGACCAGAGAAGATGACCTTGCGGGGGAAGCCCAGACGCCTACCGCAGGGCAGGGCGGAGGATCAAGGGATGCCAGAGGGAGGAAGCAGAGCCCCTCCCGGTCCTCGTATTCATCAGCTGATACTGCAGCAGCTTGATGCTTCTCGAATATTGTTATACCTGCCATGTCTATTGATTTTCATGAAAATACACTGGACTACACTTGACAAGAGAGAAAACTCAGGTTCCTGAAGGGCTAATGAGCCAAAGCTGGGACAGGACCCAGATCCCACCATGCCTTGCAGCCTTGACCCTGTCAGCTCCGTGCTCTCTGCAGAAAACATAAAGTGTGAAGTCTCAGGATAGGCTGATATTCAGCAGCACTGGTTTCTAGAAAACATAATTTGTCATATAAGAGAGAAAGCTCGAGAATGGAAGTTCAGTGTTTCCATGTAGGCTATTCTGTTGTGCACATTCATATCTATCTTCCCTTCATCTTTGCCAGACTCTGCTTTTCTCCAGCTTCCCCATCATGTATTTATGTGCCCCTCACACTATTTCTTTTGCTTCTGATGTTTTTTTGAGCCCCTGAAAGCTCAGGATTCATTCCTGCCCTTGCTGATTTGCTCTTATAATCAACTCTTGAAATGATCGGGGAGGAAAAAATAGAAAAATCTCAGCAAAGGCATGGAAGGTATACAAAAAGAAACACATAGAAATGTGCGCATGAAAAACATAGTAACCAACATAAAAGCAACTCAGTAGATGGACCCAGCAGTAGAGAAAAGATGATGGAATATGTAATCAGTGAACATGAGAACAGCAGAATTCACCCAGTCTGAACAACAGATAAGAGTTAGACTGACAACAAAAAAGCAGAGCCATAGACACCTGTGAGACAGTAAAAAATATCCAGCATTGTTTGTTTGAAGTCTGAGAAGGAGAGATGCAAGCATATAGAGCTGCAAGGTATTGGAAGAATGAATGAAAACTCCCAAAATTTGGCAAAAGATACAAACTTACAGATTTAAGAAGCTAAGAAAACCTCCAGTGGGATATACCACCGCCCACCCCCCCAAAAAAAATACTGGAACACACACCTTAATTAAACTTTTGAAAAGTAAAGGTATGGAAAAACCTTGGAGACAGCATGAGAAATAAGGCATTGCCTGCAAGGAATGGTGCTCTGAATGACGGCAGATTCCTTCTGTGAAACCGTAGAAGCCAGAAGCCATACATAGCACCGTATTTTCCAAGGGGTAGAAAAAGGGAATGGTCTCTTGCAAATTCAATTTCTGGAGAAACTACCACTCAGAAATAAAAGGGGAGGAAAAACTTTCTCATCTAAGGGAAAACTAAAAGAATCTGTCACTAGCAGACCTTCCTGTGAAGACTGGCTGAAGAAAGTGCTTCAAACAGAAAGTTGGTGATAAGAGAAGGAATCTTGGAGCCTCAGGAAGGAAGAGGAAGAACAGCAGAAACATGGGTCTGTGTATGCAAGAGACTATTCTCCTCCTTGTGGCTTTTATAAGCCGTATTTGATCACCAAACAAAATTATAGCTCTATCTGATACTCAAGCCTTTGCTGGGATTTTGTTAGGAATTCCACTGAATCTTTAGATCAACCTCAGGATGTAGCACATGGGATATATGACCTAGACAAATGAAAAATAAAAACCCACATATGAATGCCCCTAACAGCTTTATTGGTGTAGCTGAAAACTGTATTTGGCCAAGAGATCTTTAACAGGAGAATGGTTCAAAAACTGGGATACATCACCAACATAGATTGTGACTCAACAATAAAAATAAATGCACTGTTGATACACATAATAATTTGGATAGATATCCAGAGAAATGCTGAATAGTTTTGAAAAAACCCAATCCCAAAAGATTATTGACTGTATGGTCCCATTTATGTAACATTTCCGAAAGACCAAATTTTAGAAAGGTGTGATAGCTTAGTGGTTACCAAGGGTTAGCAATAAAGAGAGGAAAGGAGACGTATTAACTCTGCCTTTCTGTTTTCTGTTGTTTTGACATGTTTCTGGCCCCAAAGAGATTTTCCCTCCCACAGCTAGAAATTTCCTGGACATAGCAGACACCCTTCTTATGTAAAACATCCATTTCCAGCCTCCTCTTTTATTAGGCTGTCTCCCCAGGCCGTGTCTGCCTGCCCTGATCCCTCCAGGGAAGGCCCCAGACGAGGGGCTGTGGCCGTGCCGCAGAGCACGGAGAAGTCATTGAGACTAGCCAGTCCCACACCTGCTCACCCTGTGTCACCTGTTCCTTCCTGTAGAAACCCCAGAAAGGCCTTTGCCCACAGTCTCTGGCCTCCCTCTGCCTCCTAACCTAGCGGGGTGCCTCCCCACATGGCCTTACGTTGGCCTCCTCTTTCTAGGGATCTGTGCATATAAAGCTCCTCCCCATGCCAGCTGTACCTCTTAACTTACCTGATGAAAACGAATCTCGGGTACATTTTAAAACAGGAGGTGGGTGTGTCCATAAAGACCATCCCAGGGATCTCTGTGGTGTTGGAATTGCTTAGTATCTTGCCTGCGGCAATGCGTGCCTGATAAGTTTGTACAGAACGTGGTAGACGGTCACACGTGAGTGCAAGTGAGGCTGAGAGGGCTGGGTAAGATCAGGGCTTTACCCCAGTTTGCGCCCTGGCAGCGATCTTACCCTGCAGCTGGCAGCGTTACGGTGGAGGGCAGCTGAACAAAGTGCAGGAAGGTTCTCTCTAGTTCCTTTCTTAGAATGGCACGTGAATCTACACTTAACCTCAGTGCAAATTTTCATTACAAATGTTTTTAAGACCCTGCTATGGAGTACTAGGGAATTATGTAGTTCATTTAAATAATTTGTTTTAAATACAGTTTATGACTTTAAAATCTGCCAAAAAATTATATAAACATTTGTATATGGGAGTTAGGCTTAGAAATATTTTGCTTAAGAAATTGTCTAGAAGCTATATTATGTCTTACTTTCTTTCATTATGTGTTTAATGAAAAGTTTTATAAGGTGTCCATGAACAAGCGACTTGGTGAGATTTTGGTGAAATAATTAACGTTTGGGAAAAGGTGGAAAAGTAGAGGCAAACTTTGTAGGTACAGGGAAAGCAGAACTCACATTTCCAGTAACAGAAGAAAGGACCTGACAGCGAGCCCACGCCCAGTGATGAGAACCGTATCCTGTAGGGAACAGGTGCTAGGGGCTCACATTGCCAAAAATAAAACGAGTCTGATGAAGGAGCACGGTGCCCCGGGGGAAGCTGGTTAGAGCCCTCCTCTACGGGCTCTAGTGGCCTGGGGCCGGGAGCTGCCCTCCACCCACCACCCCCACCGAAGGCAGACAGACCAGGCCGGGCTGTGGAGAGGCCCCGTTCAGTGGGGAGCTCTCTCTGTAGCAGGAAGCAAGGTGTGGAGGTGCCCGGAAGGGGGCTGGGAGCTGGGGCCGGGATGGCCTGGGGGTCCCACATCCTATGCCAGCTGTGCCCTGTGCAGGGGTCAGCAGGGGTGGCGGTATCCTGGCTGAGGCAGCTCAGTCCAGTTAGTGGGCATTTGTCCCATGCTTAGTAGGGACAGACCGTCCAACTGGGCATTTAGGAGACAGCAGTGGTGTAGGGGGGGGCTGTGCCACATCTTGTCACACAGCTGGGGCCTCCTGAACCTTATTAGATCACTTGAGGAAGAGCAGTTCTTTGGAGATGGCTGTGTCCTGAAAGGGAAAGGGAGCCCTGTGGGGGCAGGGTTCTCCAATGTCCCTGGGTCCTGGACAGGGGCCTCCAGGGGAGGTCCCCATCTCTCAGCTCGCTGAGCGGGGACAGCAGGAGGGACCAGAAATGCAAAGGAATCGCAAAATGATGGCCAAGAGAGGGCTTGGGGTAGACAGCAAAGTCGATGCACTGCAGGAGGAGGGAAGAATTCCAGCAGGGGGCAAAGGAATGTCCCGCCCTGTGTGTGTGCGTGTTGTGAGCAGCTCGGAGACGGAGCGGACCGCCGTCGCTGGCCGTGGTTCCCCACGCTGGGCCTCTGGTGCTTCCCTGGACATTATACATTTATGGAGTGTGCTGTAGACTGAACGTCTGTGTCCCCCGACATGCAGACACTGAAATCTGACCCGCCGAGGTGATGGCATCTGGAGGTGGGATCTTAGGGAGGTGATTAGGCCGCGACTGGGAGCCTGCACGAAGGGGATGAGCGTCCTTATAAAGGAACCCCAGGGAGCGCTTGGCCTTCCGCCCTGCGAGGACCCAGGCCGGAGCCGGTCGGGTGGGGTGTAAGCCAGACGCCCCACCTGCCTGCTCCTTGCTTGGACTTCCAGCCTGCAGAACCATGAGAAGCGCATGTCTGGTTTTTAAGCTGCCCAGTTTGTGGTATTTTTTTACACCAGCCGAACAGACAAAGATGGTAGTGCTCTTTCTCTGTGTTGGTCTTGGGGCCCCCCACCCCAGACACACACGCATCACCAGGGGGTCAGAGACACGACACAGATCATCCGGAGGCGGCGCATGTGGCATGTGACAGTTTACCCGGGGCCTCTTTGTGCCCTTGTGAAACTGGGGAACACGAATCTCAGCTGTCGGGGCTGTGCTTTCCCCACACAGTATTCCAGGCAGGAGGACGGGTTCCTAATAAAAGTGATGGAAACTCAGTCACTTTGACATTTCAAGCTAGACTGTACCAAGCCCTGGAATAGTGATAAAGGAAATTCCTCTCCTGGCAGGCAAGAGGGATTGAACCAAACTGTTAAGGGCCCAGAGAGAAGCCACCACGCTCTTTGACACTTCCTTAGGCTGTTCCCGCACTAACAGTGATTTGAAGTATTTGCAAAAGTTCTGGTGTTTTCATTTTTGTTCGGTATGAGTTAAGCATTTTATAAGCAGATGAGACAAACTTCATTACTAGCTCTGTTTCTAAACTAAGCAATCCTTTAGATCAGGATTATTAACATTTGGGGGCCTATGGTCTGCCTCCTTAGAAAAACGGACACACACACACACAGACTCGCATGACTTTTGAGTGGTCATCCAACCCCTTGGAAATGAAATGGATGGACCCAGGCTAAAATCCCTTACTAAATCCTTTTTAAAATCTCAACATGTCCATTTGGAAGATTTTCTTAAATGATTAGGATTTTTAATATTCTGAAGGAAGATATTTTATAATGGTGTTTATCAGAGTCTTTCAATGAGGCCTTTTTGCAAAACCTGTGAGCGTTTAAATATGGAAAATTTCAAATCTGCCTTTAACAAACCCCTTAGTCCAGCAGCCCACACACCACGAGTGTGGTTTGGGACAAGTGATTCTGCCCTGCAAGCCTCACCTTTTTAATGTAGAAATCATCAGAGCAAGGCTGTTAGGAGGGCCGAATGAGGTCCTGGGCACAAATGCAGAATTTAGGTGCAGAGGGTCCTAGAAAGGTCAGGTGTTATGTTCAGTGCTGGGTAATACCTTGCACAGTTATAACTCAGAAGAGGTTTATTGAGTAAATGTGTGTGTGTGTGTGTGTGTGTGTGTGTGTGTGTGTGTGTGTGTGT
>JAQQAC010008525.1:29631661-29723668 GCA_029783875.1 Phataginus tricuspis
TGTGTGTGTGTGTGTGTGTGTGTGTGTGTGTGTGTGTGTGTGTGTGTGTGGTGGGGGGCTACCTCTCCTCATAATTTCCTCCTCGCAATTTCTAGTATCTGTGCAATGAAGGATTGTACCGTTTGACATCCAGTGATGCCTTTTCATCAAAAATTTTCTCATTTAAAATAATGACAGTTTAACAGCATTTTACTGTTTATAAACAGGCTTGAATCTGTTACCTCCTTGGCTGCCCCAAGAATGGCCACATTGGTTACATCCTCACCTCAGTGTCTGCAACGACAAGCGCGTGTGGACGATTTCCAAACCTCCTTGTTAATGAAATTGGACCAAGTCCATAATAACAACGACCAACATTTGCACAGACCTTTTAAATTTCAACAGCGTTTCCCACATAGTATCTGCCATACTCTCACAGTTGCATGGTAAGGGGGTTCAGACAAGTAATATTGGCATAGTTATAACCAAGCTAAAGGAAGTAAGGCTGACCGAGATGACCTGACCTCTCAAACATTCTCTTAGCTCAGCAGTGACTTGGCCCCTGACCCGCTGGCTGCAAGCTCACTGATTCCCCTCTACTCTTCCTTGACCCCAGCCCTACCCACATGCAGGTTGAAGCTAAGCTCCTTCCTCCAAAGACTGACAGATGGGAGGCAGAGCACATGCTCTGAAGCTGGAATATTTCATCTGCTGAGCCGTCTCTCTTTCTCCTACCTGAGTTTCTAAGGCACAAAACTCAGACGAGCATGCTTCTAGTAGGGGTAGTTTGCAAAGATTTTGTGCTTCTCTAGCAAAGAAGCTGTTGGGCATTTGTAGCTCCTAAGAAATGGGTAGGGGTATGTGTGTGTGTGTGTGTGTGCATGTGTGCATTTACACTTCCCCCTAAGTCTACTGCATAAAAGTTAGGTCCTATTTTCTAGTACTAGATAGTGACATAGTCATATATCTCCTAGCTGGGAACACACTCTTGAAATTTGAAGCAGATCAGTAGAGATGGCCTCACCAGAGCCTTAGCTAAGCTAGGGGTGCCTTCTGACTACAAATAGGGGTTTCTACTTGCTTTCTCTCCCCAGGGCTTTTGGTCAGGGTCATGGTATTGGATACCTGGTCCTAATGGCATCGATTGTGCTGTGCACAGCTAGATTCTTCCCACACTGCTAACCCACTGTTGAGTTCCTGAGAACAGACACCACCAAGCCTCTGTCTGTGCTTCTGAATTAGCTTCACAGAAAGAAAGAATTAGGAGGAAAGGGGACTCTGTCATCCGTGCAGTGATAGAGTCTGAATTTCTCCAGCAAATGTCCTTAAAAATGACCCCAGTGGCAATTTGCTCTGGTCAGTCTTCCCACCTGTAGAGTGGCTGGAATGCAGTGTAACAGGTGGAAGGGTCCTGCTGCTGACCGTGAATGTCCACCAAGGTGGAGACGCCTCAATATCCTGGCATGGGGAGGTCATTTAAGGACCTCTGCTCCAAGTTCAGGGCCACTGTCTGTCCCCGGATGAACGTGTTACCGTGGTCATGAGAAGAACAGACCACAACCTACAAGGAGCGTGATGGACAGTCTGCGGGAGCCTGGACCCCATGCGCCGGGCTCACAGATCTGCTGGCAATGCCCCAGAGTGTCTGAGGCATCATGGGCCTCTGGGCTCCTGAGGACAGGGTGCCTCCAGCCTGTGTGCCAGCAGGAGGCTCAGCCCTCCTCTGCTCCAGGCCTGCCCCAGAGAGGAGCAGAGTGCAGCCATCTCATTTCCACCTCCCAGCAATCCCAGCTATGGAGACCTATCTTTTTATCATTCTCCCTCTCAGAAATTTGATCTCACTCAACATTTTCTTTCGTGTGGGATCTGAATGGACAGCCTTGTATGGAAGAGGAACAGAGGCAGAGACCCCCACCTGTCCGTCGCCCCAGGGCCCCACCCTGCCCAGCATCGGCACCTGCTGGAGCTCAGACTCGTGGGGGCTGCCCTCTGAGCAGTGAGCGAGGCTCTGCCAGGTTCCCCGGCTGCTTCTTCTGAGACTTGGAGTGAGGTGCTCACCAGTCAGTACGGTTAACTGGAAGCCCCATCTGTTTAAGGAAAAGCAGATCTTGGACCTTCAAGCACAGGCTTAGGGAGGAAGGCACTAGCAGCCAGCGCACAGGCCCTTGGCCGCTCTGGACGGGTGGGGTGTGGTTAGCTCCGTTTACATAAGGCAGGGGAGGGCAGGAGAGACGGTCACCAGGAGAAGGAAGGGAGCAGTCATTGCTGGTCACGTACCAGGGCGTGTTAGCTTTTCGCTGATAGAGTGAAGATGGGAGCATAAGACGTATGCCCTGCTCGCCAGCGTAGAGTGTCCTGAGATGGGCTGGCACGGGCCACCAGGGGGATGGGCCGACTTGGGTCCCTACATCACTGTCTGTGTCACGGGTTGCATTTTAATACCATCCCTCAGACACAGTATGATCTGGGCAGCCCTGCCTGCAATCAGATGCTCCGCATTGAGTCAATGCAACCCTGAGACCATGCTCGAAAAGTATTTTTACAGCATCCTCTGACAAAATATAAATTTGTTTGAGGATTCCTTATACGTGTATCCTCCAAACCTATTCATTTGCTTCTCATCCTTGCCTGGAGTGCACTTCATCCTGTAAGCACGTGTGTAAATCTCTCTCCCTCAGGGCCACTCAAGCCCATGGTATATCAGAGCATCTTCTGTAGCAAGCCCGCAGGTCGCAGGGCGTCCTGAAGAAAGCCTGAACCTTGTGCTTCAGTTTCTGTTCTCTTTCTGATAGTTACATGTGTGGCCCAGGACATGGTAATGAATCAGAACCGAATCTTCTGTATAAGGACATAGTGGCACATAGCAGGCATGCTGTTAGGGTGCCTTCTCTCTTCTCTCCAGGCAGGAAACGTGCCTCCTCCCTCTTTAACCGTGGCAGCAAGCGGAGCCATATGCAGGCCACCAGGTCAGTGCCTGTCCTGTCTCTGCTGCTGGGGTTGGCAATGTTGCGTCACCTGCCATTTCAGTGACTGAGGCTCTGCTCCACGTCGGAAAGGGATGACCTCAGGTTGATTGTTTTGCAGTGATTTCAAGGCTAGTAACTACTGCTTGTTACAGAACCTTCTCCAAGAGGAAATATTTTGTGTATATGGTTACAGGAAATATTTTAGGGGATCTTATTTCCATCAATGAGAAATAAAGGACAATCCTTCAGGGAAAAAAGAAATACCACAATATATTTAAGCTCAGAGGCAAAACTAAAAGAATGTGGAGACAGAGCCAGCCTTGCACACTTTACAGCTCCGATTCAGTGTTTTTCCTGTGTGGCCTCGATTACTGCTCCCAGCAATTCCGTGAGTTAAAAAATAGATTGTCTTTCAGGGAGCAGACAGTTGTTGCCCTTAGTAAATGCCCGGGGCCACACACCAGGAAGGGGAGGAGTTGGGCCACGGCTCAGGTTTGTGAGAATCCGCCGCTTTCCCGCACCGGGCATTTCCCCCCTTACAGAATGTTGACAGAGCAGGCTGACCCAGGGCCGCCGGGAGGCACTGGGCTGGGAGGTCCCAGCTGCGGCAGTACCATCTGTCCTTGGCCTGGGGTGCCCTCTCGGGCTTGTGTCTTTGCCCAGAGCCCTGTCCCGAGGGGTCCTGCTTTCCCAACAAAAGGCCAAGGTGGTTTCCTGGAGCAACTCCCGGGATTCCAAGGTCCTGCAGGTGTCCCGCTAGGGGGTATTGGGGGCCCCGGAAAGCCTCCAGGACCCAAGGGCCAAGGCTGAACTAGGGACACAACTAGGGATACTGACACTCAATGCTGTTTGGGGACTTGACCTCCAGAATATGTAGATGATGACATAAAATGCTTCTCCTGAAGGTGAAGAGAGAAGTGGGCAAGGAAGGGAGGGTGGGGGCTCCCTGGCAGGTGGAAGCGGCAGGGCAGCAGGTTCCAGGGTATCTGCCTTCATGCCAAGTCCTTTTCCAAGCCCGCTGGTCTCCCCAGCCCTACACGGAAGGGCCCTCTGCTGATGTACGCTGCTCACAAAACCTCTGACGAGACGAGGGAGACCTCACTGGTGTGCAGGGCACATGCATGACCTTCTCCCAGGCACACTAAATGTGGCAGAATGAGGAGCGTACAGCCACACCAGGGACGTGGCACACTGAGGGCTTGGAAGCCACCGGCACCAGAACACCTGTCACCTGTTTGCAAGTGGCAGTGCGCCTGTTCTCCCCGTGTCTCAACACAGACAAGGAAACATTTCACTTATATGTTTCCTCAGTATAATGAAATCACCGAGTGGGCGCAAGGCAGCCCCGTAAGGTGGAACTGTCACAGTGCGTGAGGATGTCACCATCTTCTCCTGGTGCCTGAGCCAGTGGCATTTGTGGGCAGAATGAGTATTTTCAGTTTTGTGATCACTGCACAACACACTGACTTTTTATGAAAAAAAAATCGAAAATCCAGTTTACAGATGGAGACAAATGCAGTGCTTTGTGTCCTGACATTGCTGCAGAGATGGTGTGTATGGGGTTGGGGGTGGGTGACTGTTTCTTTGCAGGCTGTTCCAGCAGACACACCTTTTAAAAATAAATTTGGAATGCCTTCCTGGTAAAGAACTCTTTGAACCTGAACAGAGATGTTTAAACACATGTCATTTTATAGTAAACAGAAGAAAGAGCAGGAAAATACTGAAAGGGTACAACATGAGAAAGGAAAGAGTTACGATTTGAGAGGTAACATAAACAATAGCCCAAACTCTGATTTGCAGATGTGACAAGCGAATCTCAGAAGTGAAGTGCTTTTTCCAGAAGCGTCAGGCCCGAAAACAGTGTTGAACCTGGCCCTGCCGAATCCTGGTCCCATCGGATGATGGCTGTCAGCAGAAGTCCCTGGAAAACATCCCGGCCTGGTGTCCTCCTGGGCACTGAAGCCAGATAAGCGTGTGTGTGTTTCCGTGACAGTGTTTAGTACTGCAGGGGTAGCTGAATCGGCCCTCGCTGACCTGAGGAGCTCAGGACTAGACTGAGCCCACAGCTATTAAAGCATCTCTGCCCTCAGTTTGCTCCAGTGCAAGAGGAAAGCATTATTAATGAACATGCAGAATGCCACCCCGCCTAGTTCCGGACTGAGCTTTTCAAGTTCACTAACGCTCTACGAGCCTTGGGTAAGAGCCAGTGTGAGGCAGCCTTTCAAGCTGATCTTAAAAGTCATAGTCAGGAAACTTGTGGTTTTCCACACACAGATTCCTGCGGGATTCACCCTGAGACAAACCGGCAGGTGTTGAGTGTGTTTCATGTTCCCGACCCTAAATCCAGTCTGCCCCCCCTAAGTCATGGACCAGAGCAGGCGGGGAAGGCTTTCTCCAGCTGGGTCTCTTCTTCTGTCCTCCTGCAGAGATGGGCTGCGTCAAAAAGGAAAATATATTTTTGAGGCTTTTGCTGTATAGCAGCCATGTGCCTGTGTCGTTGATTTTTCCAGCAAACCTATGAGGTAAATATCACTTTCCACCCTTTCAGTTGAGCAAACTTACACTTAGATTAGGTTGTTTTTTTTATTGAGGTTCCTTGTTTAGAAAGTGATGTATGTGGTATTCATAGCAGGTCTTTTGACACCAAAGCCAAGCCCCCATACCAGTGGTTTTCGGGAGTGGTCCCAGCATGCGTCTGCACCTCCTGCAAACACATTAGAGATATAAGTCCTTGGGCCCCATCCCAGACCTGCTGAACCAGAAGCTCCGGGCTTGGGGTCAGCAATCCGCCCCCGACGCCTTCCCTGTCACTCTGCTGCCCAGGTACGGCGCCTCTGATTTACTTGCCCGTTTGTGGAAGGAGAGGATTCACAGTTCTGTCCTTCTTCTCAGTGGGTCATTTATAGCATGGTTTGTCTCCTGACTCAGGTTTATCTGACACATCTCAATTTTCTACATCCTACTGCTGTTCATTGCCTTCCGTTTATAAGTCAGTAACAAAAGGGAAGGTGCTGTATGTACGGATGTGTGTGTGTGTGGTGTGTGTACACATTTAAAGGTGTTACTGTATTAGAAGAACATGGAAACATGTTCAATTTATTTATTTTAAAGCCAGTCAATGAGAAGCCTTTGAAAAATCGAGATTTACATGACTAAGCTTTTGGAAATGGCTACGGAATCCCTCTCATTTAATGGCCTAGCAAATGGTCTCCCCTGGGGGATGCCCCCTGAGCACGGGAAAGAATGTGTGCCTGCTGGCATTGAGGGGGGGTGCTCTGTAGATGTCTGGCTCTGTTTTTTAAACAAGCAACTGCAGTATAGGGACCAGTGTTACGGACACGGAAGCCTAGGCACGCGTGCTCCACAAGACAGGGTGGGGCAGTGGGGATGGTTTTTAAATGTTATGTAGCAAAAGGCCTGAGTGTGAGTCACTATGTGGGCCTTAGTAAGGTGGGACCTACAAAGTCTTTGATTTCTCAGAGTCAGCTTTTTCTCCTCATGGGCCGGGGTGATGGCGACCGGATGCCACTGTGATGATGTGTGAACGGCTTTTGCCAAGAGAAAGTGCGGGTCCTGACCTCTGGTTGTGTTCCTAGAGGTCCTGCTTACCTCTTGTTCCCCAAGATAGAAATTGCATTTAGGGAGACACGAATAATATGACCCTAATACTAAATCCCTCTATCAAGGAAAGAATGTCCCCGATTCCATAGTCAACATCGAAGTTTATTTAACATGACATTAAATAAGCCAAACACTCTCCCACCTAGTGATCATGGCGATATATGATATTCTCAAAGATTTCATACATGTGCAATTTTTACACCTAATTAACATTTTCAGTGGTGCAAAGTTGTTAATTTCTAATTTTATCTCAGGTGTTCTGTTTATAGCCTCTGTCCACTCCTCAGATGATTTCACTTAAAACCCTTCTCCTTCTGCTGTTACAGAAATTTACAGACGTTTATATCGTTATATCTCTGGCTGAGTCTTCATTTAGTTGTTACACGTCTTTATTCCGCATGTCAGACCTCTTTGCCGTCATTCGCTCTGCTGTTCACTCTCATTTCTGAGTGCCAGTAACCCTTCTAGTGCTGCCCAGCCAGAATTCCCTGGCTGCGGACGGTAGTACGTCGTGTCTGGACCGGAACAGTGAAAAAGCTCCGCGCAAAAGTACGGTGTTCTGCTGACCATGCAGAGAAGCAGCCGCACTGCTGCCTGGTGTGAATTCCCCACACACAGCCCTGTACTCACTCTAATCCCATTTGGTAAATTCTGCTCTAAGTAATGGGCATTAGGTTGTGATCTAAATTGACGATTTCACATTCATTTAAAAATCAAAGGGGGGCCAGTCTCTAGGAAACCAATAATAGGCTTTATCTGCACCCTGATTACCTGAAGGATGTAGAGTGTTCTGAGGGACTTTTAAACCCAAGTAGGGAACCTCAGATGGGAGATGAGACGACCCAGGGCCACCTATTTCTCTGCAAACGCTCAGAAAACAAAGGCTGACGCTAGATGGCAGCAGTGCCACATGTTCTCTGGAATTAATCCCGCCTTTAGATCTGGGGGGGGGGGGGGAATATCGGAGTAATGACACACAAATACAACCATATTGCAAAACCAGCCTGTCTTATTTGACAGCCATCCCCACACTCTTCTAATGTACGATCAAGAAACAATCTGGCATGAATCGCTGTGAGTCTGATACATGATCTGGCCAAAGACAGTGCCCCATATAAACAACAGCAAAAATGGAGAGATCCTGGCCCCTGGGGCCACTGTTTCTCCAAGGCGGGAATCAAATAGGTTTTTTTGTACCCTGACAAAGAGGTGGCATTCAGGACAAGCCTGAGGAGGCTGAAGTCTGGGGTGGAGCCTGTCACCTGTGTGTGAAGGTGTTCTGTTTCACAGGTGACATTCGGTGTTGCTGTCTGGGACCCTAATCAAGTAAAAATCATCATGAGTCCCAGTCCAGGAAGGCGAGATTTTGGAAACCTTTTTTAATGCCAGAAACCCTTGGTGACATGAGTCCTTAGGAAAAGGCAAGACACTGTTTCTCAAGAAGTCAGCTCCTTACTTCCTCAAAGATGTTTTTTTTTCTGATGAGGAGCTGAAAATGAAGACCTGGAACCCTTCATTTTTTTAATTAAGCATTTTTATGTTCACTTGCTGAGTTAAGGTACCACCTGGGGTCTGATTTCAAATCACAGAGGGGGTGACCCTCCACTCTCCATGCCTGGTTCAGCCTACAGAATAGAGTCCATGGGCCCCCCTGGGAATTCCCGGAAGACTGAGCCTTTCTGCCTTCTTTGTCTCCCTCCGAGGATACCAGGATACGGAGGCAAAACAGGACTCCGAATGTGGAAAACCCCAGGTGTCTAGGCCTGCAGCTTTCAGAGAAAGACACTTGGCCCCTCATGGTTAGAAGCGCATTCTCTGGGAGAGGAATGGGACTTTCCACCGTTCCAGCTCCGGGGAGGCTTTGGTGCTTCATTTTCAAGATGGTAGCCTTTCACTTTCTGGATTCTCATGCAGCCTGGACACCACTGGGGTGAAGGGAACTCAAGAAAAATAAGTCACGGATATAAAACATGAAGTTGTCAACCCAGCTCGTTTTGAAGACTGTTGAAGACAAAAGGCAGGTGGAGTGGGGCGCGTGAGCAGCTGCCTGGTAATGCTCTTCACCCACCCGAACCATTCAGTGGCGAGGATGGGCCGGCCCTCAGTGTCTTCGGTTACCGGTTACCGTCATGTGGGCAGACACCGGGCTTGGTCCTCCCTTACCAGGGTGTGGGCCGGCCCTGTTCCGGTCCCTGCAATCCTCTAAGGAAGTTATCTGAACCTGATTGGTCATGAACGGTGAATCCTTTAAATGCCCCCTTGTGACTACCAGCACTCACCTACGGTATGGCCTCTATTTTTCAGTGAACACAACATCTTCCCCTAAAATGCTTCCTCTTACATGTTCCCTAGAGATGACAGGACTATCTCCTCTATCTGGGGAGCTGGTGAAGTGTGGTTCACTCTATCAACTACTGGGGAGCTCACCCCCTCTGTTTTTGCTTCATCCCTTAGCAGATTCAGAAAGAAGCTCTTTCCTCTGTCAGTCCTAATGCAGCCTGCTGGATTCTATGTGGCGTGTCACCGGGGGCCGTGCCAACATGCCGTCCCTCATAAGCAGGCCACACTATCAATTCTAGATCCTCTTCCCAATTCTGAATTTCATCTGAACCTGAGTTTGGGTGTAGATAACCTGACAGCCTAAGTCAGGAAATAGGAATATCGTTGGAACTCTTGCACACAGTCATTTTGCCAACGACGGTGTCTAAAAATAAGGTTGATGTTTTCTGCCTGGAGTTAGAGCTGACTGGCTCTCTGCACCTGCATTTCTTTGCTAAGTTATGCAGGGGGCTGTTCTCTGGTCAGCAGCAGAAGACATCAGCTGGGGCAGGCCAGCCTCTGGCCCCGCACAACACCTTAGTTTCTGGAGTTGCCGGGCGCACTGCCTGCCCCCAGTGTGGCGTGGCGTGGGAATCCCCCACCGAGCGCCAACAGGTCTCCTGCCCCCAGCCTGCGCGCTGCTGCTGCGCCGGGGGCCGAGTGGAGCGCATCGCGGCGGTGCGGGAGCCCGCGGGCGGCCGGGCTCTGTCTGGGATCGCGCCGTGCAGCCTCCTTCCCCTCCCCGTGGGTCGGGATGGTTGAGTCCAGTCGGCGCGGCGGCGGCTCCCGGGGCCGCTAGCACAGCGGCGGGCTGTGCGCTCCCCGCCTTGCGCGCCCTCCTCCCCCGCCCCTCCCTCCCGGCTCCCACTCGGAGGCTCTCCAGCCGCCCGGGCTCCCGGCTCCGCCGCGCGCTCCCTCCCCGCCTCGCCGCCCCCTCCCGCAGCCGCGCCGCCGTGCCGCCTTCCTGCCCGGCTCGCGGCGCTCGTCCCCGGCCCGGCCCGGCCCGGCAGCCCGCCGTGGCGCTCAGCCCTGCAGTGGCTCGGGACCGATGCTAGGAGAGCGAAGCGAGCCGGGCGCCCAGACCTGCAGGAGGCGTCGATGCGCGGCCGCTCCGGGGACCCGGCTCTCCGCCGCTCGCCCTGCCCTCTGGTGATTCCTGGGCTCTGTTCGTAGCCCGACCGAGCCTCGGAGGAGACACACATCCGAGAAGAGCCGGCGTGTCGTGTGCGTGTGGATTATCTGCGGACATGACTGCGTGGGGGAGACTCAAGCCGCCGCTCCCGCCCCTGGTGCTGCTGCTCCTGGGCGCGGGGCTCCTCGCTGCAGCCACGGGTAAGGCGGCGGGCTCGCCGCGGGGAGGTGGGCCGGCCCTGCGAGGCCCGATCGCGGACGCGAGTGTGCGCCTGGGAGGGCCGGGGCCGGGCCGGCGGCCGGGCTCCTCCGCCACGGACGCGGGGACGCGGCGCCCGAGCCGAGCCCCCTTCGCGGCTCCCCGCTCAGCGCCCCGCCGCGCCCCCGCGTCCCCTCCCTCGCCGGGCTGGCAGCGCAGCCTGCGGGCGGCGGGGAGGGCCGGGGAGAGCGGCCAGCCCCGACCCGGGGGCCGCTGCGGTGTGGCGGGCGCGCCGCTGCTTCCAGATAGGGGCACCGCGGGCCGCTGGCCGGGGAGGTTCCCGGGACTTGGTCCCCGGCCCGGAACCGCGGGCGAAGTGGCCGGGCGAAGCCGGCCCCCAAGTTGTGGCTCCCCCGGGGGCTGGGGCGCGGGCAGGCAAGCTGACCTCGCCCGGGCCGCTGACCTCCTTCCCCTCCAGCTCCCGGGCGAGGGCTGAGTGGCTGCCTCCGGAAGGTCGCCCCCGCCTCCCCGGACTTCGCTCCTGCAAGTTGCAAGGAGCTGGCGAGGGGCGTGCGGGAAGCAGGGAGCCCTGGATGGGGTTCCCCTCAGAGGCCACAGGGCTCCTGCCCTTGCCACCCAGGCAGGGGAAGGAGTCCCCGGGTCGCTCCTGGGTCTTGGAGCTCTGTGAACTTGGCTTTCTCCTTGAAATGAGTTAGGGAATGTTTCCCCCTGACTAGTCTACAGCCTGCAGCCCGGGGCTGGCAGTCGCTCCTGCGCTTGTCTATTCTCTGGGAGAGAAAACAAGCTCCCCCTTGATTCAGAGAGTGGAGGGGAGGCGGGATGGACGGAGAGGGGGTACTGAAGGGTTTGCACATTGGGAAGTCCGTCCTCTGCCCTCATTCCGCATCTAGCCTCCTTGGAGGCTCCCTTATCAATCACCGCCCATCGTCCCACTCCTGGGAATGTCTTTATCTAGGTAGATATGTTTTTCTTTTCCTTTTTGAAGAATGGAGTCGAATCTTACGTGTATTTTTGTTTTTAATGACCATTTGCCCTTTACCCACATAAAATTTCCCTTTCCTCTCTAGATTCTTCCATCTTCTTTTCCCACCCATTTTCTATTCCTTCAGTGTTCCAGATCCAAGGGTGATTGACAAGGCGAAGGAGGACTATCGGTTCCGTTAGGAAACTCCAGATGGGCTGGCCGGGAAACAGAGGGAGAGAAGGGCAGATTAGGCTTCCCCTCCCGACGGCTCTTCTCCCCTGGGGTCCAGGACTGGTGGGAAGCTGGCCGCTGGGCATCAGTGCCTCTATGCGAGCATCCATCCTTATAAAGGGGTGTCTGTGGGATGCGCCCCAAGATCCCAGGAGCCCAAACGGAGCTCAAGATGGCTCGGGATTGGCAGCTTTCCGCGAACAACGACCCTCTGCCCATTTGCCCGCTTCGCTCCAGACACCCTTGCCTTGTGCACCGCTGTTAAAGCCGCCGCGTAGGCACGGTCGCCGAGGAGGAGAGGGTGCACTGGACTGGCTAGGAACAGAGAGGAAAAGTCGAGTGTAAAGAGGGCTGTCCCGGGGAGGTGTGCGCAGGTCTGTGCCGCTGTTTGGGGCAGGGGCCTGGGAACAGAACCCGGGTTTGCCCAGTCAAGCGCCTGCTTGGAAAGAAACACCTTCTATGCAACTCCACAAAACTTCCCGCTCCTTCCTCTTGTACTCAGAGACCGTCTGGGGCCAGGGCCGCCTCATAACCCTGGCCAGCAGCTCATCCTCAGTACATTCTGGGCTCCCCGCGGTTCCGCGCGCCCCAAGCGCCCTTCCCCCGCAATTAACAGGGGTTGCTGTGTGGAGACGGCAGCGGCTCTGCCTGGGCTGCTTAATAATCCGCACACGTGCGTGCCGGGCGGATTCCGCCCCCTCGCGGGTGGGCCGAGGCGCTGGGCAGGGGCGGGAAGGAGGGTGGGGACCGGCAGACCGTGGGCGGGGGCCGCCTGGGCGGATCCCGAGGTCAGCGGGCGAGGGGCGCAAAGTCCTGGGCGCCCCCGGCGTTTGGAGGACCGCAGGCAGGAGAACGCATTCTGCGCCCAGGGGCTTCCAGGTCCCGGAGGCTGCAGAAGCCAAGAAGTGGAGTCCAGGGTCCCAGGCCCCTGCGTGCGCGGTGCCACAGTGTTTGTGTGTGCGCGCTTGCGCGCGCGTGTGTTTGCGCGTGGAGGGGACTGGTGGCCGGCTCACTACGCTGATGCCGGGCGGAGGATGCGGTGGGTGCGCACGGCTCCTCCATCACCCGGGCAGGGATGGGGGCCGCGTCTCCTCCGTGCCCGCAGGGTCAAGTGCAAGCGCAAGTGGCCGCGTGGGAGTCGGCTGCACGCTGGAGGCTAGTGACGCCAGCGCCGGAGTCGCCCTTGAGCCCTCTAGCAGTTGGGGCGGGTCGCGTTTCCCTTGCCTTGCGAAGCCCTGGGGGCCCAGGTCCCGCCTGGGCCGGGGCGGGGTTGGGGTTGGGGGTCGGGAGCGCCGCCGCGGGCTCGAGGCCCGGGGCGCCTGCGCGCACGCAGCTTTTCGGGGGCGGCAAGCCCGGGGAGCGCCCCCCACAGCCGCGGGAGCCCGGCCGCGTGCGCGCAGGTGGCAGCTCCCTCTGTGGGGAAGGCGAGTGGAGAGTTTTTGATGCGTGGGGTGTAATTCGTGATCTGTTTGTGGAGTCGTGAGCAGCCGCCGGCGGCCGCCGATGCGGTCATTAGACCCCGCTACCATCGGTACCCGGGTCATCACCTTAGCACAACGTTGGGGGTACCCCGAACTTGACTTTGATGTTCCTTTTGGGGGTTGATGTTATTGTAACCGTTGGCCTCCAGTGTGCATACCTGCTCAAAAGTAGCGCATTTGCAGGGACCGCGGGAAAGGGAAGGAGGCTTTAAGTGTTTTCATCTAGTAAATAAGTGGACTATTTCATTCCGTGAGCGCTCAGAATTGCGCCCATTATCCGGGCCTGATCTACCCGCTGTCAGGGCAAACAAAGTTTGCTTTTTGGTTTCTTGCGTAATGTGCACCCGGGAGAACGCAGTTACTGACAGACATTACTTAGAAAGCTTCCTAAAAGGGATCACATATGATAAGGTCTCACCATGGGGAGCCTGCGAGAGAAAGGTGGGGTGCTCATCAAAATCCGTACTTGGAACATCGGCTGACCCACCCAGCAGAGATTTAAGCGTGCGTCGCCAGATTTCCACAGAAACAACGGAGCTCGACCCAGTTGCTTAGTGGGGGGTGGGGGTCGAAGGAGAGAGGAAGACCCCCAAACCTGAGTGCCCATTTGAGTTATCCTTTAACAGTTCATACCGCTAGGAAAGATGCTGAGACCTTTCGATTGCTGGCCACATTCCTTTATGGCCGGGCTGCCCCACGTCCTCTCTCCTAGGGAGGCCAGGCACGCCTGTGAGTAAGTGGCATTCACAGAAAGCCCTAATCCATCACATACTAAAAAGGTGGGCCCTCTGAAAGGAAGGATGTATTTCTGCATTCATTGTTTGCTTAGCAAATGATGTGTATTCTTTATTGCATTGTCAAGGGGATTTTTTTTTTCCCATTAAGAGCTCTTCAGTTGACAGTTCTATATGTTTTAAGTTTGGGATTTTAAATCCTTAAAAAAAAAAAGAAAGGTATGCAAAGGGCAGATTTTCTTCCAAAGTGACAAGTTTTGTAAACTTGAATAGTGGGACCATGTGATTATCTTTAAACAAGCCAAAAGGAGCAAGCGGCAGGCAGTAAAGCCGGGGCGGCCCCCCCGGGACTCTAGAACTTCCCCCACTGACACAGGCCCTGAGCCGCAGGGACTCGCTGCGCTGCCTTTCCGCGGGCCAACCGGGCTTGATCAGAGACACCACAACTACAGAGCTTAAAAGTTCCTCCAGGCAGACCCAGCTCCTCCTGGGGGCAATACTTCCTCAGTCTCCAGTTTATTGTCTCAAACAAACACCAACAGAGCCTCGAAAATGTCAAGAAAATGGTTGAGCTTCCTTTAAGAAATAGATCAACACAGCTTCTGTGGCCGCTGAGTGCTCATTGCCTACGATACAGCAAATCCAGTGTAGACGTTTCTAAGCTGTCAAAATGCAAATGGCATCTTAAATACCCTGTGCTCTACTGAATTCTAAATGTGCCTCCAGTGGGATTTCTGCTGAGCTCATAGTGAAAATAAGCCACTCAACTTGCATATATGCCATTTAAACTACACTTTACCTTTGACCTTTTATGTCTTCTGCTTGGGTTCATTTCCCTCTTGAATTAATAAGTTGAATGGGTACCCCTTGCACAGAGTAGATGACACAGCTACGTTGTCTTTAATTTTAATTTTATTCGTTTAGCTAATAAACTGGAGGAGGGTGTATGGGTAAAGGTATAGACGCTCTGCAGCTTGCAGTGTTTGTGGGTTGCAAGGACACATAGAAAATCCTGGTGGCCCTCAGCCAGTAGAGTGGGAATTTGGATTCCTGGAGCAACAGTGGTAACTGAACGAATCAACCCATTTCCACTCTGTAGTCCCACCACCCTCGTCACCAGACATAGATATGGCGTGAGACAGAACTGGCTTGGGTTTGCCACTGGAAGCCCAGAAATAGATACTTTGGCTGAACTGGAACTCAGTAGCCCCAAAGGAATCTGTTAGGACCTTTGACCTCACCTACAATCAGCCCCAGCCGCTGTGCTTCACTCACTAAATGTCCATTTCAGAACAACGTGCCAGCATAACAACCAAATAATCCTATTTAGGTCTTTACCTAAGTGCAAGGAAATAAATCTCTTTCACCAAGACTTAAACAGGACTTTCCCTTTGACTGTCTGGTACCCAGGTATTTACACTGGGATTGAGTCTTTAGTGCTGAGGTAGAATAACAGAATTACAATTCCCATCACTTAAAAAAAGAACAGAAAAAAAATGGTATTATTGACTGGTTAAAATGTCCTGACTGTAGGGGCTTAGTGGAAACCCTTAGCCCCTCACCCCCTGCCCACCAACAGATCAACCTCTTAAGATGCAGAGTGTGAAACTTCTTTTTTTTTTTTAGTTTAGTTGCAGTTTCTTTACATCATTCATATCCACCCCTGATTTCTGGGAAAGGAAAAGGCCATCAGTGCTTCAGGGAGGTTGAATGACCTTCCTTACCCTCAAACATCTTTGTTGTAGCACAATGTTCCCACCTTCTAGGCGCGCTCTCATTTAACAAAACCTACTTTTGAATACACTGTAAACATGCTCCTGACAACATTTCAACAAATTGAGTTGATTTTGAGTCAGTGTTACTTTGACCCACAGAGGCAACATTTATGTCCAGCTCAAACTTTTTTGGTTGAATGAAACACATGCAGGCATTGACACCTACTAGAAATAACTACTCTGTCTTTATATCTCATACATATTGCATTTACTGGCTGAAGTCTTCCTGCTTTATCTGGTCCTAGCTTTAGCTCAGTGAAAGTGGTACAAGGGGAAGGGTATTTCTGTACTGTCATTTTCTCCAAGTGTAAATAGAGCGAGAGGGATATGTCCATCTTAGTGCTGATGATCTTAATGTAATTCTGTCTCCATGCTTTGTGAAATAGTACGTCATGAATAATGCTTTGTGGCTTAAAGATTGTCCTTGTTAATAGCATGAGATCAAGGGAAATGCAGGCATCGTCAAGTCAAGCTGTTGGTACTACTTCCCACTTTTTTTTAACCCATGAGTTACTTTTAGAATACATCTGCAACCTGAGACTTGAATTACATAAAATATCGGTCCCATTCCAAGTACATTTTATGTATTTATTTTTTTGTGTATGTATCTGTAGAGCCTCAGTCTTAGTGAGATTTGGGAAGAACTAACAGGACCTACAGATTTTATAAATATATATTCAGCTTTCTGTCTGAATTAGCCAGTCAACTGTAAGCCAGATGAGTCCCAGTGGAATCCGAGCAGCTTTTGAGGACATTGATCATTTCCCCAATGCTCTGTCCACACTATTTTGTACTAGACATGTCACCTTGATGATTGTAGATGTTGGCATTATGACCACGCTGTAGAGTTTTTGAACACATTTATGTAAACTTTGTGTGCATAAGACTCACCTGAGTTCTTGTTTAAATGCAAATTCTAAGGCCTCTCTCTCAAGTGATTCTCAGCAAGTGGGTTTTGGAAGGTATAAGACATCTGCATTTATATATGTGTATATATTATCTGTCTACTGTCTGTCCACCCATCCATCCATCTATACTATCTCCCTTTCAGTAAAAGGCATCAATATCTAATAACCTGTTCATTGAACCGTCACAGGCTAATCAGATCTCACTTATTTCATGATGAATGTACTATATTATGAAATTGTGAAGTTATTTCAGAAAGTTTCTTTTTATCGTTAGTGCCTCTATTATCAGTGCACATCATTCTACACTGTTTAATCTTAAAAAAAAATTTGCAACAAAGATGAGACTCAAGCTCCTTGTCCAAATGTTTATATTATGGGATGACTTCAAGGGATAATTATGTCCTTTCATGTGAAAATACTGTGTGATTGAAAACCTTTTTTTCTTTTCCTACTTAGTGTACTTTGATATCATTAGTGTTGTGTGAGAAAGAGCTAAATGTTAGATTAATATTAGAATTATGTGGGGAGTGATCTCTAATGAATATAAAAGCCTTTGAAATTAATTGGTAAGTCCAAATAATGTTCCCCAGATGCCTGGTGAATCCCTATGCCTTTATTCAGAGAAACTGACTTATTTCTCCTCTTGTTTTTAAGAGAACATATCTTCATTGATCTTCTCCAAAGAGTAATTTTCTACACGAAGCTGACACTCATGTTCAGTATATGGTGGGCGCTTTCCCCTCGTGTTCCTGTAAAAGCCTGCACCCTTGACATGACTGTGGTTCTTAAGATCCACGTGACTGATGACTCTAGTGAATCGCTCCTTCCTTTCCCAATCCGCAAATGGATAATTAATCCTCCAAAGCTTTGACTTTTAGGCAGGTGGATGATCTTCAAGGTTACTAAAAGTTGACCTTGGTAGTTCCTTCTTACGAAAATGTGTTCTCCTGAACTTTGGATATCCACTTTTCTCTCAAAGAATGGACCCTAAGAGTGTGTTAAAAAGGCCACCAACTATTTTTGTCTCCATGTTTCAAACTACTCTTTCTTTTTTATGGTTAGGAAAGTGATATACGTTGGCATATAATACAGCTGTGCGTAGTTAACACTGACAGGGTATGATTGGCCCTTCAACAGACAAGAAGAGGGACCCCAACAACATAAGGAAGGTCACATTTTTACAAGAAATTAACTGAGTTGAGCAGATACTTCCCTTTATGCACTAGAAATGTAAATTTCGTAAGCATCAATCTTGTGCTTCTTGTTGATTGTGAATAACTTAAGACAAATGCAGCCATTAGGATTTTCTTTTGTTTGCGATGTTGGCTGTGTGCATAAGGTTGCAGGTCACCTGCTCAATGTGCGTGCTCCGCCTTACATGGCAACAATGTGTAATTTTCAAACTATAAATGCAAATACTTAAAAAAATTTGGTGATAATATCAAGGGACAGTCAAATGAGAAAAATCATATTGTTACTGTTAGGTGGAATATTTTTATTTATTGAAATATTTAAGTATCTAGGTAGTTACTATCATTGGGGGAAATACACATGTTTTAGTCTGTCATCCCTAACAATGAAGAATTTTTTAGGCTATCTTCCTTAACAGTGGAGAGCTGGGAGCCAGAAGAGAGGTGGGGAGTCCAGGCGCCTAAGTAGGTCAACAGCCGTCACCGTGCTCACTTGGAGAATCCTGACATGTGCCAGCTTGGGTCCCTCAGCTCCGTGTAACTGGGCGTCACGCGCCCTTCCTACTTGCCTGAGTATTTCATGGAGAGAAAGTGAGTCTGTGATTGCCCCCATGGGACTTCCATTCTTCCAAAAGAAAACAAACCGTAAAATCACTGGACTTAGCACGTACTCCAATATTTGACCGATAGAGACAATAAATGGCATGTGCCGGTACTGGAGAGGAGCTCCTATAGAAGACGGCGCCTTTCAGAGCCTCGGGGTTGGGGGAGGGGGCAGGAGGCCCGTCAGTGAGACGAGGGTGTTGAGTGAGAAATGCCATTGTTTCAGGGTTAGGTTAGGCATCAAGCGTGTAGATGATGGAGCTCAGGGGACGCCACTCATCCTCTGAAACTCTTCTCTGGCTCCTGAAAGCTAGAAGGCCACAGGTGGAGGGAGAGAAACCACTGTCGGGGTGCTGTTTCTGGAAATGGGGAGACATGACTCTCACTGTGGGCCTTCCTGCCTTATTTCGTCACACAGTTGCTGGGGCCGACCCTTGTTTGGACTGGGAATCTATTTCTTGGAAACAAGAATTTTGCCTTTTGTTAAGCTCTTCTTTTTCCAAGTTCCATGATTGTTGCTGTTACTGTTGCTTTTGTTGCAGTGACCTCCAGAATGCTATACTAATGGAACTAAAGGTGCTTCTGGTTTACTGGTTCCCTGGCGGTGTGGCTTGGCCTCTCAAGCCCTGGGTGCACCCTGAAGATACCATGTGTTCCCCCCAGACTGAATTTCCAAGGCCTTCATGATCTGGCATCCATCTGTCTTTCCAGCTCTGGCTCCGTGCTTCCTGCTGGTGACTCCTCGTTCGGTCAGACCAGTTTAAAGCTCATCCTACATGCACCCCTGGTTCCATTCGTCCCAAGCCTACCCAGCTGTGAGTCCACTTCTGGTTACCTCCCCCATAAACCGATGACCCAGTCCCTCCTTCATCCAAGGTCTTGGTCACTTACTCCATTTCACAATCACTGGTCCTAACACAGGAAATTGTGAGTTGAGGATCTCTCTTAACTATGGTACTTGTTTGCTGGTTTTGTTCTTGTTTGTTTGCATCATTCTTACTCCACAGATCTTAAAGTCCTTAAAAATTGTAAAACATTCTTGCAATTATCAAACTATCATGGTACTTCTTTACACATCCACTATTTCTTCAGTGAGTCAACAGATGTTCTCATATATCTGATCTGTGCAGAGGGATGGCCTCTGGAAGGAAACAGTAACAATTTCTTCAAGTCTGCACCATGTGCTGTACAAGTCGCGCACCTGTGGTTGGAATAAGTAGCTTTGAAACTTTTATCCAGGCTATTGTTGGCCATGCTTCTTTGATTAATTTGTGTCTCCTTTTCATAATTGTTTCTTTTTGTATACAAAGTAAGACATTTGGGGGTTTTGCATTTTATTTCATTTTTTCTTCCAGTGACAATAATTTAATGGTATTAGGGCTTGTTGAGATGTGTCAACCTACAATTGTCATTTTGATCTTCATGACTATTTTATCTCTCTGCTTTTTAATTTAAAAGAATTACATAAGAAGATTATGGAACAAAGAACTAATCAGTCTCTTTCTTTTATCACTGCAACTACAAAATTACCTTTCCAGTGCTCGTTAGTGGCAACAAGAGACTAGAAGGGACATGTTGTCAAGGAATTTGAAAAAAGGGTCCTCTGACCTGAAAGTACGAGAACTGTGGGCACGCCCAGCTCTGGCATGTGGTCTCTGTCTCCTGCAAGTGTGTCCTTTCAGTTTCAGGATGGATGAACAGTAGGAGGGTCTGTAAAAGGAGCTGGTATAATAATAATATGAAGTGTCATATGACAAGGTTATATCATATATAAGTGGCTATCATTTCTTCTGTGAAGTGGTTTATCTTAGTTTTATATTTATGAATGGAACCATGAGAAGGAAATAAATATGCAAGTTAAGAGATCTCCTGTCCTTTATTGTAGTCTGGAAATAAAAGAGAGTTGACCCCTTTTTTTTATACCTTTTAATGACTGCTTATTCTTTGTTCCAAATTAAGGAGGGCTAGAAAGAGGAAGACGAAGGCAGCGAGAGCAACATTATGCTACGTTGTCTTGTTTTCCACCTTTGTCCTCTCTGCAGTACCAGACGCCAGTGCGAAAACCATAGCCACAGCTGGAAAACAGTACTGAGGGACAGACTGGTGGGGGAGCCTTCCACCTCAGTGCTGTTTATCTTAGCTACAGGAATGTATCACTGCAAACCCGCAGCCTAAAGCAACACGCATTTAGGGTCTAACAGCTCCTATGGGGCAGTGGTCTTGCAGGGCTTAGCTGGGCCATACACACCCTCTGCTGTGCTCAGACAGGCTGCAGTCAAGCTGCTGGCTGGGATGTAGTGTCACCTCTGCTGGGGGAGGACGCCCTCCTAAAATGGCTCAGGCGGCTGGCAGAATTCTGTTCCTTGTAGTTACAGGACTGGTGGCTTAAGTGTTTTGCTGGCTGTTGGCTGGGGTTCTCCCTCAGCTCCTGGAGGCCAGGCAGCTCCTTGGCATGTGGGGCTTCTCAACACGGTGCAAAGCCGGAGAAGTAAAGAGACTTGAGCAGGTTGGCACTACAAATGTTACACACCACCACATAATCATGGGGACATGACCAAGGGCAGCCCATCATTTTTACCCTATTCTATTGTTTAGAAGCAAAGCCTGCCCTCCTCAGGGGAGGGGAATTATACAAAGGCATGAGCATCAGGAGGTAGGGATCATCAAGGCGCCTTAAGGGTCTACTTACCACACCAGAGATAAGCTAATATAAAAACAGCATTGTACAGTCAATAAGCAAAGGGCCTAGGACCTACCTGACTGAACATGGGCAAATATAAATGGGTATCCTATGAAGAATAAACATAAGTAATAAATGGAGGAAAAGATCCCTAAACTTATTATTAATAAAAAGCATATAAATTAGACAGTTTTTGTGAGACCATAATTAATTTGTCATATGTTAGCAAGTGCATATGGGATCACATTTGCATATCCTTGTTGTATATCTAGGAAAATTTTAGGGGGAGATAATTTGGCCATACCAATAAAAATACTAAATTATCAGATATTTTAACCCCAAAGTGTAATATTTCCTGTAGCAATATATAGTTATTCATTTTAGTCCTTTCTCTAAGAGTGAAAAATTGGACGGAACTTAAATGTCCATCACCCTAAAATAGCTAAATAGGTTATTGTGTATCCCACTGTATGGCCTATATGAAAGTGTTTCCATGGTAAAGGGTTGGGTTGAACATTTGAAATAGCAAATATATTTTGTTCCCATTTTTGTATATGGAAAAGGCCAGCTACTTCTGTGCATGGGTAAGGATATCTGAAAAGATGCATACATTACAGCATGATGTTTAATGTCTAATATGTGAAAGTACTGAGTCCACCTCTTTAAATAATAGGTTTTAAATTAAAATAATTATATGAACTAAAGAAGAATGAGGAGCTCTTATCAGACCATGTTGTTGAGCAGATGATAACACTTTTGAACTTGAAGTGACCTTCAAGTTTGTAAGTACTACTCTCTCCTTCTCATTTTACTTGTGTCCAGAGAAGTTCAGTGTCTTGAATAAATTCAATGGGAAAATTAAGGCAGAGCTCAGCCCAGATGCCCCCGGCTGGCCCGCCCCCTCTCCTTGTGCACAAGAGCACACCTGCGATGCTTCTCTGCCCCTGCCAGAGCCAGTGCCGCCTCAGCCCTGGGCTTCTCCTGCCCTCACACTCCACGGAGGCAGGATGGCCAGGAAAGTTCCGGGCTTCATTTTTAAGCCCAGCATGACCCTGGCAGCTGAAAGACCACAATACCCAACCTTCATACTTCTGAGGTGTTCCAGGACCCCTGGGGATGCAGCTGAACCCTCCACAGGAAAATGTAATAAAGGATTTTGCCACTTTTTAAGATACTTAACTATAGTTATTTCTTCTCAGTCATTGAAGAGCACAGGGCCACAGTGCCTTTGTGTTAACCAGTTAACATTATATATCAATATAATGTAAATAACACGTCCCTGCAGAATATTTAATTCTGAAGACGTCAACACATTCAATCCCAGCCCACTGAATTTTTTTTATTCGTGGGGATTGCTCAAATTTGCACACACAAGTGTGTGTTTACATTTCTTAATGATTAAAATAACTTATGGAAGTGAAAAACCGGTTCTTTATTTAGATTAGCAGTTAAGGTGATATGATGGAAGTAATTTGTCTTAGTTTCCACGTGCCCAGGGTTTCTGAAATGTTGTGCTTTATGAGGTGGACAGCATCCTCTGAGACCCTAACAGTCAGGGTTCATATCTGCCCATCCTCCTAGTATATACTTTGAAAAATGTGAAATTCTGACCCACAGGGTCCCCATCTTTGCAAAGGGAAGGTAAATTGGACTCTAAGGATTTGATGAATAAACACATGTAAAAAGCTTAGAACAGTGGTGATTATTATTATAGCAACTAAAAAATTAACCTATTATTTCTAGATATGGCCACAGAAGCCATATTGGAGAAAGCCCTATTTTTCTGGACAGAAATTATCTGTAGGTGGAGATTCATAATTATATTTGGATATAAGTGAGTGTCTTATATTCCTAAGACCAATTCTGATTCCTAGAAATCTTTAGTATGCATAAAATGCTTCTGCATTCCTTACCTCATTTGCAGATTTAAACAGTATGGACTTCTCAAAAAGGTTGAGTGATATAGGAACAAAGTCATAATTTGACCTCATACATCACATTGGCTTGATTAAAACTAAATGCTCAGTAAAGTCACTTAAAGAAGATGAGTCTTAAAGTCATTTATGATCAGGAAGCCTTGGACGCTTGAAGCGACTGTGAGAGAAACAATAGAAGAAAATAATAGACCCCCTTTCATGGCAAGGTCACTCTGAAGAGCACATCCGTCTACACACCCTAGTGTACTGCTTGAGAGCCTTCTTGAGAACCCTGTGATATTTTTGCTTTCTGAAAGAGTTCATCTATTTTTCTAATTGCTTAATTTTGCCCAAGACAAGTATCTGAAGCTATTTTTTAAAGGAACATTTGAAACAGTGCCACTTGCGAGCACGGCCTTGTGGCAAATACAGATCAGGTCTCTGTCAGGCAGCGTAGCTGACCTGTCACCTTTCTGAGAGTGAAGAGCAGTAGTAGAACGGGAGCCTCTGGGGTGGTTAAAATCCTGAAAGCAGTCAGGGCCTCCCACCCTGACTCTGTCCGCAAGCACGGAGCAGTCGGTGGCCCGCACACGGCCAGTACGACCCGGCCTGTTCCTGCCGGCTCAGGCTGCCTGGCTAGCGCCTCGGGACTCAGGCATGGTTGCCCGCCCCCCTGAGGAGCGGCCCTTTCCTCATCTGCTGGCTCTCAGTCTCAACACCTGTGTCAGGAGGTTAACGGTAGGGTCCCCATGTGCGACAGCCCAAGTTACAGTGACAAAAATGAATCGCAGATTGCGACTTAAGAATAAGACAGTCTGTTCAGGGTCACGTGATTGGGACTTAATGAATAGGCTGCCTGGAACTCAAGTGGCCACTAGTAAAATGCAGACTCTTCAAAGCCTAGCATGCCCAGTCTGGCTGGCTGTGCGGACATCCGTCCATCTCACACCTGATGTAGCGAAGCACAGGCCAGACTGAAACCCTATCAACATAGCAGCTCCCCAGGTCCTCAGCAAAGAGGGCTGTGAGGTCTCAGGGACTGGACGCGCCATGGATGTGTGACTGTGGTCAATGGACTGCCTGCTCCCTGGATCGGCTGCATGCCAGCCATCCGTGTTCTCAGTCAGGGTGCTCCCTCAAGCCCCGATGCTTCCCTCCCTGTGGGCTTGTCCTGCAAAGCCAACTTGGCAGCAAGCTAATTGTGGCCCTGGGACCTAGTTTTCAAGCGGGGTGTCCTCAGGAGATGCTCACTCAGCATTTCTTCAACAGCTGCCCTGTGGCCTAGGGTCTGCACGTCCTGTAAGGTGGTAGCTTTGAAAGGCTGCCTCCTGCTGGGGAGCGGGTTCAGGGTCAGCCCAGGGTGCTCTTGAGTCAGGAGCTGGCTCGGTGACGTCAGGGGCTCTGAGGATTCACATTTTTGTACCACTTTTAGAGCCCAGGAAAAAGGAAACATTCTTCCCTGGTGTGCACAAGTCCAGAACTCCCCCTTGCCACTCGCGCTGTTTCCTCTCATTCAGATCACAGAGGGCTGCTGAGGGAGCGTGCGGTCAGAGCAGCAGTGTTTCTGTTAAAGGTGAAAGGCGCACCCCCCTTGCCTGTTGCAGGGAGGGGATTCCCAGTTCTCGCCACTGCAGAAGGGTTACTCAGCTACTCTTGAAGGAGCTTTGTAACCAACAAATTAACTTCACAGATTTGAGATGGAATAGTTAACACGCAAAAGTAGAGAATCAGTGGTCAACATTCTATGAAGGTTTTAAAGACCAGTGACTGATGAGCACAGGGGCCAGCGAGGAAAGGCTGATGTGGCTGTTGGCAGTGACAGTTGTCAGAGATGAGCAGTTCACCCCCGCTTGCCGTGGTCACTCAGACGCACGCGGGAGACGCCTGACACATCGCCGTGTTAGGGGAAGGACACAGAGGCAGACACCCTCATCCCACCAGTTCAGAAAACTGGGTGTCTCGTGGGCACCCATTGTGTTCAGCCGACTAGCAGTGCACCTTTAAGGACAGCTGACCTGACGTGGCACTTACTTAGATGAGTATTTGATGAAGAAAGAGGCCTGTGGAAGGAACATCTGCGTAATACACCTGCCATCTCACATTTATTTCTAATACGACACAGTCCCAACCACAAGGCCCTGCTGGGCACAGGGTGGGGTTCCAGGAAGACAGGCGGGAAGGCTGAGGCAAAATAGCACTTGGGCCTAATTAGGGTGGAGGCAGTAGCTGTAGATGAGATTTGATGTCTTTGTTTTTTTGATTTATTTTTGAATTATTGGACTGTTCTGGACAAAGTAGAAAAGCAGTCTGAACTTTATGCATACCAGGAGCTGAGAACAAAATAGTGCACAATACCAGAGGAGCTTATGAAGTCATTTTACATAATTTTATTAAAATCATATTTAACAACAAGCTTTTTTATTGTGTTGTGTTAAGATGCCTTTACTAATTTAGCACAGTATGCAAAGAGAGGAAAGAAATCTTCTGAGACATGTTAAAAGCAAGGAAAACAAGGGGTAACTGCCCTTTGAGGCAGGTATCCCACATATTTGTAGATGAATTGTGAGAGCAAACCATACAACTTCTTCTGGCCTCATAATAACTGTAAACTGGTCATTGACCCTTCCATTCAGAAATTGATTATCTGTGACTGAAGAGAAGCTACACGCCAGACCAGAAAGGCCTAAATGTCTCTGTACAATGGCTCCTTTTTTAGGAAGAAGATTTTTCTCATGATGCAATTTTTTTTCAGAGGTGCCCAATCAGAGCAGCACAGGAAGCAATACTAATGTCCCCCGGCCGGCTTCCTTAGACCACTCTGGGCTCCATCAAATAAATGCACTGTATTTTTTTTTCCTTCCCTATTATTGCAAATGATGTCTGCATGGTTTGTGACGTCCTGGGGTTGGCCTACTCTTCGCCGCCACATTTGACTGCCATCTGTTCACACAGTACATCCGGCAATTCATGAATTCTCACGGTGGCTGACTGTCTCTTGGTTCGCTTCTGGATTGACCATTATGTCCCTTCAGAGGGACACCCGTTTTCTTCAGATTCTTTGTGCCTGGAGCCCACAGGATGGGGTTTCTGGCCCTGGCGCTGATATACTCTAGTTTGGGGGCCTCCTGGGCTTAGTTTCTTCAACTGAAAAAGCGGTGGTCGGGCTCTTTCCATTCAGCCCTGACGTTTTCTGGCCTCGAAGTGTCACGGCGACCAGCTGGCCGGCCCCCACCCCGGTGGGTCACAGCCCATCCGCCTGCGCTCAGTCAGGCTGCTTGCAGCCAGGAGGCAGAAGGAATCCGTGTTGGGGGTGAGCGTGCGTTTCATTTTTCTTTTTACTTTCTTATTTCTAATGCATTGAACTTAGTAATCAGCAGCTTCTCTACTCAACTGACATGCGGCAGATATTTCCTTTAATTAGTGTAAGTTGAAAGTTATTACTGTTTGAGCCTTTTTCTCCTGGTATTTTTATAAGCCCTTTGAAAAACAGAAGTCGCCTTGGTATATTAAAGTGCCTGTTTCCGTCTTAATTCGCCGGGACCACTCAGCCACCCTGAGTCTCTTCGTCACGCGTGGATCTAGCTCTTCTGGGAAGATAAGTGTTATTGTGGCTTTGGGGTCGAAACCTTCTTTCCCAGCTTTATCACTACGTGGGAATGCTGCTAACAGAGCTGCAGGGGAAGCATCCATCTTCCCAAAGGGTTTGCCCTGCTGTAAATGTTAGAACTGAATCTACTGTCTAATAACCTTCTCCCTCTTTTCCAAACCCAAGCATCAACCTTACCAATCATTTATTATTTGTGTGGCCGCTTCCCCCGCTGCCATATAGAGAAGACAGTACAGTCTCTGTTGGTGTTTCTCTGTTTCACACTAAAAGTACCAAATGTCGGCCAGTGTGGGTGCCTGAAGAATCACACATAGTGAGTCGCCTCTCTGGTGAGACCTCCTGAAATCATCTGCCTGCCGTGGTCCTTGCGCCTCGGCACCGAGTGATGGATGAGCTGTGTAGGGAGCATCTCCTAGAGTTCTGTCAAAACCTTTGACTATATCTACCTGCATCCCAGATACGGGGAGTGGGAATGGTTGAGAGGATGGCGGTGACCGAGCAGCTCGGTGTGAGCCGGCACGCTGAGCGCGGGGAGAAAAGCCACGTCCAGACACGACCTGGAACTTCTCCTTGCTTTGGACGGCTTCCTTTTCAATCATGACCCTAACATTACTTTTCCTTTTCCTTCAAAAAACAAGCTTTGCAGAAAAACGTTTCTGCCGGGCTGAGTGTGTCAGATTTCGTATGTTGATAAGGAAAAGGATGTTTCCAGTGATCCTGTTCAGTTCAGAAGATGCTCCGCTGTGATGTGGAAACCTAAGTTTCTCTTTTGAATCTCTGGGTAAATAAAAAAATAAATGAACGCCTATCACCATAAAGGGCTCCAGTCACGGGGCACCCAGAGCAGTGACTCTGTTCTTGGACGGCGTGCATTAAGGCATTTGGAGGACCAGTGGAGATCCAGAACTAGGAGAGGCTGCGACGCTTACGTGTGATCACAGCCTCGGATCCCTCGCTCCCTGGGCAGGGATAAACTCTGGGGGTTTCCGTAGGAGTCACCAGTTCCTGTGTTTTCATTGTTTTTCAAAATAACACGAACCATTTAAGTGCCAGAAACAGTTCTAGAACCCAAACTGGGAAAATAATGCTTCCATGCAAGCAGGTCCCATGTTCCGCACAGTGAATGTCACATATGTTACTGAGTTCCGTTCAGGGAGTGGTTCTGTTAGCTTTATTGGGCACGTTCCCTAAGTCAAGTCCTGTGCTAATTGCAGTGAATCCAAAGTGAATGAGGCGAAGTCCTTGCCCTCAAGCATGTTACATTCCAGTAGGGATACTTTTTCTCCATAATGTGATCAGAGCAATCAGAAGAACAAAGATAATAAGGTGCTGTGCCACGAGATGTGGGGTCTCCAGAGAAGCGACATGCAGATCTCGGGCTGCTGTCACACTTAATAACTACAAGATGGCAGGAGCGCCTCCCATTGCTGGACATTCTGGATTATTTAGGTTTTATGTGCTGTGTTTTACCTTTCTGACATCTTTGGAAGGATTTAAAATATGGGCTGATAGAATCAAATCACACAGAAAATCCAAATGATGTGTCATTTTTATGGATGACAGCTACCCCAGGGAGTCCCACACAACATTCACAAAAGCACCCTCCCAGACCAAGTGTTATCCTATGTGCACTCACTGGATAGACGTTCACGCAACTTCATTTTGTTCCAGATGTTAGGAGGAAGACTCCAGGAGACAGAATGATTAACGAGACAGCGCCCACCTCCTGACTTCTTGGGGCTTGTGACTTAGCTAGAAGACATGTTTGTCATCACGCAGTCTTAGGGACAGAACTGCTGACTTTCGTGTGAGCCTTCTTCAGTCAGGGTCTTTGAAGGAAAGTCAACCCATTTCTCTTTGAATATCAGTTAGTGTCCTATTCCAGGCTTTCCTGAGTCCCTTAGGGGGAAATCTATCTCTGTGTCCTAAGCTGCGTCTCCCTTCCTATAGCATCTGCACGTGTGGTCTTATTTCCTCTTGCAGAAGCTGCATATAGTGGTGTTTCTCCTCTCCCATCAAATAGACCTAAAATACTCTTAAAGCAGATTTTATATCCCTCACCCTCCTCTGCTCAGCTTCTGGTCTTAACATTTTCCCCACAAGTGTTTTAAGACTTTCTTTATTGTTGGCTTCTGCTTTTGAGGTAAATGTCGATTACTCAGAGCTATTTGTTACCCAAAAATGCATGGTGTCTTTTCCCAATGAATTGCTGTATGGAAAATAGTTCTACATGATCACATGCAAGGATGTCTCAGTGAATAATAGTGTAAAGGCTCTTTTTCCTCTAATGGGAATCAATCACAGAAGACAACTTAATCTTTGAATTCTGTTTGCACATATAATAATGACAATTATATTAATTTCAGAAGAAACATATCTTATAAAATTTGGTAATATTTGTGTGAAGATGGTGACAATAGAAAATCAATTGTTTTTTCAAAAACATTTTTTGGCCATATATGTGCAAGGAGTAAGAACGCTAGTATTTTTATGCATATGCCTTTGCAATGGAAAACTATAGTCTTGGAATTTGTGAGTAACATAGCTTTCTGAGTTAAAACCCAGAAATTATGCCAGGTAAAATAAATATTTCTTTCCTTCTTCAGTTTCATAATAGTTAAGGCAAATAGCACCAGCGTGATAACTTTCACTCTGAAAAGACTAGGATTATGGACATTTGTGTCATTATTGTGTTAGAAGAGTGCCTTTATGAAGTGGTGTGTATTTTACCATAGGGTTCCTGAGATTGATTATTTTGTAAGATCAGAGTTAATTCATGATTCAAAAACAAATCTGGAGGATATCCATATCAAAAATATTTTTAAGAGGAGTATGTAAAATTATTTTTAATGGCTTTATCAACTTTTATTATAGGTACTTGATAACATTAAATCTCATTTTTAAAGATGCCATTTTAGGTTACCCTTTTCTGGGTTTTGAGATCAAAAACTGTGGATCATAAGAACTGGAAGAGATCTTGGGTTTGAGCTTGTTCAGTCTTAATTTGTTCGATGAAAGAAAGATGATTCAGAGAAAAATGACAGACGCAGCCAGGCCACAGTGAATAAGGTTCAGGTCTGTGTGACTTCTCACCCGAGCACAGCGGATGCTTCCCTCCAAGGAACCATAAAGTTCGTACTCTTTTTTGAACTCATAGATATTACTGGAGAACATAGAATTACAGAGTAAATCCAGTCTCTGTTACATAATGGTGCATTTTGTCAGTAAGACACTGAAATGACTTTCTAAAATGTATGATGTTTTTATTTTGGTCATTGGAACCAAGATTTTATCTTGTTCTTTAAGATTCTGTAGCTGGGAAGTACAGATTTCTCTTTGGTTTTCTGAAAACCAAAGCCGTGATGTTGGCTTAGTGACAGGGTCAGCCGACTAGGGCAGCGTAGCATTCGTTGGACTGTTTATTCATACTATCTTACTTAAATCTCTTCGCTGATATGTTTAAATGGCATAGTCCAACAAGCTTTCTGTCATTTCTTATGGTAGAATGATTTCTGGTAACAATATAAAAAATGTGAATATTGATTCATGTTAGGAGGAAGAATCCATTCACATTGTGTGGTGCCCAAAATTCCCAAGATAAATGTTACATTTTTTAAAAGATCTCTTTATTGTGTCAGAAGAGGAGTAGAGTGGATGGAGGTCATCGGTGACTTGCTACATTTTGTTCACATGGAACATTTGTCAAGAATTAGGGTTGTCAAGTTGGAGAAGACAAAAATTATGATAACATTAGCAATAAAAATTAATACCTCTTTTTGCATCTTTTTGTTCGGGGTACTTTAGTACTCAGTCCTTTGAAAGACTGGCTTCTCTCCCTTCTGTAGACCAGGACACTGAGAACTAGAAAGATTCAGAATGTACCTAGTTCCCAAAGTGCATGAACAGCAGGTTTAGGAGCGGATTCAGGTCTGAAGTCCAGCTGTCCTTCTGCACCGTGCCTCAGATAATAAAGTAAGATACTTCTTTCTCAACTTTTATAGCATTTTTACATCTAATTATTTGCTATATTAATTGTTTGCAAAAGTGAACAGTGCGATCATTTCTGCATTGTATTATTGAGCATTTAGTTGCCATTAGATTTTTATATTTAGGCCTTGAAGAAATAAGGACTGCATGTACCATGTAAAATATGATAAACATGAAAACTGCAAATGTGTATTTCAATCCAATTTTGTCCACAGTATGACTAAAGATTAAACCTTCACATCGGCAGCTCTCTAAGACTCTTCCTTCAGGCATGTTCAGAATAACATAATATTCTACTTGTTTACATTAAGAGAGAAAATTGACGACTATCTGAAAAAAAGATTTTTAAATGAGACCATGTTAAAACTCTAGACAAAAGCCTCAGTGTCTTCTGCTCCTCTCAGAAATAGAAATAATGGACTGGAGGTCTCCAGCATGGGAGAGAAACAGAACCCCTGGGGTCTGGATCCACCCCACCAGTCCTGCCACTACAGGCACACCTGGACATCGGTGGGCTCGGGTGAGAAAGTACAACATTATGTTATCTGATAACATAACCCTATGAGTACTTTAATACACTCTAGAAATTTTTAGATGAAAGGTGAGCCGGGCTGCTCTGAGATTAAAAACAAGGCTTCGATTACTAGAGCTTTGCTTTCTGCCTGGGTAGAAAGGTAGATAGATGGATAGACAGATAACTGGTCAATGACAGACTTTCTATAAACTGGCTCCTAACCTGTGGTGTGAGCTGACGTGTCCCCACTGGATCAGGTATGCGGGTACCCCCTGTCATTAGGGGTTCAGCGTTGGGGAGAAGGAAGACATTATATAAAGGAAAAGCAGTATTCTGATATTGAGTGATTGCTTATGTGCAATATTTCTCACTAGCAAATGAACAATTCCTAAGCGCTCTGAAAGAACATCACTGAGCAGTATTCCTTTTGAACAAGTCATTGGTATAGAAGTGATAGGCCATCAGCATGCCCAGAGTCCCATGATAGACGACCTAACGGGCTGTGTACCAAGTGTTCTTGGACATCAGAAAAGGAGCTAATGGCTCAATGACTTTGGGGCAAAACTACATCCATTGTGGCATTCAGGATATATTTTGAAGAATGGATAATGGTTTCCAGTAGAAACAATTCCTTGGTTTCAGAAAACACTGTGTACAAACGCCAGAGGCAGGGAAGTTTGTGGAGTGGTGGAGAGGCCGGGCTGTGTGGGGGCAGGTGGTGCAGACCCAGGAAGCCCAGGTGCGCATGGGGAACGGGACCACGGATGAGCGGCCAAACACCGTTAAACACGGGCAGGACATGACCCAGTCCGCTACGTGACAAGCCCCCAAGTCCCTGGTGCGCTGGGGTGGGTGAGTATTTGAGCTCAGAAATAGCTTCCTCTTTTGGCCCACTTGTTGACAGAATGTCTGCAGTCAGCCCTGAGAGAGGGGAGGGCAGCTGATTTGATTGAGGAGGGTCGGCCTCAGTCCAGGCAGGGCAGCTCAGACCCTCACTAGCCTCTGAAATCCGAGAAACTATTTCTGGCCTGATAGATAACAGCAGCTCATGGGCTACGGCTCACTCACAGGCTTTTGACAAGGGACTGAATGAGCCAGGGAAAGATTTGTGGAGGCGAGAAAGAATGCTGTGTTGAAAGTGGACTTGTGGGGGTAAAAAAAGGAAAGGTAAAGTTATTCATTTATCTTCATTAAAAAGAATTGATCCAATTTGGACCACAGTCCTAGTAATCATTTTATAAGAATTCACATGAAAGTTAATTTTTGAATTTTGCATTTCTTTATGTCACATTCTATGCAGTACAAAATTTTGCACTTAATCTTATTTCAGAAATATGGCTTTTGTATGTTTTCTGTTTTATTAAAAAAAACCTTCTCCTTTTTCGTATTTGAATGGAAATTCCTGAAACAAATTATATTTCTCAGCTAACCTAAGAAGTCTAATTTAGCTGGCTTGGTTTATCTGTCAAATTCAGTTACACAGAAGTGCCATTTCAAAGCTCTGGCCATGTTATATCTCCCTGTCGTCTTCATGCAAAAAAAAAAGAAAAGAAAAAAAAGCATCATTTTCAGTTATTTTGGGAAGTTTAGAACGTTTTGCACCCACATCTGTGGCACATCACTACAGCATGTGCATGTCTTCGGAGGTGTGACCCTGTGGACTCAGTAGTTAGATTTTCCTTTCATACTCCTAGTCTGGACAGCTTCTTAGCTGATTCCAACAGTCGTTTGGCTTTGTGAATCCTGTGACAGCGACAGGAGGCTGATCCTTGGTGTGATGCTCAGTTAATGAGAAGTACACAGCCTTTTTAACATTTGAGTAAGACAAGTACCCAAGATTCATGCTCATGGAAACTGGAGAATAAAATAATTTCAGGTCTCAATATAGATCTGGAGTTCAGGTACTGTGATATATTAAGCTCTGTCAAAATTAGAAATATTTAATAGGGATTTTCAGATTGCTATGGGGAAAAGGCATGTCTTAAGATTTAGATAGAATCAAGGAACAGTTTCATGAGAGAGTATATATCATAAAGCACTTACTTATTCCCCAGCAGGATTTGGGCATACAGTTAGGCATAAAATAATAAAATCTTACTAGAACTTATTTATCGATATCTGTTACAAGCACCATGGCTTTATCATGCTGGAGATTATTATTTTGTTCTCAGAATAGTTGAGTGATCTTATGACTAATTGTTCATGGGAGGAAAATTTAAAGATGATTGAAAAGACAGAAGAATACAGAAGAATTGATGTAAATTTAATCTAGGTGTATTTTAGCCTTGATTCTTGTCTTACTGCTCTGCTCTTTGCAAGCAAGTAAGCAGCAGCTCTCAGTCTTTAAATTTATTCTCTGACTACAAGAGTCTCTTTCTTTGATTCCTGAAATTTTTCTGAAGACTCTTTATCTGCTCGATCATTTCCAATCAATGACTAATTGAAGTTGCCATTATCCTCAGAGAAAATGTTGATAATCCGGTCAATTTCTCTTTACGCAATAACATCAGAAGTACAAACGGCATAATGTAAAATAGCAATTTGTAAAAGGCAAAAATTCTCAAAGGAATTTGCAATGTTAGGTTGAAATGCCTCCGTTACTTGAGTTGGTATTTTTAACCATGCCTGTGAATAAGGGAAAGATACTCTTATATAATCAACTTCAGCGACTTGAAGGGTATGTTGACAGCATACCATAAATTCCTTTACAGTTTAAGTATATCTCAGTTATTTTTGATCGAGGCACATGTAAAATACAGTCCTATAGTTCAGTTTTTGATTTAATTCTTTTTCCAATAAAAGTTAGTGGAAGAGTAATCTGTGGGACCCTAGTTATAAATTTTTGCTAAGAATATATTTGCTTTTCCATAAGTTTCTACATGGTGTATCTCTCAACCACAAATATATTTAACGCATCAACTACTGTAGGCTGGCCCCGAAAGTTGGGGTTTCAAATGTCCACAGTTCCTATGGGATCCTTGGGATATGTCCCACTGGGAGTCTAGACATGAGAGTTAATTGTCATTAGCTTTGTGGGTTTACTTGGTTCAAATGGGATAGTTTGGCCCTCTTCAATTCTAATGTTGATAATAGTCATTGTTCACCTAAAAAGATTTGAATTAGCATAAAGTTCCCACTCCAGACTTAATGATCATAGCGAATTATATTTACAAGTGCTTGGGGGTCATTCTCAAATCACGATCGCTCCTGCATCACGTTCTCCTTGCATCTCTGAACATATTTATCCTCTCGAAAATGGGAGGATGCACATTATTTTGTCCTAAATTTTGGTGAAAGCCTATGAAAGTAGATTTAAATTCAGATTTCCTCCTAAACAACCATTCAAATTTCACTGTAAAAATGAAAAAATGCTTCTTAAAAAGTGAAAATTCTACCATGTTATTTGAACATCCCGCTAAATTCACAGAACTTAGAGGGTGTGTCTTCGTGCCGTTTACTCAGACACAGAAAGTGAAATCCAGAAAACTCAAGGGGTAAACCCAATTCTCTCATTTGTGTATGCATATATATATAGTATATAAACAAACAAACAAAAACCCTTGAGTTACAAAGAAGCTACTTGGGCTGGCAAGGCCATATGTGTGGTGAAACAGAGGCAGGCATTCTTCTGACTCCAAATGCTCTACTTTTTCCCTCAAACAATTCATCTATATGATTGCCAAAAAAAAACCCAACTGGGTAAAGGACCAAAATAATTAGATAGGTGAGTCCTTTTTGAATTGCTTTAAATAGGTAGGCTTAACTTTGATTAAAGTAATATGTGTGAAACATTTGTGATTATGCCTGGGACCCACCAGGTACACAATAAATGTTTGCTAGCTATTAATGGTAGCTTCATTCAACTTATTTTTAAATCCTTACTCCAGAGAACTTGTACATGTTTTTATCTAAGTCAGATTCATAACTCATGATTTTTATGTATGTTACATAAAAATATTGGCTTGTACTCGACAGCAGGAATATATATTCATATCATTATCTATTTGCCTACAATAGATATTGTTGAAGCCAGTGAAATACATTTGACTTCAAATATACTTACTTGCAAAAAAAGGTAAAGCAAAATGCATGGTATGGAAGACAGTTTTTCAGGTGAAGAAATAATCCAGAACAAAGCGAGTCAGTTGCTGATCACTGTGGTAAAGCATAAAGGAGACCTGAGGCTGATGGTCCAGGGCTAAAGTGCCGAACGTCCCTGGCTCTCAAATTCTCCTCCATGAGAACAAATACAGCTGGAGCAGCCAAGTTAGACAACACTGGTATTAAACTATATTCAGCGGTGGGGGTATGGCTGGGGTAGGGGTTTGATAAAGAACAACTTCTTTCGCTCTATTCATTTCATTTGTTCATTCCTTCAGTGACTATTCGTCGGATCAAAAGACAAAGTTTTCCTTTTTTCACCTTGGCTTAGAGGCCACAGTGGAATTTCTTGAACCCAGAGAGTGGGGGTGTGTCTCAGAGAAGATTCTGAAGAGTATCAGAAAGATATCTTTCTGGAAAATTCTGCACACCTATGAATAGTAAATTAATGGTGGTCCTTTGTGCCATTCTGCTCGCTACTTAATGATTCCTACTCACTGACCTTTTACTTCCCTCTTCTCGGATGTGCATCTCATCCCCCATATCTTTGGAAGGAATGAGGAGATGGGTATGAGACTGTGCCACTGGAAAAAGTGAAGAGAAACGCAGAATCACAAACCCAGAGTGAGAAATGGGTGGTCAGACCGCTGCCTTTCAAGACAGTAATATATACATATTCTTTCTGTGTGCCACCTAGGATTTGGCAGTCTATAAATCATAGAGCATTCAGTGTGAACTCACTCATGCTTTTAATTCTAGAGAGTATGAGGTTTATGCCATTTAACAGGAATTGGAAAGTGGGATGCTTCTATAATCTGCTGGTAGGCAGGTCTTGCTCAGTGGCAACTCCCATACTGAGTGGCAAATTCAGTAATTTGATCGCTTATCATTTGAAGATTGCCATGAAAATCATGTAATTTTTTTAGGTGACCAAAATGTTTAGTTGAGTGTTAAAATCATATGGTCAAGTAATTGCTTTTGTCTACTTCTGGCTACAAAGCAATTGAAATGTAAGCACACACTAGATATGTTAACTCCCACTCGAGACCCCTAAATCACAGCATATAAATAACAATAATAAAAATATAAATGTATAGACTCTCTAAAACAGAAGAGAGTAGGTAAAACAGCAAATAACGGTAGCAGCTGTATTTCTGGAATTACTAGAAGGTGGATGAAGGAATTGTGGATTATTGAGCAAAACACATGAAGGGCAGTTAACGCTTGAGGGGAGAGGTCACTTGTGGGCATGAAGCCTGTGTTTCTGCAGGGGCCTGGACTGGCTCAGCAGCTGGGGGCCTCAGCACTGTTGAATGCAAGGTTGAGGTGGGAGGCTGGAAGCAGGGAGCATGGCTGAGAGTCTGTATATGGGAGTGGTTAGATTCTTAGATCCTCTGCTCATACTGTGCCTATTCTCTTACATCCCACACTCTAGCCTGCACCCCAGGGAAGTGGAGATTCCCTTTCCAGAAGAATTAAATGACATGGCCTCTGGAATTAGGGACACTGAGAACCTTGATGGACTTAGAATTGAGAAGATCAGGTGAAATTGTACAAAATAGTGAGTCCTTTGCCCTTTTCTTCTCCCTCAAAAGCACTGGCAGTCAGATGCACATCTCCCACCATTATCAGCTGTTGTGTTCCCCTCTCACCTTTGTTACCTTCTTCTGCCTCACGTCTCTGCCTCTGGACAGGAGATTGAAGTATTCTACTTTTTATCCTTTTATCCAAAACCCATCTAGTTATGCCAGAATCCTATAGTGAACTCATCAGAAATCAGTCTTCACCCTGTATGAGCTGAAAAAGAACTTAACATTTTTATTGTTTCATGTTTGACTGGATATTTGTAAAAGCCTCCAACACAAAAGACAGCTGAAATAAATATGACAAAGAAAACAAAAGAAAATAAATAAAATGGAATAAGTTTAAAAAAAATCCTTCCAAAATCATTGATCTCAAGAGATAAGAGAACTCTTATATCCTAGAAACAAGAACTGGGTGCAGTGAAAAGTGAACAGAGATAAATAACTACTGGTAATTATGAATATTGGAGCAGAATAAAACAATCAATAGATAAATTGGAAAAGAAAAGTCAGAGAAATCTCCCCAATGGTCAATAGTGAAAATTTGAAATGAAAGAAAGAGAGACAATAGGAAGTAATGGGAAATTAGTAGACTAGTAGTATTAAATAAAACAAAAAAAAAATCTCAGAATTAAGTGGCATACATTACCAGGTTGAAATGTTATCTGAGCTAAGAAGAAAAGTCCAGCCAAATAAAACCCCATTAGTATAAAATTACAAAAGCAAACAAAAATAAGAGAAAGACAGATATAATTTTATTAAAAAAAAAAACGCGGGCAGCTACACAGGTTTGGGAAGTATGAGCCTGAATTTCTCACAGTGAGTGTAAGCAGTGCATGGCAATAATCATGCCATCAAAATTCTACCAGGAGATGATTTTCAGGCTAGCCAAGCCAACTGCCATGTGTGGGGTTGGAATAAATGGTTACTGGAGGATATGTTCCAATGTGTTGAGCCAGTAAGCTCAACTACAAGAGAACATTTCAAGAAATTGAAGAACCTTTGAGAGGAGTGAATTACTGCCATACATTCTGCAAAATGCCTGGAGAACAATCAGTCAAGGTTGGGAGAGTGTTTCAGAAGAATGTAAGAGTAACATCTTCAGTGGAAAAATAGAGCTGATGAATTATTGGAGGCATTGGATGATACCACTGCATAGAAGAGTGTGCACTCAAAGCATAAGATACTTATCATTTCAGGAAATTTAAAAAGCACATGATAAGAAAGCAATCATCGTAAGTTCCTTGGCATTTGTAGTCATAATAAGATCAACACTGAATTTTCATTCACCAAAAAGTGTGGTTACTATTTGGCAGGACTCAAAACGGGGATAACTTCTATAAGAGAGTTAAGTGCACATCTCTTGTGTTGGGAGGTCAGTATATAGGGTAGGCTAAGAACACTGTCTGGAAATATACAGTGAATTCAGGAGAAACAGCCAAATAAATTATAAATAGTTGTATTTTAGGATTTAAGGTGCCTTCTAAATATAACTTTCAGATTGATGTAAATGTATTCTTGTGATAGGAGAATTTGTCTATGTACAATGGATGATCATCCATTCTTGCTTAAAAATGAGGCTTTTACAATGAGACAAATGAAGAAGCCTGTTTTATTTTTAGAAAACTAGTGGACTAAGCCAATCAGTAATCTGTGCACGTATGTATGTATTTTCACTTTTCTACTTACTCCTTATGAAGACTGACAGGGTATTCTCTAATACACAGACACTCAACTATCCTTCTGTTCCTTGAGGAATCATACATGGCAAGTTTAGTAGTTGGGTCCTTTTCTTTTGTGACTGTCCCCAGCAATTCCAGTTGGAAGTAGCTTTCAACAGTGGGACCCCTGCCAGCTCCCTCGGATTTACGTTTTCATGGTGTGATTTCTTTATTCTGTTCTGAGTAAAATGTCAGAACATTAAACACATCTATGTAAGGTAGGGGCTTTGCAAAATCAAGTAAATGTTATATTCAAGCTTATCCATAGTTGTGGTGCCCCTTCCTGTAAAGATTTTTTATATTGTATCCTTTGAGTTTACTAGATGAAACTTTCCCGAGTGAGACAATGATCTTCAGAAAAAATTCAAAAAGAGTTTTGGGGACCTAATACATTTAAGAAATAGTACAATGCATCCCTCCTAAAAATATATTCATTATTTGGCAAATATTTTTCGAGTCCCAGCTCTGGCTGAAGGATGGAGACACATCTGCCTTCCTGAGTACATATTAGGATAACAAGTGTTGTTTACAAAGGAAAATATAGAGCAGGGCCAGAGGGAGGTTCTTGTAATTCTAATGAGGGGGGTCATCTCATTGAGGAATTTATGTTTAATAAAGACCTTTGAATGGTTAGGTGCTTGGTTTGGTGGATGGGAAAAGAGCAGTCTGGGTAGAAGCAACAGCCAAAACCCAGACTGTGTGTAGGTATCTGGTGTATGTTGTGGAGGTCTGGTGTTCAGTGCACCGAGAAGCCATGCATGGGAGGGTTTTGAGCAAAGGTAGGCAAGATGGCTGCTGACTGAGAATAGATTATAATCTAAGGAGCCGGATACTGCAGTTAGATAGGTGAGCTACAATCATGGCTTGTGCCAGGATGGTCACAGTGGAGAAGATGGAAAATTGGTTGGACTCTGGACATGTTTGAAGAAAAACAAACAGAATATCCTGAGGGGGTCATATGCTCACAAATGTTGAATAACAAGGCCCTCAGAAATCCTGCCATAAACAAACCAATTACATTTTCACTTAGCTTTGCCAGATATATGACCTCAGAATCTTTTTAAAAAAAATATGTAACAACCATTATTTTGTGGCACTAATGTTTCGCAGAACATATTTGGAAATGCTGGCATAGAAACCAAGACAATTTGCAAAAACTAAGCATAGCCTGAACTGTTCTTCAGCTGAGATCATGTTCCACTGCATGTGCTGTATGCTGTGTGATGTGGCTTGATAGTCTCAGCTGAAACGTGCAACCAGGATTTCACAACTTTCCTATTTTTAATTTTGTAGTTCTCCGAAGATCAAGGGGAGCAAAGGGCAGATCTTTATATTATTTTTCTAAAAATATTCTTTTTTCCTCATTGAATGAAGAAGTCAATAAATTATCTACTTTCTTTGACTAAAAGACATGCATTTTTCAGACACTTGTCAAGAGCAAAGGATATATTTTCTGCATGAAAGCTCTGCTTTTTTCACTTCTAGTTTAAAATGGGAAAATTACTGATGGTTTATAAAAAAGCTTCATTTATTTATTGAGTCACTAAATCTAATTAGGTCTATTATTCTTAAAAACTCCATGGTAACTCACAAACCCAGAAAGACTGATTCACATAGATTCCATACTTGAATAGCTCATTATTTTTGCAGCGGATCTCAGAGCGCTGCCTTGTTTAAGAAGCTGTCAGAATTTCTATTCATTTCAAGAGTTTATAAATTAACTATGGGAATATTTCTGGCTGTGGTATGCTTGGTTCTGAAAGCCTTGGTATCTTCAATATCTATCGCATTTTACTTTTAATCCTTTCCACCTTCATGTACCTTTATTACAGGTTCACATCTCTTAAAAAAAACGTCCATTGGTTGCAAGATTCAATTGTGTTTTAAAAGAGGTAGCTGAGGGCCAACCATATCAAGTGGATTTTGACAATGGGACACATTTCACAAAATTAAATCATTAATATTGATGTGTCAGATTCGTGGACTTCCACTGAGCCCAGTTTTCTGATCTCACATTGAAGTCATAAAGCACGTCCCACGGAAACAGGGTGTTACACACACCTGCTCCAAAGGACATTCTGTGGTTTAGAGATTCTAGGTACACAGAAGACCTTCCAGAATTCCAGAGATCCATTTTGTGGATTAAGAACTATCAAGTACTCAACACTATAATATCAGATGCCAAAGATTCTTTCTCTTCAGCTTCGTGACTTGTACCATCTGTTGACATCACACGAGTCTGGAAAAATAACATCTTACTAAGGAGAAAGAAGCAGACAGAGTACTTCAAGAAAATGCCTGAATACTCTTACCAGCGCAGGTGTTATCAGCTTACACTTCCACCCTGCAGGTGCTGGGCAGTGGCGTGCACGCACTCTCCACTTGCGGTCCTTTTGCTTAGAGCACGATTGTCCTGTTCAGCTTGCCTCTGAGTTTCAAATTAAGCGTAACGAGCCCTCGTAGGGAAGGCAAAGGGGGAAAGGAGGCAGGATAAGTAAAAAAAAAAAAACACCAAACATCCTGTAGTAATGACTTTTCCTATGTTTCTGTTAATTTCACCTTTGGAAAGCTAACCACCATTCGCCTCTTCAGTGCATTTCTTTTTCTTTATAGGAGGACCTTTCACAAGTTGGTTATTTTTACTCTTCTACAGAGAAACCTGCATCACAACCAATTTCTCACATAAAACACTTGACAGGGTGGAGGAAGGTAGTTATCTCCACATTGATATATTTTTCTCTCCTTAAATTATCAGGGGAGCTCAGGAAAGAAGCAGGTGTCTGTTCAGGGAGATGTCTGACCGTACGGACTATGGAGTTGTGTATAATTGCTTTAGAACATCTATTTTTGACAATCGCCCAAATTTCTCCTTGGTTGTCAAGGCTTCCTGCCTTGTTTAAGAATTATTAGGGCCTTTGAACCTGGTTTGGGGTGAGACTTTCAAGCCTGACCCCAGGATTCCCGCAGGCAACACAGTGCTACTGGACGGGCAGTCAGAGCCCCTTATTACGCCATTAGGTTTGCAGGCCAGTATTTTCAGTTGTCACGGAGAAAGCTTCTGCATATTTACCAGTTTTCCTTTATTTGCAATATTCCTCATGAGTCATCGTATTTTCAAATGCATGTTTCTAGCATACCTGGCAATAGTCCCAAATGAATTGTGTTCCTTCTCTACTACACTGGGGGGACTCTGTGCTGCATTTCTTCTCAAAGTCCAAGCTAGACCTGCTTCTGCTCTGGGCACGTTAGGGGAGAGCGACGTGGTTCCACCACCCTTGAGCACAGTGCAGATGGGTGCAGACTGAAGCCCGGCGGGTATCGGGGACAGCCTCCCCGGGGGGCGAGCACCGCGGGTTCCTGGCGGCTGCCGTGGGGCGTGTGCACAGAGGCGGTGGGCTGCGTGGGAGTGGCCGAGCAGAAGGTGACGGCGGCCTGCTGGTCCCCCCTCCACTCCGGGAATATTCACTCTCAGCTTTCACATAATCTTCTGGAGACATTAGGTCTTCATACTGCACATAAATGAACATAAACTTGAGCGGTTTGTTTTGCTTAAGCCTCATTTCACCCCCATGATTTTCTGCATTTACTCTTTTAAACTTAGTTAATACATACATATTTTATATCACCTTATGACAAACGACTACACATTTGTGTTTGAAGTTCATTATACTCAGAATTTTTGTATGTGTGTTGTGTGGGGTATGGGTCTGCCCCTTAAGTTAAAAAAAGTAGTTTTATTAGAGGTAATATGCGGTAAAAGTGTTGAACAAGGTAAGAAAATAACCCTAGGAAAACGTGCTACCCTTCCGTGGGAGGAAGTGGTCAGCCTTATGCAGGCTGATAGCCGGACCCCTTCCCTGGGCAGAGCTCCACAGGTTTTCCGACCGCGTCGGGGTGTGTCCCTGCCCAGCCGCCCTGGAAACCCGGCTCGGAGGCTCTGACCGCCCCGAACAGTATTGCCCTCACGCGGACATCCTCCACGATCACCCGCAGGGCTTTTTAAATAAGTTCTTGGCCTGCAGAATTCTGCTCAATGTTTAACAACTGTGTTCTGGGGGGAATGCCTTGATTGTGGTGTTTGCCTGTTCCTGTGGTGTGAGCCTGTTCCTGTGGTGTGAACACTGCCCTGGGGACCGTCTGAAGCTGCTGCCGCGGCAGCCCGGAGCCTGGGGCTGGAGGAGAGCTGCAGGCCCGCCGCCTCGGGGGGGTACACGCAGCCGCACCCCTGTTAGTGACACACGTAAGACGTCATGAAGTTCAGTGTGAAAGAAGTAAGAGGGTTTGAGTATTACCTTTGTTCAATAACGTTTATTAATTACAATTTCCTAGAACTTATTTTCTGATGACTTCTGGGCTCACAGGTGGCTTGTCAAATTTCTGAAGCCTTTGCGCGAGCAGGTGGGAGCCCGCTCAGGACCCCTGGGTCTCCGTCCTGAGGCAGTCGGGCCGGTGCCAAGCCCTTCCTGACTCACTGCTGTCCCTGCTGGTGCTGATCCCTGGGTCCCAGGCCCACGCTTGGAGAAACACTGACGTTAGAGCCGGGGAAGCCCAGAGAAAAATAAGCTGGGTTTCTCTTCTGAAAAGGGCCAGGGAAAAATCAGACAAATTAGGCAGGACCATTCTACATGATACGATTTTCAAAGACAAAGGGGTTCAGTTTTCTCTGATCATTGCAATCAGGGATTTTGAAATAAGGATTCTCTGAATTCCTGATGTGACTGGTTAGATTGTACAAACTTGTCAACCCCAAAAGGAAAAGTTAGAGAAAGTAAGACGTTTCTTCCTAAAGTCAGATATGGAACACCGAGATTGGTCTAGCACCATATTCTCTGTCACTACTGCTGTTGCTCACTGGGTCTCTTCATATTTCCATAATGTTGCATAGTTTGTGATAGCTTATAAAGAACACATACATTAATTCATGCAGTGCAAATTACGTATTTGCTTATGGTGGTGCTTTTCTCTATAGTGTATTCTTTAAAACTATATAACAAATATAACTAGATACAATACAATGTGCTTATTTTATATAAGATAAAATCAACCATGGCTGAATTGAGGGTTACTTTGCAGTCCGTGTTGTTACAAGAGGTGATTGAATTCAATCACTGAATCACCAAATGATGTCAGCCGTCCAAACTGTCTAAAGTGCATGTCGTGCTCACCTAGAAGCCGGGGGGGGGGGGGGGGGGGGGAAACAACAGAAAATCAGTTGTAACTTTAGAGTCACGAATGGAAATACCACCTTTTTAATAACCAGCTTCCCTTATTTAAACCCGTTGTTGACACTTCAGTTATAACACTTATCACGCCTTATTTTAATTGGTAATTGTTGTTTAAAAATAATTCCTTAAACCGTGAGCTCCTTGAGGTTAGGGAACATATAATATGTTTTGTGTGTGTTTATTTCATTTTCTATTGCCAAATAGTAGTTTATTAATTGACATTTGTTTGAACTGGCACATGGAGGAATATATGGAAGAAATAAGTTTATAAAATAGGAGAAAGAAACAAAAAAGACCTAATGCCTCAATTCTGTGGGGCTAAGGAGCAGGAGGATCGTATCTTCATTTATGCCGCATCCTTTCTGGTCCTGGCTGTCCTTCTTGGCATGAGTGCGCATTAGATTCACCAGGGGAGCCTTTTGGATATCAAAGTCCTTGGGTCCTATCCCTGGCAAACTGATTCACTAAGCCCAGGGTTGGATTCCGGAGTCTGTTTTTAACAAGAATCCCAGATAATTCTTCCTAATGTAGGACACACTTTGGGACAATTATTGAGGACAGACAACAGATACAGAGTAGCAGACAAACAGGTACTGATCTCCATACAGATCTAGGTATAGAGACAAATTTAGCATCATGTAAAAACAGTGTATCAGTAATTCATTTCAAAGAGATGAACAGTTCATTCTAATTACTTTCATGTATTTCTACAAGTATAACCAGTGTTTTCATTAAGAAATTTTATGACTAGTTAACAATTATTTGTCACCAGTCACCCACAAAGGAGATAAAGCTTCATAACGGCACACTTGAAGTTACATAACTTATCACCATGAATAGATTGGGGTCATTGAGCAATGCTCATCACAAGACATTCATTTTGTACTTAAAGTAAGAGTATTAATCGTAAAGCTTTGACTCGTCATTCATATCTTCAACACAGGCAGTTCTGCAAAAGTTGCTGCATGATTTAGTGTTTGTGGATGGATACTTAGAGCAGTTTCAGTTTGGAATAGGTACAGCACTGAATGAATGATGTAGTTACACGATTCAGAAATTATATACAAATGTACGCCTGAAGACTGTTGAGTAAAACTCATTGGGAAATAAAAGATTTTCTTGCCATCTGATGTCTTATACCTTGGGAATATTTATACCTCGAGAATTGAACCCAACCGATGCTAGTCGATACTCTTTTTCCATTCTGTTTGAATGGATGTTTCTTTAGGGACTATAATTTGTTTAGCCTTAACAGATGCCCATATGCTATGGTCACTCTTTCTTGTGGGAAAACATAAAGAAAAGAATAGTAATGTATGGGTGTGGGATAAAATGCCCCTCGAGTCTCACATTAGAGATCATAATGTCTGGCAGTTTGTAGCAGTGGATCAAGGCTCAGTGTGCCCTTCAGTGTTAACGGCCTTTCTTTGTTACACCAGAACCTGCGTCAGCCTAACTGTCTATGCTCAGAGTTATTCAGTTAAAAGCACTGAGTACCAGGTAGATGTCTTATAGTTTCTTTAGCATATAAGCTATACATTCAAATAAGGTAAAAATCTCGAAAAGAAGTATAGGGTTCTCTCAATATTTGACATGCATATAATGAATATTTAATTTATTCCACCTGGTTTTGCTCCTGATAAGCCTTAAAATTCATATTTGAACCTCTTCTGAAATTTCAGTGTCAACTGTGCTGAAGTATAAATGGAATACAAAGCCATCGGGGCAACATCAAGGCTTCAAAATTGTATTAAGGGAAGTATTTGAGAACAGAGGCATTTCAGTAACTCAGGAAAGAGTAAACTTGTTTGCCTTTTAAAATCTTTTCTCACAAATAAAAGTGTTTGTAAGTATGTAAATCCAGTACGTATGACCCACTAGTATACATTGTTCTGTTTTGTAACTACTGAATGTGAGAACATAGGCGCATGTGAATCAATGTGACATTCTGTTCTTGTATTTCACTGAGTGGGTTTATTTTCATTCCCCAAAAGGCTGATTAACTGTCTCAGAAAATAAGTGACTGTTGCCTCCCTAGGACTATTTGTTATAACTCACGTCCCATTTTATTATCTATAATAACCTAATTGTACCTTACAGAAAAAAAAATACACTAAAGCTCCACAGACCTTACACATTTTTATTTACATTTTGATTAAGTTATTTTACCATATAGTAAAGGTATATATGCTAATCACAAGATAACTTACTTCTGTAAAATACTTAATGAAATTAAGACTGCCCAAATTTATTTGGGATATGTGAACATCGCAGCAGTGTATTTGCCCATGATATTTTATTAAGTATGTTTTGTGTATGTGTATTTTCTCTAAATTGTGTATGATTACCGTCTCTTAGGATACATAGTGCTCAGGGGTTGTTAGGCTCTTGGGGAACTGTTAGTTCCAACTTTGGGGGAAAATACTTTTTTCGAAGTCTAAAAATAAAAAACACAGTAATATTTCATATCACACTGCGTGTACAGAGTATCACGAACAGTTAGTTAACTCCACTGATGGTTATAAACAGCCTGTGAGAAGGATACAGCCCTGAAATCTGCGTCAGAGGTTGGATGAAATGCCCAGGGTTGGGATACGGGCTGTAAAACAGTGATGATACTGGGGGACTCTTCCAGGCGACGCCATGACCAGGGATTGCTCATTTTCCACTAAAAACAAGAAAACCCCACAGAACACTTCACAGCTCCACAAGTCATTCACGGGCATTTACAGGCATCTCTTGGGCCATTTTTTTTTTTTCCTTTCCATTTTGTGCAGAGCATGCTGAAGAAGAATCACACCCCCAGCAGGACACTGGCTGGAACAATTAGCAGTTAAGTGCAGAAATGACTAGAGCAATGGAAATGTGTGTATGAAGGCTGTTTTCAAAGACTGAACTTGGAACAATGTTAGACAGAGACTACAAAGTCCCCGCCAGTCATGACACTAGACAGAGCCCTTCCTTCTGGATAAACATGGATCGCACGGGGGCTCCCTGAGTAGCGATTAGGAAAACGAGTGACATGGAAACAAGGAAAGCAGAGGAAGGGAAGATTCATGGTCAGAAAGATAGACTTAGGTTCAAGCCGCTTCTGCTTCATTAACTCACCATTATCTTAAAGGAGGAGACGGTGTCCGTTGAAAGTCAGCCCAAATGGTCGCCTCCCTCATTTATCATTTGTATCTGTTGGAGCCATTTTTTGGGTTAAACTTGGCCCATTCTGTATTAATGTTCTTGCCTTACCGTGATCTACACTTCGGCTGTTTATCAGGAGTTGCTCTTGAAACAGGTGTTTATTTTGCCCCCCTTGGTGCTTCCCCTGTAGCCCACTGAGGGCGGGTCTGGTGGGGCGGGACCCCCAGTGGGTGCCGTCTACCCGAGCAAACTGCCTCTGATTGATGGCCGGCATGGTCACAGCAAACCCTGCCTTCTTCCCTGAAGTGCTCGGCCATTTCTTTAAAATGATGAGCATTGCCCCAGAAACGGTGCCATTTTCTCCCTTAAATCAAGTAATGTGCTTTATAGGAATGGGAGTTTCACTAAAAAACAAAACAGAACACACACACACACAAAACAAAATCCCTCATTTTTATAAGAAAAAAGAGTATACACTTAATAGACTGAGGCTGATTAATTTCTTACCCCTACTGTGTAGCTGTTTTATTTTTCATTCAATTTCAGTTGATATACCTAAAGCGATAGAAGCTTAAATCTTATTTTTATAAGTGACATCTTTAAATGAACACTTTTTTGCTTAATTTTCTTAAAATCTTTCTTTCAAAGACAACTATAATGTCACACAGTTCAACTGTTCACTTATCAGAATTAATAGTAAATTAATGAAAATGTTTGGTTAAGCTATCAATTTTATTGTTTTAATTGATTAAGAAAATCATCAAATACTTTTCAGAATACCTTTCGACATAGGAGTTTGATTATACAATTCTACCTAAAAGTAGCCTGCATGGTAGGGCATGGACATAGATAGAAATATTCTAATAGTAATAAATTGTGAAACTTTATGTCTAGATATTTCTCTCTATTACTCTATTCTTCAAGCTCTTTTACTTTAATCATAAAAGATCTTCATGGTGAATTAAATAAAATTGCCTATTGTTTAAACTACTATTGCAATATGAGAGAATATGTTTATTGAGAGAGAGATCCATCTATGTAAATCCTAATTTCCAGGTTTGTTCAATATTAATTAACATACCAGTTGACGGAATTCCATGAAAAAACTTATTATCAGTTTATTTGAAAATCTAGGTAAAATGAGAAAATTTCTGGGAAACTATAACTTACCAAACAGATTGCAGTGGAAGTCCTCTACTATTAGTTAATACACAGTTTGTCAGCCATGGCTCTACTGATGTCTTGGGCCAGGTACTTCTTGGTTGGTGGGACAGAGGCAGCCGTTGGAGCATCTCAGGATCTTTAGCAGCATCATTAGATACCAACTGTGATATGTGACAGCAAAAGATGTCTCTCTGGGACGCAATATAGCCCCAGGCTGACAAACATTGCATTGAAGAAAGCGGTAGTAGAACGTTTTCTCTCAAAAAAACCACCATACCCAAATAATTTTCCAAGTAAATTTCACCAAATATTGAAAGTACAGATGATTGGAATTTTACACAATTCCAAAGATGTGAAAAAAAGAAGTGCCAATTTATGAGGCCAAGTGACTTTGATACCAAGACAGATATGGATAGGACGGGAAAAGAAAAAGCAGAAGTCATTATGAAGGAAGGCACAAAAATCCTGAGCAAATTTATTTACAAACCAAATGCAATGGGATATAAGATGATAGCAAAACTGAGCATATCCCATAAAGATAAGGGAGGGTTAGTTGCAGGAAATGGTTGCCAGCTAGCACATTTACAGATTAAAGTAACACAACAAAGTCACATGATTATAACAATAGAAGCAAAGAGGCATTTGATAAAATTCAACACTGACTTATAATTAAGACATTTGGCAAACTGGGAGCAGAAGGAAGCCTCCTTAAGGTGATACATGGTATCAGACTTGCTATATAAAGTGTATCTAAAAGCATATCCACCCAAATCTACAGGAAACTATTCTTAATAAAGCAACATGATGGTTTCCTTAAAATCAGTGCTGAAAAGGATCACCACACCCTTTCCGGAGCCCTATGCTGCAGCTCCCTTCTAGCGTAATAAGGAGATAGAAAAATATATTGGGAGTTTCAGGACTGCGAAGGAAGAAATTGAACGCTCTTACTCTTCAGTGGTACAAATGCCTAATGAAAAATCTACAAGATTATGCATGAATTATTAGAGATGTAAGGATTTAGCAACCTAGCAACAAATACATATTCATAATTCTGTACTTCAGCAATAATTTTTAAAATGTAATTTAGAAAGGCATCGTTTGAAATGGCGATAAAACATGATTTACCAGGAATAAACCATATAATAGATTTACAAGACAAGTATTTAAAAGATTATAGGACCTTAATGAAGGTCATTTAAAAATCTAAATAAATGGAGGCATTACTGGTGCTCTTATAAATGAACACTGAGTATCAAAAATATATAAATTCTCCCCCCAAAATCTATAAATTCAACCAAAATACCAACAGGAGTTTTTAATGGACCTTGACAAGCTGATGAAATTTTTGTGTGTGTGAAGGCAGTATCCAAACAAGAATGGCTTGAGGAAGAGTAACAGAGTAATAAGGTTTAGGTAAAAATATTTTTTATAAGATTATCCTGATTAAGAGAGCACATTTTTAAGTCATGGACAGGCTGATGGGACATAGTCGAGGGTTCATGGATCAATGAAACCAGGAGGGATCCTTCAATAAATGGTATTGGGACAACTGTTTATTCAAGTAAAAAAAGACACTAGATTTCCATTTCAAACCATTCACAAATAATAATTCTGAATAAATTAAGGCTTAAATAGTAAACTGAAACTTTTATAATAAAATGTTTCCTAGGCATAAAAATTTCTTAAAAAGAATATAATCATCAAAGGTACTAACCATAGCATAGAAACACGATTTATAACACAAATAAGAAACTCAGTTCATCAAAAGATAACAGAGAAATATATATCCAGAACAAACCAGTAGATATTCTCCAAAAAATGTAACTGACAGGTGATTAGTACAGAATATACAATTATTTCAAGAAAAAATATTAAAAAAACAATGGAAAAATCTGCCAATATTGTGCATCATCACTCCAAAAAAAGAGGAAACCAAACAGACAGTTGCTGTACCTAAAATCATAAAACCATCAACTTTGTTAGAGAATAGGATAACAAAAATTAAAAGCTTAGATGTCGTTTGACACTCTAGATTGGCAAATGATACAATCCATAGCAGTAGCAATTGTTAGAAAATGCGTTGTTCAGTGGGAAATCTTACGTCCCGCTGATGCAAGTATAAATTGATACAATCATTTGGAAAATCATTTACTTAAAACAAATTTAAATGTCCTTGCAGTTTCACAAGTAGTAAATATACATGCCTAGAGAAACTCTTACATATATAACACCAAGAGGCATGTAAGGAAGTTCGCAGAAACAGATTTCTTTTTGCATATATAGATATATATATAGATACATGTATCTCTATAAATATACATATATCTTTATATTATATTTTATATATATATATATATAAACAATAAAAAAAACAAAAAATTGGGAATAACCCAAATATCTGACAGGAAAACAGACACATAAATTGTGGTATGTTCACCAAAGCACCGTGTATATAGCAATGAAAACTAATGAAATGTTGCTCTCTGCAATGATCATGAATGAACTTGAGAAATATATTATTGATTGAAAAAAGGAAAATCCCAGTAGGATACTGATTTTATAAACCATGAAATAAGCAGAAGTGAACCACATATTTAAGTTAAAATATATTTTTAAGTCAGGAATGATAAACACAAAACTAAAGATCGTGATCACTTATCAAGGGAAGAGGCACAGGGTGGCATATGTTTAACCATCAGTAAGAAGAACATACATGCAAATTTTTCATACAAGTTAATTCGTATTCAGAAAATTGTCATATCACCTACACGAGTGTAATTGTCACAGCACAGGTTTTTTTTTTCCCAGTGTCTATGGTGTAGGCAGAGGAAAAGTAAAAAATTGTGCTATTTTAGTTGTCTGTGTGGAGAAAAATGGTCATTTTCTGATTAAATTCTAGGGAATTTCCTATTATTGTTGAAAGTGTTTTGGCCACTTAAGCATTAGCTGGGAAGATTTCTGTCCAAACTAATGAATTGTCTTGCAGGTTTTCTGAGTTTCTGATGCAAAGATGATTAGTATAATTATAAAGTGTCATTGTTTGAGAGAAAAATGTAACTAACTGCAGTAAATTCCTTCTGGTGAAGTTTTTTTCCACCTGTTTTATTTGTTCTTCATTTTTATCTTAGAGATACATGCATAAATGAGTACAGATGGTTACAGATCACTATTAGCAATATGAATAAAATAGCCCATGATAAATTTTATAGTATTCACAAAAATATTGATAAGTCAAACCTCTTTTTTTGTTGATTGATTTATTAGCAGTTTGATTGCAAAGGTGTTGATTACTAGCCTTTGAGTGTGGTTCATATCTTATATAAAGAAAGTAAAATATGAAAATGTACACACATATAGAAGCTGTCTTCTTTAAAGTGACAATTATGTTTTCTAATTACTAAAGACACATGGCTTTGGTTCAAAATGGTATGTTACAATAAGTGTGCAATTCTAATGGTATGTTACAATAAGTGTGCACACTAATTCATTTAAATAGGGTCGTCATCTAATCAACAGCCACACAGTCAACACTGTAACATTGGTAAGAAAATCACTGAACGCACCGAGGCTGACTTGTAATCTGGCTGCACGCATTGCCTCCTGGGGACAGCGAGCGATGGGGTGATCGCCACCACATTGCTTCGGTTTTCACAGGGGGCTCACAATCTAAACATGGAATAAAGGGGGCGTATCGTTTCTCAGACGTAGGTCTAATGTTTAGTATTGTATCCAGTTGTACAGATTTAGTGATGCTTCGTGAGGACAGAGTGCATGGCTCACCCAGCCAGCCTCAGGGCCTGGCTGCCCGCTGCGTCCGGACGGCGGACTCTGTGCAGAGCCACTGGGCAGGAGCCCCGCCGCCAGACCCGCGCCGTCCGCAGCTGTCCTAACGGACCGCGCCTGGCGACCTGGCGCATTTGTCCTCGTAGAGGCGTCCCAGAAATGGGGACGGTGGCATCCTCAAAACCCGGCGCGCGGTTTCAGAGGGCATCCCGCGTACCTGAGGCTAGTAGTTTTGGGGGGAAACTTTCTCTGGCTCAGAGGCGCACGTCAGAGGCGGAAGCCCCCGAGACGCCAGCGAGGGGCCCCGGGTCCGTGAGCGGGGTGCGTCCTGAGGACAACAGGACGGCTCAGGGCTGCGTTTCAGAGTTTGGGTCTAAAGCCACTCGGGTTCCGCCTCGACCCTGCTGTGACCGCGGCCGTCCGAGAAGGCTGGACATGGCCTTGGGCGCACGCTGCCGGCCGCCGGGCCGGAGGATGGCCGCCGCCGGGACAGGCGGGGTGGGCGCGGATCCGCCCGGCTCGTCCCGCGCCTCCCCTGCACCTTCGCGTGTGTCTCTCCCTCTCCTTGGCCTTGCTCATCCTTCCCACGCCCGGTATCCTCTTGGGGCACGTCATTCCGGGGCCGCTGGGAGTCCCTGCCCGACATACAGCACTTCTGATTTTCAGTGTGCGACCTGAGGACCTTCGCGACCGGGTCCTGCTCGCTCCCCGACCCCTCCCATCCCTTCTCCGGCGTTCACCCCTGCGCCCGGCAGCGCCGTCCCCCTCACACCACCCCAAACCTGCGATTCCTTTCCTCCGTGTGTCGGTGTGAATGCCAGTAGGCCCTTGGGAAATCCTTCCTCAAACTCATTCAGATGTTCAGATTTTGCCAGTTTACCTCCATCACATAGAATTTCTTCCAGTGGTTTGTTTCCGTTACTCTAGTCTTCATTTTTACTTGTACTTTTACTCAGTGTTGCATATTTTTTCCTCTGATCTTCCACCTTTTATTTTGCTTTTCCTAAATGACACCAGCAGTGTTTTTTTTTTTTACTTTCATTTAGTAAAACTTACCATTTTAATCACTTTTACTGTACCATTGAGTATCCTGAAGTACATTCACATTATTGTAACCATCACTACACTACTGTCTCTCTCCAGAGATTCTCATTTTGAAAAACGGAAACTGTATCCTTATTATTCCAAAACCCTCTGCTTCCCCAGCCCTTGCCAACCATTCTATTTTATGTTTCTGTGAATTCGAATATTCGGGGCGCCTTACAGAAGTGGAATCTCAACAGTATTTGTCTTTCTGTGACTGGCCGATTTCATGACACCCTTGAGGTTCACCCATGTTGAGGCCTGTCCAGAGTTCCCTTCCTTTTCCAAGGTAAGTGTTTCATGTTCTCCACTGTATGCACATACCACATCTTCTTAACCATGCCTCCACTGAGGGAAACTGTCTGCTTCTACCCCTTGGCTCTTGTGGACAGTGCGTCCATGAACATGGTATGCAAATACCTCTTTGATAACTCTGCTTTTAATTCTTTAGGGTATGTGCCCAAAAGTAGAATTTCTGGATCTTATAATAATGGTCTTCTAAGTTTTTTGAGGACTTTCTGTATTATTTTCCATAGCAGCTGTACCACCCGTTGCACGAACATTCCATTTTCTTTACTATCCTTGCCAACATTTGTTATTTCCTATTTGTTCTGATAGTAGCCATCCCAGTGGGCATGAGGTGATGCCTCATTGTGATTAAACTGGCATTTCCCTAATGATTAGTGATGTTGAACATCTTTTCATATGCCTATTGTCCTGTATCACCTAAGTTTTTGAGTTAATATTTATTTATTTTATGTTACTTCTGACTTCTTGAGTTGACTGTAAACTCCTCTATGTAACTGCCTCTAATTCTCAATCTGATGTATTCTTCAACTTTCACAAGCTTCGTGGGGTATTCAGTTAGTTGATGAGGATGTTAAGAAATAGAGAAAATTACATCGAATGATAAAATTTCCGTAACTCTCTGACCAGAGTGCTGGGCATGTTTTTGCTGGCCCTTATAATTTGCCTCCAGTGTCCCTTGATCTCCCTTGCAGTCTTTGCACTTACCTTAAAATCCTCACTGTACTGAAACTTCACAGCTTTGCCAGGACCCCTCTTCTCTCTGTAAGCTCTTGGTCTTTAACTATCATCTCCCCTAAGATTTCCAAGTCTAAGTCCCTGGATTTGTCTCTTTCAGCAGACTTCCCGCTAATTCAGGTGCCCAAAACTCAACAGAAATAAGACTTGACTTGAATGCCTTTATTCTTCCATTTCAAATGTCCTAGTGTCGCTGCAGCTATATCCAGACTGCTCCAGGCTGTTGAACTTATTTTCGACTCTTAATTCTTCTTTACTCTCTAAGGAAAACAGCCAACAACTTGCATCCATTTTCCTTCCTGTAGTTCCACGATCGATAGCCCCGCCCAGCTCTGTGTTCCTGAAAGTCTCTGGACGTTTCATCTATTTCTGGTGCTACCTTGGCTTTGATTTTCTCTAGTTACTGCCATTGTCAAATGTGTCCTCATAAGCGTTGATTTTTATCACGTACTTTTCTTGAAGAACAACTTAAGAACGTTCTTTTTCGCCTATCATATCAAGATGGATATCTTCAAATATTTTAAGGGGTGACGTATGGAACAGATAAGAGATACAGCTTTCTAGAGAAGATAACTTAGGTAGCACCGTAGAAATCAGAAAGCCAATATTTATTATATAGAATATATATGTGTAATTATTGGAGATATTTACAGTGGAATTTGTTACAGAAAAGTAATCATTTTCAAACAATGATCTGATTGGTCTTGGAAAATATATGTGAGGAAGAGCTTACTAACTGGGTAAATACAGAATCAGCCCTCTAGCATCCTTCAAATTGTGAGATCTATGGAATTGTGTGAGGGCGCCATTTATTCTAAATAATGACTCTCGTATATCCTAACTTCTTGACTTGGCCTGGCTGTAGGAAAACCAAGCTCTGCACAGAGTCCTGGAACCACTTTACTTCCTCTGGAACTGCCTTAATCAGGCTGCCCTCATCCTGAATGGATACCCATCACTTACAATACATTGTGTCAGTGTTCAGACCTTTCCAAAGAGCTTTCACAGAATGGCTTCTAAACAGATTTTTCACTCTCTTGGAACTCTTTAACACACTATTATCACAACTTTATTTATGTCACTGGTTGAAATTCCCTAGCTCTATCATGAATGTATGGCATTTCTCCCTAGCTGTGTGTACTGAGGTCAGTAATGGGGTGCTGTGCTAATTCTGTGTCTGCTGTATCGCCCATCACAGTAATGCAGAGTGCCTCAAATGTGCATACTTGATGGACAGATTGTGAAATGGAGGAAGATATACACTGGACCATTGGTTCTCGGTGCTTATGCATTAGCATGGGGTCACACTTTTAAATACGTGAGAATTACTCATCTATGCATTAGTTTAATAGTCATAGGAGAACATCTTAAAAGCAATGTCACAAATGTAATTAAACTCTCAGACTTAGTGAACACTGTCTGTGTCCTGCCCATCTGAGAGGGGCAGTATAAATATGTATAAATTAATCTAGTATGTCATGATAAGAACACTAGCAAATAAGCATAAACTATAAGGATGCAAAGAAAATAAGTCATTCTATATGTAGGAATCTGGCAAGGATAAAAGAGACATGTGGAATTGTAAGGTAACCCAGGTGGAGGAGGGAAGTGGTTTCAGAACAAAGGAAAAACGAGTAAAACATAGTGTGTGTGTTTGTGTATTGGATGAAAATAAGTGACTTGAAAAATAAATAGGGGTTAGCTTATAATTTATTTGGGAGAGAATGTTTAGGAGCTTTGGTGTATTATAAAAATAGAAAGCAAAGAAAGATTTTTAAATGAATGACACAGTTCTGCTTACTCAGAATTTTGAATAGTATAATGGTTTGAACCTGTTGTATTATTTAAAAAAAAGAACCACACACACACACAAACAGATCATAGACTGTCCTGTCTGCAGATTTAGGGTTACCAAATTTCTGATGGTTTTCATTGACCAGAGCAGAAATGAAAAAAGTGACAAAGGCTGCAGAAAAATAACTCCTCTATATAGATAGACTGATTATTTAAGAAACTTGTCTCCTTTTTTTGAAACTGAAAAAGTTGCTGGACACAGTAGCTTTCAGTGTGAGCACCACTGGGACAGGACATCACAAGGAAATGTCTTTATTTTGCACACCGAGAGCGATATGCACTTCATCAAGAGAACATGTTGAAGCAACAGAGGCACTTCATAATGGTGTTCAGTAAATATTTTTGTCTTTATTTAATCCGTGTTGGGTGATAGGGGATTATAATGCCAAGGAATCAAAAGCAGAGGCTAAAGACAAACCTTCAGAACTCAGAGCAGTGATCATCTCTGCTCTGTGGCCCCCACTCAACGGCCTCTTCATTGCTTACTCTGTTTCTAATGTTGGCTTTTTCGTATACACTCCGAACATGGTGGACAACATCATTTTCTCGAAATGGAAAATGACCCGCTAACACTTGCTTACAAGGCCCCCGTTCCTCTCCGCTGTGGCCTCTGGAGTGGTGGGCTGTGGGCGCCGACTTCTGGTCGCCAGCCGCCCGACTGAGCTTCAGCCACGTGGGGCTTATGACAGCTGCGTGTGACATCAGCTTATGTTTGCATAAGTGCTTTTATGAATATGTGTGTTTCCCACGAGACTGGAATCTCTAGGAGGGCAGGCACCACCTCCCTCTTCCCAGCACAGGGCCTGGTGTACTGAGCAAGAACCTCTACAATGAATTAGTTTCCTTTAAACGCGAGCAGACATGCGTGTCTTTTACTAGACGTCAACACATTATGTCTGTGTCCCTTGTTCATGGGAAGTGGGCATCACGTGAGGCAACATTTATCATGACCATAGGCAATCGTGTTAAGAAACATTTTGGAGTTTTTGGAATTCTTAATATATTATCTTATTGCTCTTGTGCTTTTCTCCCCTAAATGCCAAATTCTTCGAAGTCTAATGAAAAAAGTCTTGAAACTTATTAATAAGCATTTTCCCACCTGCCGTTCTCTCCAGAGTTTCCTCGCTGATAGCCAAAAAGAGCAATTCCGCCTGCCCCTCTGTTTCTCCAAGTCTCCTGACTATGGGTTGAAGCTGGTCTGCAAATGGATATTTTCAGTTATTGACCTAAACATCTTCGTTATCACAAAAAGTGGGTAAATGTGTAAGCCTTTGAAAATGCTTGCCTCTCGAACTACTATTTTCTCCAAGTATTTTTGAAAACAGAGATTACCTTGGGGAGGATCAATCATAAATGCCAACGGAACTTGTTTTAAAAACAAAATGCAGTAAATTAAAACAAAATTTGGAGAAGTAGAAGGCTGCCATGTGGGAAGGAGAGAAGACGGGAGATGCGGCAGCTGTAGTGGTAATGTCTTCTTTCTGCTGTTGATGCGGACCTGCTCTGTTACGTCCTTGTATCTCGTACTGTGCACGCGTGTGTGCGCACATGTGTGTGCAAGTGTGTACATGTGTGTACTGCGTGTGCGCGCGCGCATGCATGTGGGTGCACACGTGTGTGTGTGCACGTGCATGCACGTGTGTGTGTGCACCGCACGTTCCCACACGTCACTCTCATGTTCCGCTGCCCAGGCCGAGAAGCCAGGGCATCATTCTTACACCTGAAGAAAGCACTCTTCTATTTTAAGTGGGCTGAAATAATTCGTGGGCTCCTGCTTTATGTTTCCTGCAGATCCTGTGACACTGCCAAGGTGTTTAGAGGACTTTCCCTCGCTTTGCTCCTTGTCATGCTGACAGGACGAGAAATTCGGCGCAGTAGGTCACTCACATCATTTTGGTCACCACTGTGTGCTTTGTAAATCTCTTTTCATCCAGTACATCAGTTCATACATTTCCTCAGTGTTACTTATCACAGGAAAATAGGAAAAAAACCTTACTCTGAATATTCCACCCCATAAAACTGCCCTGTGAGAACTCACTGTACCAAATACTAGCATGTGACCTGTTTTTTTTTTTTTTGCTAATCTATATAAACAAAGAGTGGAAAATAACTTCTAGATTTCAAGAATGCTTGTAATAGTTAAGACAAGGCTAAATCATCTGGTCTTCCCTTATTTAAAAATATTGTTTTTTTTGTTAATAAAACATAAGAGGAAAAGAATAACTCCACACAAAAGTGAAAATTCCTATTGAATCCTTGTGTGATTTTGTGTTACTCTTAGTAGCAATGTTGTTTTAAGGAAAAGCGAATTTATTTTAGTGTGCTTTTAGCAGCCATATGTACAGATGAGTATAACATGGGTTTTTTTCTGGATTTTTCTATTAAAATCAATGATTAAAGAATCACAGTGAGAATGGATTAAGAAGATGTGGTACATATACACAATGGACTATTATTCAGCCATAAGAAGAAAACAAATCCTACCATTTACAACAACATGGATGGAGCTAGAGGGTATTATGCTCAGTGAAATAAGCCAGGTGGAGAAAGACAAGTATCAAATGATCTCACTCATATGTGGAGTATAAGAGCAAAGAAAAAAACTGAAGGAACAAAAAAGCAGCAGACTTACAGAACCCAAGAATGGACTAATAGTTACCAAAGGGAAAGGGACTGGGAGGATGGGTGGGAAGGGAGGGATAAGAGGGTAAAAGGGGGCATTACGATTAGCAGACATAAGGTAGCTGGGCACAGGGAGGGCTGTACAACTCAGAGAAGACAAGTAGTGACTCTATAGCATCTCACTATGCTGATGGACAGTGACTGTAATGGGGTTGGTGGGGGGGGACCTGATGAAGGGGGTAGTTTAATCACCATAATATTGCACATGTAATTGTAGGTTAATGATACCAAAATAAATTGTAAAAAAAAAAAAAAAAAGAATCACAGTGAATGGCTTACCAGTCATAGGTCATGCTTAATAATGTCAGTGCTCACTCTTGGGGTAAAATCCATCGGCTAGGACTGTGGATGATTTGAAATGTTGACATATATATTAAATGAGGTGTACCACAGTTAGTTCTACTTAAAATACATAAGCTATTCTGCCCCCAAACATTTATTTGGAAAGGTACTCTATAAACAAGAAGCATATCTAGAAAAGGTGAGTAAGATGTAAGTCTTGTAATGATCATGTACTGTGGACAGAATTCCTTTTCCTTTGATTTTTCTATTTATGTAAATTTATGCATATCTTCCATTTTGGGACCTTGTATTTCTCCCTAAATGGAAAACCTTGAGCAGGTTGATTTATCTTTCCAATTTTCCCCTGCCTGTAGTTACAATTCCATGTATGTATTTGGGGAATTCAAGTTCCAAAAGTGAACAGTATGTTTGGTGATGACGTATACACACACAAAGTTTAACTAATCCCTACAAATGAAAATACAGTAGGTTCCTGCCTCCTGACCTGACATGCCTGTTTGGGCTCTGGCTGCTGCAGAGCAGACGATGTGGACCAGGACAGAAACCATTTTTTCTAACCGTAATTCCCTGTACTGCCTGCCTATGATTATTTCAATCTGCCTGTGCTGCTTGTTTGATGAAGTCTTCATCCCTAATGCACTGCACTTTGAGTTCCTATTATTCTTGGCTGCTTTGCTGATTCTTCTGTGAAACTGCCGGGAAGGTAGCACGGGTACCGACTGTCCTTGGAGATGGCGTGACACCCCCGAACATCCCCTTGGAAATGCGCAATGGCCCATGAGTCTCCGGTTCCTCCCCCGTGATGATGTGCGAGTCTGAATTGGGTAAAAGCAAACCACGGGCACTCAGGCTGCCCTTCTCACGTTCCTCTTTATTCTTGATCACGGGAGAACTTCCTAGAATTGATCAATTTCCATCAGATGACCTTTGTTTCATTTCTCAATTGTGTCATATCAAAACAGGAAATAGGAAGGGCTTACTTCCTTAATTTTAATGGTGATACCAGCCAGAGAGTTTGAATCTACTTGTGTGAGTATAGGATGAGTGAGAAGAGCTTACAGCCTTAGTGCCCAAAATACTGCAGTTAAGAGAAAAGTTCCTAACAGGGTAGAGTTGTATCCATCCATCTGTCCATCCTCGCACCCACCCACCCATCGCAGACCTGGCTGCCTTATGTGAGACCTGCTGTGTCGCCTCGTGAACTCAGGCTTGAAGGACTCAGACTCTTGTAGCATCAGGAAGCCCCTCAGGTGAGCCAGCAGGAACATCACAGAGGGCCAGGGCTTTCGGGTTCCGTGGCGAGGGGGTTGAGGGCAAGAGATCCATGTCTCCATCTGCAAGGCGCAGGAAAGCTTCCTAGAGAAAGTCCTGCCTGAGCTCAAGCAGGGACAACAATCATGATTTGAGGATAGCTGAGCAAAGAAGGAAAGTGTGAGGCAAGAATCATCCTAGGTTTAAAAAAATAAGGAATCATTCTAGGTCCACAAAACACATACAGGAAGGCAGACGTGTGAGGGAGTGCGCCATATCCAGGGAATGTCAGATCTTTTCATGTGATCGCTCCATAGGACCAAAGCGGGGGGCCGGAAGACAGGCATCTGAGCATAAAGGCAGGAATGTGGTCTAAAGCCATGTTCCTGAGGTCTGAAGAGCTAATCCGCTTACACGTGTAGACTGCTGGCCTTAAGTTCAACATGGATAGATGACAGGTGGATAGATAGCCAGTTACAGATATAGATAGATACATGATAGATGCTGGATGATGGATCGATAGATTATAGATTGACTGATGGATTATAGCTACAGGACGGCTGGATGGCTGGATGAGTGGTTGGATGGATGGATGACAGAGAAAGATGAAGAGACTGGTACCGCGTGAAGGCTGTGTTCCTCTGGGCCGTGTTGCCGTCTCCATCTTGTTGCTGGCTGGGACTCTGGTCCACTCAGAACCTCTGGCCCTCACCAGGACTTTCTAGTTTACCTGACTCAGTGCAGTGTTTATGTGAACATAGGCTGGGGGTTTTCAAAACCACATTAAAAACATGGAACATCTTCTTGGATTAATTTCTTTAACTTGATACCACCAAAACAACTACTTCCCAGGGAGACAAATAATTGTAAATGTAAAGCATAAGGTTGCGACATGACGTCATACTGATGTGGGCCTGCCTGAGGCCATGCGCCGGGGAGCGCCGTGGAGCGCCGTGGGGAGAGGGCGGCGGCCCTCCGCAGCGCCGGCCCTGGGCTCCTTCACGCTGCCGGTGCTTCATCGCCTCCAAAGGGATCGTCCTCCCTCACCCTGAGGGCACCTCCTCCTTCAGCTACTCATTTATTTATTTAAGAAGTAAAAGCCAAATAAAAATACATGACTGCTGTGCTGGTGGTTGCTCTGGGGTTTTGCAGTTGGGTGAGATGAGCTTCATGTGTTTCTGGCCATTCTGAAGTTTAAAAACCTAACTATTGGAACCCCAGGCAAAATAATATTGCTCTGTCCCAACCAATCATTTTTTAAAACTTTTTATATTTTTAGTAAAAGTATATATTTGAAGTTGTACGACGTAATTTCATATATATATATGTATGTATAGTGAGTTGACTTACTGTCAAAGTAATTGACATCATATCCTCACATAGTCACCTTTTTCTGTATCACGAGGGCACCTGAAATCCATGTGCAGCGCATTTCCAGCGTTCAGTACCATTTATTGGCCAGAGCTGTCACACGGTGCATCCGATCCCTCAGCTTGATCGTCCCACCTGGCAGCATCTTTTTGAATGTTTGCGTCAAATATTTTTATATATTTATGTCAAATATTTTCACCAAATATTGACTGTTTATATCAGATATTTTTATTCGACATAAATGTGTGGACCTCCCACCCAGATCTGCTTAGAAGACACAGGAGGGGGCGTCTGTGAGTAGCTGTAAGCTGAAGTCCGTGCCCCCCCGTCCATGCCACCTGGGCATTTCACACGCACGCAGGAGCATGACCGCCGTGGGGCCCGGGCTTGCTGCTGAGAAAATGCTCTGGAGAAGTCAAAGCGCAATTTTTCAAAAGTGTGTTTTCTTTCTGTCTTGAAGCCACAGAACAACGGCTGGCGTTCCCTTACCTTCTGCACTGGCATTTCTCTCCTCCTTGGCTTTAAAATTAATTTTCTTTATCTTGACACAAAGACCCAAAATATGACTTTTTTTTTCCCCCATAGGAACAGACGGTGAGGAGGCAGCAGAACTTACAGTTTACCAGATGGGGGGATACTATATTTAAGCAGCACATGAATGCGTGATTATGCCCTGGACAGATTGGGCCCCTCTGAGGGAGTGTTCTTACTGCCTTTCTAAAATTCACGAGTGCCGTCATAACATGCTTAGTGGGAAAACATAGCTAATGGGAAGGAAGGAGGAAGGAATGGAGGGATGGGGACAAAGGAAGAAACAGGGAAGGAAAGAAAAAAAGAAAATTCTATCCTGGATAGAGAACGAATGAGGGCAGGATTAGAGTGATTGAGGCTCCGGATACCAAATGCAGGTGCTTGTCACCTGATGCCTCAGCGCGAGGAAGACAGGAAGGGAGAGCTTCTAATTCACCAGCAAAGGAAAATTCTGCACTGATTTTTTAAATTCTGTCTTTACTCTGTGCATTTTGGCCAGAGGCATGTAACAGACGTATGTGTCAAATCAGTGCCAGTACTTTTGGGGGCATAGAAGTGACCTGCAGTCAAAGATTAGAAGTATTAAACAGAAAGGGAAGATCAAGAAACCCTATGAATTGGATAAAATTTTAGGATTAAATCAATGTAAATGTGTGCTATTTAAGGAGTATTATAAAACACTCCTTAAAAGGCTTGCTGTTGTTTCTGCTCACCGTGTGCGGCTGGTGTTTGCTGAGCTCATGCCTGTAACCCTACCAACTCCTTCTCAAAATGCATAGAAACAGGCAAACTTGCAAAATGACGGCTTCTATTTGCCAGAATGCTGGACTATCAGGTTTCCAAGATAAGACCAAATGTGACACATATAAAATAGAATAAGGGCTTTATTTTCAATTAGCTTCTTAGTTAAATGCTTTCATTTCTGTTTCATCTTAATTGAACTAAGCTTAATGAGGTAGTAGATTATTTCTGTTCAAGACAAACTGCCAGAGAGATTTTGGAAGTCTTTGTATCTTCAGTTCACAGAAGGAACAGACACAGTATGCAGATATTCTAGTTTCAGAAATCAGACATTGGGTGTTTTATTTTTTCCTCGGAGAAATATGTCAAGTGTGTACTTACTGGATACCAAATGTTACTTTGTAAAATAATTTTATGTAAAAGTCACTTTTCTAACAGGAGACAAGTTATATTTAAAAAGCTTCCCAAAATGAAATGAAGGGAAGAAATTCAGTTTACACTTTTAATTATAGCAGAGCTCTATTGATTTAATGAATCTATCTAGATGCAACTGAGATGGGATTACAAGTTGAAAAATTTCAAGTGAAAATTGCCTTAGTAAAGGCAATCATGGTGTTGTTTAATATGTAACATACTCAATATTGGCAGCATGCATTTTATTTATTAATATCTATATTAAACCTTCAAAGTAACTGTAAATAAATTTTTACTCTGTGTGTGAACAATTAATGCACATTGCACAGGGATTTGTTATATAAGCATTCAGGGTTCAAAGAATATTTGTAAAATACATATACCCACATAACAATCAATGCATGTAGGGCTTCTGAAAATGCTCTAAACATTTATTGCATTTAAAACCATTTCACAAGCAGTTACAGCTGGCATTGTGAGTCTCCCCATGCCTTGGGGATGACCAAACTCCACACACTGCCTATGTGGTGAGAGCATACGGGACAGCCCAAAAATTAACCCCTGGCTACTTTTATTTTACGTAGCCTTGAACAGAAATATTCATGCAATTCCTTTCCCCAAACTTGAAAATAGGTGATGCATTTTTTTATGGTTGCATGAGAAAGCTAGCTTACAGAGTGGCAACACATGGTCCCCAAGCCTTTCCGGTGAAATGGGCTATAGTCTGGGCACTTCATGGGCAGCGGCTTCCTTATGAGGACTCAGCACGGGAGTATTCGCATGTGCTCGACGGTCTAGGTGCAGCACAAGGGAGGCTGAGAGGTGGGCACTGGCAGCTAAACGCTTCTGGGCAGCACGGCCTTGTCCGCTCACTCCCAGTTTATTAGCTAAACAAGCTGTGTGGCCATTCCTCCCATGTGCCAGAGGGACCAGGGAGTCCAGTGACCACTAGTAATGCCTGACCCAGAAATGTGCAAAATTGTAGGAAAAACAAATATTCCAGTGGAAGGGAAGTGGACTAGCTGTTAATCTATTAAGTCTGCTCCCAGTTATTCCATGCAGGACATAAAGTCAAAGAGAAATAATCAATCGTGTAGCCCATCGGAAAACACAGCTGTTTGTATCATTGCCTGAATTCCAAAGCCAGTTTCTATGGGCCGATTACAGGATATTTAATGGCAGTTTCCTTTTTCTCATTCTACCTATTGACAACACACTTATCACCTTTGTATATTTTTATTTTTGACTTAAAAGTTCAGTCAGCATTGATCCATTTGGGATTCTGTGTGACGCCGGGCACTGAGCTGGGTGGTGGGGGGCATGAAAGAACGAGACGGAGAACCTGGGAACGCTAGGAGAACTTCATTAGGAAGGGCAGGCAGGCTCCAGCTGGCATGGCAGCAAGGCAAAGAAATGGGAATTTTCCTGTCAACATGCCTCCTCTGTCCCTACATGCACACTGTCTAGTGCACGGGAGCCTTTCTGTATCCCAAATTAACAATTAGCTAGCCTGATCCACAATACAGATGACCTCAGAATTGATACCTGGGGTAGGAAATATTAAAATTGCTGGATTTGGCAGGAACTAACCTTTGGAGAGACAGGTGATTCATGTAATTGTATTCTTATCCTTGCCAATCATAGCAGGGGACCTTAAACTAGATAGAATATATGCTGGAGCAAGGAACTGGCTTACTCAGCTGAAAATTGGGCGGCAGTTTCTAACAATTTCCAGCCCAGCTGTGCTGAGTGAGCTAATAAATTAACGGTAAGTCGAGTCTCTCTTGAAGAGCTTATTTTTCAAAGTTGCATGTGTATATGTAATAAATACATGTATATTTTAAGCATATATATTATATGTGGCACTTTTTGCATGGAATCAAGTATTTTACCTACTATTTGTGGGATTAATTAGCACACAACATCTAATACATGAAAGATGACTGTACGTTGGTACGGAGAGCATTCTATGAATTCCCATATTTCCATGACATGAGTCATGGTTCTACTTTCGGTTCTGCAAAGCATCTGGATAAATTACATACGTGGTCACAAAAGGGCAGAGGGGACTGGAAGTGAGGTGTCCTCTCCCATAGCCCAGGGGCTCCCCACTGCCACGGTGTTCCGTGGCCTCCACGCACTGCGTTCCTCAGCTCTGACCATGACAAAGTGTTAACAGTCTGCCCTCTTCCCAGCCAACCATCGCATTAGTTCGGAGCTCAGTCAGCTCCTGAAATAGCACCTTCCCTTCAGTAGTGGGGGATTTCCTGACACTGTGGCTCTGAATGGCATTAACATCAAAGCCACCTCGGCCACCTTTTTGGCGGTCGGTGAATGCCGTGTGGTGACGACTGGTGCCTCCCGCCACCCCCTTCTTTGGCTTCCCAGTAACCATGCCTGTGGTTTAACATGATCCCATCTGTGAAGTACGGCCTCTAGAGGAAAAAATAAAACAGGAGCTGACATTTTCTGGGGGGTATGAAGACTGGTGTGTCGGTTAAGGGAATCAGATGTAAGATGAGACCAAGGATTGACTCATGAGTAGCAAATGTCTGAACACACACTGAGATGAACTTTCTCTCATTTACATGGAGGTGAGCATTTCCCTGGTTCTTCTGAGTTACCAAAGCAGGATTCCCATGTAGTATCTACAAGGCTTATTTCACAACCTTTTATGTAGTTATGAAATACATTTGTGAATGACACTCTTTAATTAGCAATGCTATGTCTTGTAGATCTGTAACTTGGAGGAAGTTCTTCATTCACCGTTAGTTCCCTCAAGCTGCCATAACGCGGTGCCCCAGACGTGGCGACTCAAACGGCATTCATCCATTTCTCGCAGGTCCGGAGGCCCCAAGTCCGAGATCAGCAGGTGGCCAGGTCTGATCTCGCCTGAGGCCTCTCTCCTCGGGTTGGAGATGGTCGTCTCTCCTTGCTGTGTCCTTACGTGGTCACCCCTCTGTGCTGAGGTCCCCCTGATGTCTCTTCCTGTTTGTATAGGATGGGATCAGGGCACGCCCTAAGGACGTCATTTAAATTTGATCATATACTTAAAGTCCTGAGGTCCAAATACAGTCACATTCTGAGATGTTGGGGATTAGGGCTTCAAGAAATGAATTATGAGGGACTCAGTTCCACCTGATTAAACACTTAATAATGACAGACACTTGTCAAGCCCTTACTCTGTGCCAGGTGCTTTGAAGGGCCTTTGTGGATAGCCTCATGCGATGATCACACAGGCCTGTCAAGTATGTATTGTAATTGTTATTTGACAGAGAGGAAGCTGAAGTTCAGAAAGGCTAGTAACTTGCTCAAGCCCTTCGAGTTCATCTAAAAATAGATGTTTCTTCCCCAATACCTGTGCATGTGAGTTCAGGGAGCCTGAAGTGTGGATTTGGTACATTTATAGGCTATACAGTTATCACCATGGTGCTACTCACACCTCCATCACGTCTCATGATTAGCATTTCTTTTTTGTGGTAAGAATGGTTAAAATCCAGTGTCGTGGCTGTATTCACAGTGCTGAGCCTCAGACCCCCAGAACCTTCTCATCCTCCACCTGTGAGTCGGTAGCCTTTGACCAGCATCCCCCCCGACCCCACCCCCAGCCCCTGGGAACAGCCATTTTGCTCTCTTTCTATGAGTTCCACTTTTTCTGATTCCACATGTAAGAGAGATCACACAGTATCTGTCTTCTCTAACTCATCTCACTTAGTACAAGGCCCTCAAATACTAATGAGCTCTACTGTGCCCTGGGAATGATTCTAGAAACTGCAGGTGCGTCACTAATAAAGCAGGGCGAGCCCCTGCTCTGCGGGTGTCACTGCAGGTAGAAGCTGGCTGACTAACCAAGGCAACCCTGTGGCGCATGGAGAAGTCCTCAGAGGGAAGTGGGACCTGATTGCTGACAGGTGCTCAGGGAACTGTGCTACATAAGGTCACGTCTGAGCTGAGGCCCGAAGGGGTCCAGAGCCGTGCTGGCCTCTTTGGCGAGGTCCTGCTGGCAGTGCCTGGGCAAGGGCACGCCCTGAGCTGGCCTGAGGACCAGCTGAGCAGCCAGGTGCAGTGAGCAAGCTGAGGACGGAGCTAGGAGAGGGGCTCGGTGGCGGGCTGGGATGGGAGCCTCGTGCACCAGAGGAAGGATGTTTACTTTGCCCGCAGTGACTTTCCCAGTAATTGGGGATTTTGCATACTTCTGTTTGAAAGGATCACTCAAGGTATTAGGTGGAGAATGCCTAGAAAACCATTCCCATTCCAGTGGAGAAGTACAGCAGATTGGACAAAGGTGGGATCTTTGGTGACTCTTGGTCATATTCTAAAAGTAACCTTGAAGGTGGAGCTATCTTCTGGGGAGTCTGTACGGGAGAAGAACCAAGTCTGAATGCAGGGTTTCAGTCTGAGAAATGGACACAGGCTTTTGAATGGTCCTGGCAGTTCTGTCCTCCCGGAAGGCCCCAGCTGATGTTCCTCCATCCTGTGCTCTGGCCCTGGGTCACAGTCTCATCGCCACTCCCCTGAACAGTCGCAGGGGCAAAGGCGTGCCTGTCTCTTGTCGCTCCCTGTTCTGACCCTACTTGGCGAGTGGCCCACGACACAGCTTGGGCCCGTCCGTCATCACCCCTTTCCCAGCTGGCTTGCTGCCTGAGGACAGGGCTGGAAGCACAGGGCTGCTAAGCAAAGCAGGCTTAAACCCAAGATCCAGACTCAGGAGTGTAACCTGCACGCTCTTCCTCAGAGGGAGCTATCTGCCAGGGATTTATATTAAGGTAAATTAATGCTTTTAAAGTGAATTCTGAGGAAGCAGTTCTGAGAAAATAGTAATCAATTAGTAGATATTGTCTAAATACATGTTCTCGTTAAGATGGAGGCCAGACCCACCTCGGGTTGAATCGCACGCTCCACAGATCCCAGCTCTGGTGGGTCCTGGCGCACCTGCTTTAGGACCGCAAAATATTTCATCTCATATATTTTGTAGCCTTTTTGTTTTATCATACCCTTTCATTAAAAGGCATAGCAAAGAATATCTTTAGATACAAGCTATCTACTTCCCTATATTTACTAAGGAAGAAGATAGCATGTTCTATAGCTGAATGCCTCTCTATTTTTAAATTTGGTGAATATTTTAAAAGTTCACTGAAATAAAGATATCTTTGTTCATTATACCATAAAAATGGAAGCAACTTGACTGTCATGGATGGAAGCTATTTAAATACTTTTGGAAACATGTGTGTGAGGAATACCGTGCAGGTGTCCAAAACCATGGAGTTGTGATAGCCATACCCATGACGTCATAGACATTGGTGACATAAAACCAATGACATAAAATATAGGTGAATAAAACAGGAAGTTACAGTATAGATCATAAATTCTGATGTGGCTTCTGTGTGTTAACAAGGACAAAACCAAACCAGAAATAGAAAAATGCCCACCACTATTTTTTTTTTTTTGCATGGATTGACGGATTATGGACTTGGTTTTAATTCCATATTTTCTTTATTGTTTGTGTTTGGTTTGTCCCCCAGAGCTTCAATCACCTTTGGGCCTAATGAAAATGGTTAATTGAAAATACAGAGGGTGACATGAACTCATTGATTCACATCCAATCATTATGTCCAGGTCTGAGGCCCCAGCATCTGTAATGGCTGCAGTGGCTGCCGTCAGTCTGAGAGAATTTCAGTGAACCGTGTTCCTCTCACAAACAGGGAAAATACGGTGAAGGTAAAGAGCTTGGGGCAGAGCTGGGGAGTAGGGAGGTACACAAAATGATGGGTGTTTTATTACTTCCTTTAGTCAAGACCATGAAAACATCTCGATTTACACCTGACGCATCCATTTACTCATTTTTTTTCCACAAGAAAAAATAAAGGTAATAGTGGCCTTTTTTACCCTGCAATTTGAATGTTTCAAACTTGATAAGCTTGGCTGTCTGTTGGATTTATGATACAGTTCGCTTCATGAACACCAACATTGATATAATAAAACAATATTGTTTGAAAATTCAAAAGCCCATGTCCATTTAAAATTTTTTGTTTGTTTATTCATTAGCATGACTTTATGAGCTCTCCCTCTTGCGCTCATCAACTATAAATAAATTGCTGAAACTCTAATGGGAAGACAAAGTACGAACTTCTGACTGACACTGCATTAAATGCACAGGGAGGTACAAAAATGAATATTTTCTACCCTGGGCAAGACAGGATGCCATCCGTAGGTAAGGAAACCAGGCAAAGCCCACGGGTCTAGGAAGGCAGAACACACGGCGGGAGATCACTGACTTTTAGGACTTGCGGTTGACTTCAAAATTCTCTAAGACATATATGTTCTGAGTGCACACTGCAAAGGGCTGTGTATTTATTTAACTGCTAAAGAACCATCAGAATTTAAATGGGAAACATGTGACTAAGAACCACTTATGACCAACTCAGTGACTGTCTGCTGGTATCTGGAAACTGATCCTCATGGTGACTTATTTGAACCCGTTTCTGAACCACAAAGTGGACTAGAAAGTCACTGAGCTGATTCCCTGATGTAACTGTAAGATTGTCCTTCCTGGTGTCCCTGCTCAGGGACTGAACAGTCAGGGGGACTTGGAGCCGGCCTGCTGGGTCATCTCAGGCTCCAGACTCACGATCTTGTGTCTTGGGTTTGACATCTGAAATATTCAAAATACATTGATCATAACTCAAAGTACTTGATGTATGTCATCATCTGAGTCATTGATTCATTCTGCAAATACTGACTGAATATGTTTGCACAATGTAGGCTTTATGCTGACTTTGTAATATACAGAAAGAGATGTCATTTGGAGAAAGGAGAGTCAGATTCATATCCCAGCTTGTCTTTCGCTGGCTGGGGAAACTTTGGGAAAGTTACTTTTCTTCTGAATCCTAACTGTAAAATGAAAACAATATGATGAATCTACCAAAAATTTGATTCTCAAATTAGGTGATATTTATAGAAATTCTTTGTAAGTTTTACACTTCTTATTATGTTTGCTATTAGTCCTTTTATTGAAAGTACCATGTAGCTAGTTCTCAGTACAATAAAGTAGAACTAAAAATAGTTCAAATTCTTAATGGAAAACTCACTTCACATGAAGAGACTTGAGAGATTTTGGTGAAATTATCTTAAGGAAATTGTACAGAGCTACTTTGCAATAGATTCTTACAGAGATACACATATAACATACATACTCGGAACTCAAAGGCAGTCATCCATTTGTGTTGAACCAGGACTGTCTGTTTCCTGCCTAATGTAGCAAGTGCCCATGGGTCTTTGTGTGCCTGCATGTTTTACTACACTGCCAGAACCACCGGGGAAGGAAGAGATAGCAGAGGACCAGCATGAATTCTGTCCCGACACTTTACGCAGCAATGAGGAAATGACTCTGATCCTAAGGTTGAGGATGGCTTGCTAAACTGCCTCTTTTCCCCATAGAACCCAAACCAAAGAAAGCTATTCAACTAAATAAAGTTGGTACATCACATCTGGTTAGTGGGCTAGTTGCCTCTACTTTACCTGGTTTCACTATAAGTCCTAGTGTTACAGTTGTCAGTTGTCTTCATTTCCAAAATATGAAGTGAATCTCAGAGAGGCTGAGTGACTTTCTCATGGTTTCTTGGTGCATTCCTGCATAAGTTCTGATGGGCCCACTCAACTCATGCCCTGGATCTGTGTACCTGAATGTGGGCAGGAGCCATGGAGTACCCATGGGGGAGGGTGCCGAGTTCCACTTGAGGCGAGTCATCGCCAGGAGCTTCGTGCTTACATCTCTAACTTCTCAAATTAAGAACACTGGTAGAAAGGCTGTCCATCCCCTTCGCCAATACAAAACCACCCACTCATGTTGCCTTTGAGGACGAGGCCCAAGTGAGTCAAGGGCAAAGGGGCAGAGGGAAGAAGACACTGATCAGTGAATGAACTGGTATCTGCTGTTGTGTGACTCCTGAGAGGGAACCTTGGTGGCCATTGAAAGTAAAAATAATTTGTATTCACACTGTAAAATAATTACTCTAACTCCGTATTAGCATAGTGAGCATTCCTTTACTTCAGATCGTGTTTGGAAGCAGGTCCCCCAAGTCAGTACATTCTCAGAGTGATGCTTTAGCAAGCGCCTCCCCATTTCGCTTGGGTAAACACTGTGGACTTTGTTACTGCACCTGCGAGAGTGTTTCTATTACGGAAGCATCTTCATGTGTGCATAGAGCAGTACTTGGAGTTAGAGGCTGTGCGAGGAGAATGAGACCCTTTCGGACCTGAGAGAAAATCCCAGTTACGACTGTTGTAGAAAACCTGATAAAGGAGCTGTTAGAATTGCTGCCCTATTTAGGAGAAAACGCTTCTTAGAGAGGCTCTGGAGTCCCTTGGTGCCTCCCTTGGGACTCCGTGGCAGTGCAGGACCACGAGAGCGCAGGAGTGTGGCGTACTGTGGGACCACCTGTGATGTGAAGTCTGCAGGTGCCGCAGGGTGTACCATTTAATGTGGACAAGGTATGGTGCCCTTAATATTTGCATGTCTTCTACTTGGAAACCTACACGTTACTTCTATAGAAAATAAACAGTATGTGCTCCTAACTACCCAGGGTATAAATATTTGGCCAGTAATTCAAAACAAGTCAGATTTTCAGATGAGAAGAAAACATGTAAGTTACAATTCCAAGGCATTAAATATTCTTGTTGCTGAATGTCTCTTTGACCTTTGATTTCTAAATCTCATATAAAATGGCATTTTGTAAAATATTTTGGTCATTTTAATTATACACAATCAGAAACACTGGGTGAAATGGGGTGAGACAGGAACAGGTCATGCCTCAAGGTTGGAAGATGGCTGGCTGTGCACATGTGCATTTATGCTTGTGTGCATGATGCACTTATGATGCAGACAACCTGCCTTTAGAGCTCAGGACACACACACAGCATCTGGCCTTCTAGAATATACTATCTGGTGAGAGATACCTAAAAGTCAATAGAATGATTTTCAGGAGCATGGCGAGAGAGCCCAGTGCTCTGTTTTCATGTTAGAAGGGCAGTTTATTCATGCCAGGGATTCTCCAAAGCCTTTCCATAGGAAGGAAGTTGCAGGATGGGGTCCGAGACCAAGCTGGCTTAGTGAGGAGGGCCATGCAGGTCTTAACAGACAGATGTAAGTGCATGTCCAGAGGGCAGAGGCGTGCCTCGCATGGAAACCTTCAATTTAAGGTCCTTCTCTGGCATTCTCCCAGCTTGAGCAAAGACCCACCAAACCTTTATAAGGGCCTCCTGCCCATAATACGGGAAACCAATAGGTAAGAAAAAATGGCCGGTGGAGAAGAGCAATTAATTAGAGCAATGATACACAAACCTTGTCTTAGAGTGAGTCAGCACACGTAGACATTCCCGCAGACCCACGCACATACGCAGAGACTCAGGAACCCACCGTCATTTCTGTGAGGAATTCATATTTTTGTTAAGTACACACCATCCATTTATATTCATCTCAATGTCTATGTTTACAGTTTAAGGTATTATTTTAGCAGTGAGTTTGATATGTGTGTTTACACATACCTACACATACATGTGGAGAGTACGGTGCTGTCAGGGGATAATGTCTAAAAATTATTTCTTAAAAATGAAGAATGCAAATTCACATCATATATAAGTTTGGTGTAAAACAATGATTTGGGGTATCGCTTTGGAAGATAAAAGAATAATTTTTACTGGACTTTGAATTATTCCGGCTATACCCTTGTTGTATGACAACATGCCCCTGCCCCCATTTGGATGGTCTGACTCTGAATGTCGTGTCTGGTGGCAGCAGAGACATCTTAATGCGGTGTGACAGACGCAATAGAGAAGCAGCTTGGAAGTGGGCTGTTTCTGACCCTCAACCCCAATGACAGCTTTTGAGAAGTCCTAAGTAGTCTCTTTCATGAAGTATGGAGAAAAATCGTTTTGTTGCAGGTATAATTTTTTCATTAAAAAAATATTTGAATGTGATTTTCAAGATACAATTGAATTTTGTAGGTTCATGATGTCAAACTTGCCAATGTGTGGTTTTCTCCCTAAATTTTATTAATTTGCTTTCAATTTTCTAATTTTCCCCAGTGTGGATTTGATCATCATTCCTCAGTTGATTCAAACAATTATGAAAATAATATTATTTGCAATAAACTTGAGTGCAGTTGGGAATGAAAGCCATGACCCATGTAAAGGGTTGTACTTAATTAGCATTGGATTTTTAAAACAGACATTGACTCAGTATTACAAATAGTAGAAATATGAGGTGGGAATTTGCCCATAAATTACCTCAGTTTATGTCAACATTGCCTTCTTTTGTCATTTCCTTTTATTATTTTTCCCGACCATGCTTGTTACTGATACAAAATATTAGAAGTATTGATTTTGAATCTTTTCAAAGTTTTGGTACAAAAATATGGAGTACTGGATAATGATTCATCCTATATTATGACAATGTTTTATGAATGATACGAAGCTAATATAAGCTTTCACTGTTTCTAACAAAATAAATGGTGCCATGCTTTAAGCTGAAAGAATTAACTCAAAGATAATACAAATCTTAACGAGTTTTTGTTGTTCTATTGTATATTTATATCTGCTAAAGCCTAAGGCCTAGCAAGGTATTTTTCTAGTAAGAAAATAAAAAGTGGCATTTACTTCTAAATTTGGGTTTTAGCTATGTTAAAATTGGCAGAATTATTATTACTATTATTTTTTTAGTCAAGGGATTATTTCTGAATTACAGCCATGACTAAATTACGATGTATTTGAACTTCAAGTATATTTCAACTTTACAAGATTTTAATTGTACATCAGAGACTTTGAATCAGTAAATACATTTATATGCTAACATTTTGTAAGTGAGGTGTAAAATGTTAGTTAGGTACATAAATTATTATTTTCTCTATTAAATACCATCTTATTGAAGGCAGTGGGTTTGTTATATTCATCCCTGTGTCCCAAGGCCTCTATGGTTCATATATTTTTGGTGCCAAACAATAGCTTCAAGTTGTAATGAGCAAAGATCTCAAATAAACCAAATGTGTGCATATACCAGAGTCTCATTCCCTCTGGTGATTATGCAGTCACCTTTCATACTCCCGGAAAAGCTCATTTTCTATAGAGTGATAGAAAAGTACATTTCTCAGGTGTGTCTGTGTGTGATGGTCTCGTGAATGGGGTGTGCGTATGTGTGTATATACTTTATGCAAACACACAGGTGCATGCGTGCACATGTGCATCAGATTAATGAATTAAAAGTTTTAAATGAATTCATGGAAAGTTTATAATCAAATGAGTCTACTTAACTGAAATAGATCAGGTAAAGAGCCATTTTATCAATTTGAAGTAACCTGACTATCAAATTTTACCTTTTAACCACTTCATGGTTCTTGTCTAGATGTTGCGAATTGGCTTTTTGTGTTTATATCTGCATCCTTTACTTAAGAAAGGTTCAAGAGAGATACATATTGTGCAGTTAGCTGGAATATGGGTGGTGAAGTCAAAGGGATGGGAGGAAAGACAGGCCAAGGGTCAGGTAAGGACGAATACCTAGGGTTGTAATCTTAGAGAAATGCCTAAATTTGGTTCTGCAGTTTCCAGGGGTGGGCGGCGCAGGGGAGGCAGCGTGGGTGCTCTGTCCCCCACCCCTAGGGCAGCTGGCCTTCCCTGCTGCAGGAGTCACATACAGCGAATGTTTGAGAGTGATTTTTCCTTTTTAAATAGTGGGAGTTTGCTTAAAATGGCAGGAAAGAGGAACATCCCATCCAGCATGATTATGTAAATGAGTTTTTGTTTTGTGGTCATCTCAGCTTTGTATCACAGAGCAGCAATACTCATTTTCTTAAACATCCCTTTTAATATATTTCCTGTCTCCGTTTTCTGGCTAGAAATACCTAAGAGCAGTGGCCTATTCTGCATTCCACCTTTTTTCATCATGCATCTCAAATGCTACGATCTTCAGAAACCCTTTTCCACCGTACTCTGGTCCCACCTTGCAGCATTTTTCAAATTGTGGGTTTCATTGCTGTGAACTGTAGAGCTGACATTTGTACTCAGAAGACATTCCTGTCCTCATGGGTCTCCTTGAGCCCGGACTGCTGGTTAGGTGGCCTACACCCTGTCAGTGCATTGGAGACAGTGGCCAGTCAAGACGTACTGTTGACCAAGGATAGTTGTCTAATTTCTGATTCAAAGTAGAATATTCTCAGTTTCTGTTAAATGCGTCATCCACTTTTAATATCAGAGGTACCCTCGGTGCAGATTCCATGGCCATTTTAGCATCTAGCTATAGCATTGCTAAAATAAGAAACTGGGAGGCTTATTTTTGGCCTCAATGTCTTTGTTATTTTTAAAGGCTTGCTTAAATAAAATCACCTTTAAAGAAATTTTTTAGACTCTCTATGTAAAATATTTTCATTCGAGGCTATTACATAGCATTTCCAAGATAGGATCATGTGATACTGGGAATTCTTGCCTTCCATCTTCCCCGAGGTGTTTTTTCAATGGGGCAGCATTTGAATATTAAAAATATTTTCTAGACAACGACCTTTAGTCTTCATACCCCAATGAGCAAGAAAGCACACACACCTTATAAACTGCAAAATAATCTTTGCTGACAAACAGTCGACCTAAGGTGAGTGAATGCCATATTATTAGTTGCCCCACATGGTAATTCTGTCCCTTTGACGCTGTTTACCAAGGGCTATGCCATAATTATCAGTTGCATGTAAACAACGTCAGCTCTATCTGCTGATGTCAAAAACAGGTTCTTATTTTGATACGAGTCCTTGCTCTTATAATCCTAGCGAGCTACCATCCTATTTAGTATTGTCATCGTGGTCATATATGGAGCTGCCTCAAAGTGCTCCTGTGGAGAATACTCTACTTTCTTTTATAAAAACATTTTTATGCCCTGAGTTATCTTCCTGACTTCATCAGCTGCCTACTGAAACACCACCTGTCTCTCTGGCACCAGAACCTTGTTTGAAGTTCTGGCTTCGCATTTCCAGGGCAAATGTAGTCCGTTCCTGGAACAAGTGTCAACAGGTGTGGTGACTGCATGGTGCCAGGCCAGAGATGGGGACCGGCAGGAAGAGGGGCCCCTGTAGAATCGATGACACTTGCAGTTTACACATTCTCCCTGTGAAGACCCGCTCCTGCCTGGCACCTGTGGTTTACTGAAAAGATCCAGCCCACTTGGAACAGGCAGGATGCCACTCTGACAGATGGGTCTCGGCGTGGCCAGGATCCCAAGGATTCTGTGCATCAAGTGTCTCTGCTACAAGTTTGAGTCCCTGCCAGGGCTGTCCAAATGGGTGTCTATCTCTAAACCCGGACGTGATGTGTATGGCATGGTGCTTGTACTCATTTCTCTGCTGCCAGGCATTAACTTCCACTTGTTTAGAGGTCTAGGAGGGAAGCTGGGAGACTAATAACCCAGAGTTAAACTGAATACAGTAGTCATCCAGCTGTTTGTGCTTCCTGCCCTCTGCTCGGGGAGTGAGTTCACGGAACCTCAGAGCTGTGCTCCTTGACCCATGTCCTCTTTCATGGGAACTCAAAGAAAATCCTTGCTGGTAATGAGGAAAGGAAGATTATATGAAGATAGGTTGTTTTCATTCTATATTTGACAACTCCATCTGAACACTCCAGTGTCTAAAATGTGGTAGAGTTGGTGACTGTCCGATAATACGGCATACAGTGTATCAGTAAGTATCTTTTACCATTACAATAAAATCATGTAGGACAATCTGCTTTTTTAGGGGGTGGGGTAGGTGGATTATGAATAGGGGTGTTTGTGCTAGATTTTTCTTTCTGAGTGTGTGTGTGAACTGTGTGTGTGTGTGAAATAAGGAGGCTATAGGTTCTGCTTCATTCTGCAACCACATTTCTAAGAGCTGACTTGGCACAACAGTACCAGATACGAGATATGTGCCTTCAGAGTACTTATCAAGACGAAAAGCACTGGCTATTGCCTGGTGATATGACGTGAAGTAGACACAGTATTGTCTTCTCTGGATAAAACGGTCTTGCCATGTTTCCTTTGGCTTGGGGTTGGTACAGTGTGACTGTTATGTGCTCCTCCTGGTCTCTGTGGGGGCCCGGGATGCAGCCAGGAGGCGGGCTCAGAGCCCGTCCACAGGCCGATTCTGCCGCATCTCCTTTACACGGTCTAGGACCTGCGCTTGCTGGGCGGTTACCCGGGCTGAGGAGTGGGAGATGCTCTGGAACACGAGAATATCTCATTCGTATCACCTCTTGCCTTCCCAGGGCTTGTTGTTATGTTTTCGCATCCAATAGAGAATCTGCTTGAAAACTTGGAAAGGTAGAAAGAGACCGTTCCATTTACATTCCCAGTTTTTACAAATGAAATGTTTCTCTTGCCTCTCCCTCCATACATTCATATGTATTATTTTATAGATTTCTAAAACAAATTATCTGATCTACAATACCAGAGTCTCATTATTTTACATTTTTTGTTTAGCCTTCAATGTACTTTATTGGAAGAAACTCTTTAGGAAACCAACTCAAATAATCATCTATAGATTTACCTAAATCATGCCTAATGTAGGTATTATCTCATCATTTTTCTCTTTGGGAAATGTTTTTAAGAAAATAAAGCATTATACCTAATATATGAAATATTAATTGCTGAGTTTATAGTTTAAACTCTTAATTGGATACAATTAATTGGAGCCCTATTTTTAATAGATTCATTTGATAATCACATTAATTAATTGGGCTCTGTCCAAGCTGTAAAATCCCTACAGCTGATAGCTGGACGAGCTCTTCTTGTCCCACAGCCCCAGAGAATACAGTGGACGGGCGGGTGTGCGTCCTGACAGCCGTGCGCCCGATCCTGGATGCGTGCCCCAGGCCCTGGCTCTAAGACTCTGTCTGCGGCTCTTCCTGAGATGGATTACAGTCAGGAAATGTTCGAAACTGGAATTCTAATTGGTAGAATACATCTGGCAGATTGCAATATATATTTAAACTTCTGCTTTATGTTCCACAGCCTTTCAGTTGATATGGGAACTTGGGAATACTGTGTTCAGGATATCTATCTATCTGTCTATCTATCTATCTATCTATCTATCTATCTATCTATCTATCTATCTACCTATCTATCTATGATAGTGTAATGAGAAGGAATTACAGCCCTTAATTGACTATTTTTTTAATTTCTGAAAGGTTTTCACAGGTTAACCAATCTCAAAGCTTTACTAAGTTAAAAAAATGGAAGGCCAGAGAGCTTAGGGGATTTTCCAATTTAGGGAAATGAAACTTTCAATTAGGTGTCCTCTGATGGAGTGGCGAAGCCACGGGTCACCTGTTAGACTCTAGAAATATTCACTTGAGCCGGTGACCAAAAATGACCACATAATGTGTTCCTTATAGATGAAATAAAGCCTGAATCAAAATCACAGATGAGATATCAAACAGAGCTTTTTTTTCTTTTTTCCCAAAGATGTGTTCAAATAGTACTCCCAGGATTTCATTGCTCATGACATTTAAAAGCAGAGTGTATAGAGCAGTAAAAATACACTTCAGGGAATCAGCCTATGCTGGCAGAGAAACGCTCCAGGGCTCCAAAAGGTCCTTGCTATTTTTAATTTCTACTCGAACACTACCTTAGAGTGAGTAATACCTTTGCAAGTCTGCTGTGTCAGCTGAAGCTCTGGTAAAGCTCCTTAGCCCCAAGAAACATCAGACATATCTCCAAGAGAGCCTGCTGCCTTCCATTGCAAAGTATCTCCAGACTTTGTGTGGCGATTTAAAAATAACTACTGATACGATCTTTCTTTCAAGCTCTCTGTTACCTGTGAATGGAACCATTCAAAATAATAATTGAATGTGTGCATATTTCAGTCCATCCCAGAACGTTGGCATCAAGCCAGGCCATGCCCACTAGCATGACTTCCCGCCACCCAGTCTTCTCCGGGACACACAGGAGTGTCCATAACCCCCATTTACTTCCCACTGGCTGGTCTGCCGACTCCCCCACCTGTCCTCCTAAGGTCTGTTCTGTCCCCACGTGCCCACAGAGAGACCCTGTGTTACCTCAGCAGGCCACCAGGCTCCCAGTGAGGACAGCTGAGCCTCTCCAGACGTTTGGCTGGGGTGTGCCACTTACCTCTTCAAATAGTCAGCTCTTTTGCCTGTAAGAGGCAGGTTATACCTGCTGCCAGAGTGTTGTGAGAGACGTAAAAAATTAAAACAAAAGCTCTGAATGCACTGATGTTCCCATGGATGTAAGAAATCATGGTCAGTTTTATATGCAAAACATATTTACTGCACATTCAGTATTTCACAAATTGCCAGTTTAAAGTCTGTCAAGGATTGGAGCTTGGTATTACTTCTAATTTTAATGGACTGTTCATTGTTGTGGGTTGCCTAGAGCCCAGAGCTTGGCAGAAAGTGGCCCTGCCTGCGTTCCCCCTAAGCTCGGGCGCTTTCTGACCACTGCAGCCACGGGTCTGCTGGAGAGATCCTGCTGTGAGGGGATGGCAGTTCCTCTTCAGCTCTCCTTTCTGGGACTCCAGCTCCTCCTGGCGTTGTTCCAGGGCTCTGTGCCCCCTTTTCCTTACAAATACTTAATCCTGTATAAGTTCCTTTAAAAGTTTATAATTGCAGATTAGAAATATGTTATTTTACTTCAAAACATATGACCACATAGCCAGCTGATGTTTACGGCCAGTTGTAGTTGCCACCAGATAAACTGTGAGCCACTGAGCCTGACTTCTGTTCAAGTATGTCCAACAGCGTAAACAAAATAGTCCCTAGGTCAGTGAAGGTGGCCATCTCTGCAAGTCACATGTGCTCTGGTGCAGTATCATTCTCAAAGGAAAAAGATTATTTGGAGACAGCTTTAAAAGCATCAAGCATCAAGGAATAGAAACCAGAGACATACATTTAAGAGCTAAGTATAAAAATGGTCATTGTATCCATAAAGTGATCAGTCAGTGGAAAAGAAAACAGTCAGTACAATTCCCTCCGGGATCAAGTGAAAACACTTGAGGCGAGTTACTCACAGAAACACAATGTTTTTTTTTTAATTAAATCATGCATTTTTCTGAGGGAATATTGCATTAAAGGCCAGCAGATGAGAAACGATGGCACGGTGCACATCCCCGTCCTTGGTGCAGTCGTGGCGTTAGTCTGCTGATGGTCAGGAGGGATGCACTTCAAATTCCGGCAGCAGTTTGACAGAGCAGATAATTATGGCAAGTTATGAATGACAGCTCCAGTTCTCTTCTTTCATCTTTGCTGGCTGTTTTGCATCCAGTATAGTCTCTTTTTATAGCTTCCTTAGTTATCTGAAGTTAATTAACATCAATAAATGACTGAAAATGTCATTTAGTACTTGGATTGAAGTTTTCTCTCTTTGGTTTCTTTCTTAAGCAAACTGTTGCTCTTAATATCTGAGGGCCTGTCGTTAACATTCGTATCAAAATGACTCCTCGTATTATTTTTATCTCAATGAAACTTAAAAGTTTGACTCTCTGGTTTTAAGTTGCATGCTTTTGACTATATTTTTGAAGACATCTATAGATGCTGTCGAAATTCTACCCAGAAGACTACAGAGACAGATAACCAACTTCACTTGCATTAGTTTTCTGTGATAATACATACACACAAAATGATATATTATGGTATTTTTATATGAGGTTAGCCTAGGATTTATTTAAGTTTATTTTATGGTAGGCAGTTGGTTGTTGATTCTTTTTTAAGTGGGTGTAATTTTGACATCGTTTCTGAAATTTAGATGCTATCTAATATTTTTCTGAGAGGGATTTGTATTTCTTGTTTGTTTGGCCTAGGTCATAAACTAGTCTTAATTTACATATTTTTCTAGTTTTATTGAGCTATAATCAGCATATATCATCATATTAATTTAAGGTGCCCAAAATAATGATTTGATATATTGCACAGTGATTATCACAATAAGTTTAGTTAGTGATAAACTAGTCATATTTTATTTTCTCTAATCTAAAATAATTTTTGAAGATCATTACAATCACTTAAATGTCACTAGAGGGTGCCTGATTTTGAAGTTTTTTTGAAAAGTGTCGAGACTTAACTAATGGTGCATTCTAATTCCATGATTCATAAAAAATACGCAAGAACAAAATAACTGATATTTTCTGTATGATGCAGTTGAATTACTGGTAAATCCAAATGCTTTCTGTACCCCTATATTTGTGGCAACACTAGGTGGTTAACTTTATGCATTCTTTTTTGTAGAATTCATTCCTCCTTCAGGAAGTTGCCTGTGTATTTTGTCAAGTGTCCCATTGTGACTTCAACAACCGATCCTGCATTCTTGACGTGCTCAAATTACGCGTATACTGATTACATAACTTTGTATAATAAACAGTGGTTGAAAAACGAAGTGTCCATCACTAAAGCAAAAGTATATTCAGAATAGTCCACAGGTTTTATTGATAAATGTAAAAGATTTATCAATAAAATAAAAGGTCAAATTTATCAAAATGTATACATTTATAGTAGTCTACTGCTTATGTGAAAATACATATGTATAATACTTGTATGTGGAATATATAAAATCTGTGGTAACATACATGTAAGTGTGCATTTACATGAAACGCATCTCCGTGTCACCAAGCAGTAACTGGTTACTGCCAGTCAGGTAGGTTAAGAGGTCAGAGGTAGACTTATCTTCCACCTGTAGCTTTCGATCTATGTTGAATTTTGTTCCATGTGCATGTATTACCTATTCAGAAGCAAACTAGATAAATAATGTAAATATAAGAAAAGTTACAAATAGATAAAAAGAGAAGAAGAATATTGCAGTGGTCAAATAACAGTTACAACATGACAGTGTTCACTGATTCAAAGAAGGAGTTAGCATTAAGGCTCAGGTGTTTCATGCAAAACATGGCTTTATGCTGATGTTAGCTTTGGAAATCATGTTAAATTTTTCATTTGTTCCTGAAAAGATAATAGAGGACATTCCTTTTTAACAGACTTGGTCTGTATATGGTCTGCATTTGTATGTGGAAAAAATGAAATTCAAAAGTATAGGTACATATATATATGTGAAATATAAATATAACATATATACATACATATATATATACACACACACACACACACATATAACATTTATATAGTGCGTGTCTGAGCACGCATCCCTTCCATAATACGGGTCTGCATAGCTGTAATGCAGTTGTGTCAGGCGGTCAGATCTGCGTCTCCTTGCTGATACCTCTTACATGATGTTCACATCTGACAGTACCCTTTTGTCATGGCCTCTGGCTATAAAGGCCCATGTTTGAACTACAGTCCTTTTAATATACTTAAGAAAAACAGAGGTGCCCCCATGGCTCCTGTGAAGTGTGTATGTCAGAAATAAGATGGTACCTGAACAGATTGATCTGGTTTCTGTCCTTTATGCTGTGGGAACGTCGGCATGTATCATGTCCGTTGCATTTTAAAAAGCTACAAAGAGTTTTGAGAATGTGCTAGTTTTAAATTATTAATGTGATGCAGGGAAAGAGCCAATGAAAGTGACAGGAAAAGTAAAGAGATAGCTGACTTTGTCTTTCTTTTCTTTCTTGGGAGATCACATTCTTAGAGGATCATTTTAAGCCAACAAGGATGAAAAGAGATCATAGACTGACTCACCTGGAAATGATTCTCCTAACTATCCACGAAATTCTCTGAAAACTGAAATAATGGGAGAGTCAATGAACTGGTTTCAAGGACAGAGAACTGAACTAGCACAGTGCTGTCCAGGTCCCACTTCTGGACCCACCACACTTAAATTTCCTGTTCCAAGCATGTGAGTAAGGATGAGGAATCCTGTTGAAACATTAGATGCACTTCTGTTTTCTGCAGGACGAAAGAATAACTTTGAAGAAGAGTTAGAAATATCACTGTTCTCATAAAATAGAAGAGCTGTTCTATATCAATGTTTGGTTAAATAAATTATTCATTCTTCACCCAAATGACACAGTTACAATTTCTGTAGACTACTGATGAGTGCATATCACTGCCCCAAGGAATTATCCAAATTCCTGCAACAGTACATGATCACTTATTGACACTAGTGTTACATGTCACATGTCTGTATCTTTATTTCTTTGTCAGTAACACAGGGAAGCATCCTTTGCCAGTAGCTACCGAGGGCTTCCTCGGCGCAGGCTCGGTCCTCAGGTGTCGGTGGTGAGCGGTCACAGACGTTGTGCCTGCCCCTCGGTGATGGTGCTCTGGGGAAAGCTGTCTGCGTTCACCAACTAATGATCAAAATAAGGCAGAAACTTCGTGATGTGCTACAGTTTGGCCTTAGACAAAATTAGGGAATTCTGTTCAGAGAAAGTGATTGCTGATAGTAGAAGATAGTAGAAGGATGAGTTCACTTAGTAGAAAAGAAGATCAAATTCTCTGAGCCCCGAAAGCTGCTGCAGGGCGTGGAAAGCCCAGCCTGCAGAGGCAGAAGTTTGTGTTTGGAGGAAGGGGCAAGAGAGTATTTTAAGGACAGAGAAGTGCTGCTTAGGGAAAACCCGTGTACTCCATCGCCGCTCTTCAGGGCTGGCGGGGACCAGGACCTCGGTCAGGGTCAGGGCCGCGAGCACGCTCGTCTCCAGGTGACTCTGATCCCAGAGAAAAGTCATCTACCAGATGTTTATCCCAGGGCGCCAGGCCCTAGTCTCGTATCCTAGACGATACGCGTTAGATTATATGCATAGATTATAATGCACGCAGGCTTTCTTTTTTTCTCACAGGAAAAAGGTTCTCTAAGCTATGATTAGAGATTTCAAAATTGCTGACTTTAAGCTATAGTCCATTCAGCATGATTACCTCACATTTTCAGCAAAACTACAAATGAGAATCTATGTGCTATGTAACCAGAAGTAATTTAAATAAAAGCAAAATATATATTGACTCCTACTGCCCATACAAGAATAGAAAAAGGTGATTGAAATATGCACCTTTACATTTTTTTATCAGGTAATGAAATTGAACATATCATGATTCTTCCTTTTTGACTATTAGATGTTCATCTAAATTTAATTCCTGATTATGTAAAATATTTCTTGGTATAAGCATCTTCATATCCATCTAAGTAATTCTCAATATTTTGAAAATTTTATTTAGACTGACGCACTCCTTTTTAGTGTAAGCTGCTTCAATTTTAGATGAAAACGATTGTTATTAGTCTTATCGATCAATTCGTGTTTCCATAGTTAAGCATGAATGGCAATATCTTACTATCCCAACCATAATTTCTCTGCATCATTTGGTTCAAATGCTGTTTCTTTCAAAGGTACATTCACCACTACACACATAAATTGACAACTAAGAGAAAGAAATTTTAGCCCAATGTTGCTTATCATTATTATACATATGGCCTGGCCAAATTACCATGTCAGATTTACAGTAAATAATCATACCTACAGGGCAGTGCATCCCACTTCTAGGTGTCTATCCAAAGAAATTGAAACCAGGATCGAGAATAGATCGCTGCATTATTCACAGCAGCCAAGACCTGAAGCGGCCTAAGGGTCTATCAAGAGATGAATCGATAAAGGAGATAATGTATTATTTAGCTGTAGTAAAAGGGTGGGGGTTCTTGCTGTGTGTGACAACACAGATGAGCTGGAGAATCCTAGGCTGAGCAAAGTAAGCCAGACACATACTGCACCAACTTACGTCCCGGTGACATCTAAAACAGCAAACTCCTGTTTAGAGTCTGGGATGCCCACTGCCAGGGACCTGGTGGTGTGGGAAATGAGCAGTTAGTCAGAGGGTACACACTTTCAACTAGAAGATGAGTGGGCTCTGGAGTTCTAGGGTATAGCCTGGCATCTCTAGGGAACAACACTGGCTCGTATACTTGAAGTTTGCCAAGACAGTGGATCTTAAGTGTTCTCATCACAAAAAGAGAGAGGGAGAGAGAGAGAAAAAGAGAGAGAGAGAGAGAGAGAGAGGTGACTGTTGGGTGATGTATGTCCATGCACACTGCTGTCACTTCACAATGTGTACAAATGTCAGGACATCAAGGTGCCCACTTTAAATATAAAGATAACTGTGGTGTCCGTTACCCCTCAATAAAATGGAAAAAAAAAATCGAGAGGCTTCAAGATGGGGCCAGATTGTATAATCAGGCTGTTTTAAAACAGGGCAGTTGTGTTTAGCCCAAAACTCTCACATTTCTATTTTTAAATAGACATGATTATGCCAGTGGTTGAAAATAATTTTGTAACTGTATTCTTAATATACACTAAATCTAATTTCATCTAATAGTAATTAGTATTTATCAGTAATGTTAAAACTTAGATAAATAAATCATGGTATGATCTATTTTCAGCCACGTATTAATGTTAATATAAAGTTTAAATATTTATCATTCCATTTGTATTTAGTGACCTCCCACCTCTCTTCCAGCAATGAGCTAAATTAATACCCCATGAAGAACAGTTTTGAAGGACTAGAATAAAATCTGTCCTATTTCATGTTTCTCCAACTTTTATGCTCATATAACTTGGTAATTTTCAGAAAAGTTTTTCATAAAAATTTCATTCAGTCGACTGTCTTTAGTAGCCATTCAGAGCACTGAGGTATGATTTGTGAGCAGCGTCCAGCCTTGGCTGTAAGAGGACACAGGCGTGAAGATGCATTTTTACTGTTGCACTGGAACGGAGTGACGCAGGCTAGCATTTGCACGTGGTCACTTTCATGGGCCACCCCGCCGCTGTGGAACGTGGGCTGGTGAGCTGGGGTGTGAATAACGTCAGGTGTGACATCCAAGTTACCACAAACCATTATAAGTACCAGGCACTGTCAACAGGTGGTGAGTGTCTCGATGATGAACTACACTATGAGCATTTCATTTCTGGCCTAGGCTGGGGCAGTGCGTGCATCTATCCTTCCATCGAGGAAAGGGATTCATGCCGCCCTCCGCCCCGACCCATACACAATATTAGAAGGCAAAGATACACACATATGTATGCACAGTATTTGTTTATTTACTTGTCTATTTACTTTTGTTTTACAAATATTCCTGCCTAAAAATTTCTGGCTAAAAAAACAAAATTTCCTGTAAGTTTTATTCTTGCTTTTTAAGTTGGGGTGTCTTTTTCCAGTGTGGAACAACAACAACAAAAAACATGGCCTGGAATAATTTAAAACTAAACATATCATAAAACAAAAAACAGAGCTGTACCACAAAATGTAATGTCCTCACTTAACAAAAATCATGCTTTGTCGTCACTTCTGCAAGGGATCGATGGTGATGCTGGTCAGAACTCTTAAAAATTAAGGTGAAAAGTATAAGCTGATACGTACTACAAAATTTAGGTTCCTCTTTCCATCTCAGTATTATAGCCAACATTTAGTTAACTCTCTGTCTCATCTATCGTCTCCCCACCTATCCACCTATGACTTGAATTCTCCAAGTTGATAGAATACCACCATGTAGTGACAAGTCTTCAGTGGCAATTTCTTCCTTCCTGAGGCAATGTACAGGAAACGCCGTGATATTATGCCCTAACTTGGTGGCAAAGAATGAGCTTTAAACTGTATTTATGACTAAAGATTTCAAAGAATGAGTAACAAATGGCACTCTATTCAGCATCACCAAATGTGTACTTTAATTTGTGAGTAAAGATGATATGGAAGGTTAGCACTAATACCTACAATATCCTCAACAACTTTTTAAAGATATCCCCATTAGTAAGTGGAGAAGAGTCATTTACTTTCTTAGTTCCTCAGTGAGTCATACTTATTGTCACTTCACCTTCTTGGGGTGCATTCGGTCAGTATCCCTCTTCACTGTGGCCTGTGGACATGACGGATATTATGATGTTTTGTAAAATTCTACTTACATTGCCTTCCTTTCTGTTCTTTAGTTTTTCAACTTTCATAAATGAATACTTACATTTTTGCTTGACAAAAGATTTTGACACAGTAGAAATAAGACAGACTTAACGTGGTTTTATTCTGCCTCCACTGACCCCTGACAGTGCTGTCTTCTGCACACTGGGGGCAACAGGAAGTACCTCTTTGGGTCATGAGTATATTTATATAAAATGCTCAACATCCAGCTGAACCTTGCAGGCCAGAGCTGAACTTGACTTCTTTCTAACTTAAAAAATTTGATAAAACTTCCATGTGAGAGGAAGAGTCAGCATAAAAAATCAGCCAGATGAGTTGGACATTAGAAGTATGAATCCAGAGCCTTCCTTGCTCCCCGGCTGTGCGCCTAGCTCCCCAGGCTGCAAGGCCATTCAGCTTCTACAAGGGCTTGCCCTGGGGGGGAGGGGCTGCAAGCAGGATAAATAAGCCCAGGTTACTTTTCAGCCCTGCCTGCCCTGGCCAGTGACCCTAGCAGCTGCTGTAGCCCACCGTGGCCCCAGCTCCTGTGGGATAGCCCTGCATCTTCAGCCCACGCTCTGGGCTCGCATAACTGCCTCCTCCCTTTATCCATCCAGCCTCAGGGAGTGAGTTTGCTAGTGCTTAGAATGGGAGGGTTGCTCAAATGCCATGGTCGGCAGCTTGTATCTTCCATCGCCTACCTAATCAATCCCCTGGAAATAATTCCCACTGTTTAAATACCTGGAGTGTTTTCCATTCTCCCACTAGGACTCGGAGTTATAATTAATGGTTATGGCTGAATACGGAATGGTGTCCTATAAGGCTAAGTGAAGGAACTATCTGAAGTCATAAAGCAAAGAGCAAGTTACAACCTAAACTCAGCATTTGGAGATGTACAGTTTCAGAGATGTCAATATTTGCCTGATAGATGTTCCATAAGGAAAGAATAGAAACAACGTGAGTAAATAAGAAACAAACAGCAAAGAAAGACTCCTGTACTGCAGGCAAACACATTCTCCAGATTAAATAGTTAAATACTGAACAATGTGAATGAAAGGAAACACACAGTTAGTGATATTCTAGTGAAATTTCAGAATGGTAAGCACAAAGAATCATTCTTAATGCTTTAAAGAGAATGAATGGATAAAGGTGATCTGGAAAAGTTAGAAGATTCAGATCAAAAAGAGATACTTCTCAATAGCCACACTTAATATGGAAGAAAATGGAGACATTTCTTCAAATTTGAACATGAATTACTTGGAGGCTGTAATCCATTAAAACTAATATTCAAGGCAGAAAGCAGAATAAAGATATTTTCAGACATGCAAAGACTCCCAAATTTTGCAAACCAGACATTGTACCAGAAAGAATTACTCAGAGAATCATTACAAAGAAGTAACAGAGAAAGGTTTGGGAAAGAAGTGGTAAGAAAAGTAAGCATTAACTAATGTAGTTAATCCTAGATAAATAAAAAGGAATGGTTTTTTAAAATGCTTAGCAACAATCTGAAACCAAAATTTAAGATGCATATAACAGGGGAAGCTGCAAGGGATGTTTACTGAAGTTGTACACAGGTAGCTGGTTTTATTGTTGTTCTGATTTAACCTAATAAGAATTGTCATTATTTTCTGAAGAGAGATAAATGTAAATCCATCTTATTTTTGAGTAAATATTTCCCATGACCAGTTCTTGAGAGTGACACATAATTAGAACACGTTCATTACTCGGAGATAAGGAGGCATTCTGCCAATAGGAACTTAGGCAGAGAGGGGCTAAGTCCCTTGTCAACAGCCTTAGATCTGGGAAATAGAAACTAGGATTCATCCCAGGCACTTTAATCCCTGACCCTGTGTTTTAAATGCTACTGCCTTGAAAATATATATTCTTACCAGGGACTAATGGAACAAGGACCTGTAAGGTCACACAGATTATCTTAAAAAAAAACTAAAAGCAAATGGATGCAATTTAAGTCCTCTCTGTCCATGATGGAGCAAAATGAAAATTCATTAACAAAGAATATCTCCCCAGGTTTTCACACACACACACACACACAATCTTTGAAATAACTTGAGGTAAATCAGAATAAAAACTGAAAATAAAATCTATTTGGAAGTAAATGATAATTAGTGAATAGGTCATTATTTCATATAGGCCCTTACTGATGAAGTTCGTAAAGCAAAATATATAGCTTTAGTGTCCTGAGAGAGGGGGAGAGAGAGCATGAGAGCAAATGATCTGTGTGTTCTTAAGAATCTACAGACAAGCAGCAAATTAACATAAAACCAAATGGGAGTAATGAAAATAAAAGTTGCAATTAAAGTTTAAAAAGCAAACAAAACCAAACAGAAGACATGGTAGGTAAAAGATAAAAGTCATTGCTCAAATAGCCCCAAAATTATCTGAACCTTTGGCTTATCTGATTAGAGGTAAAGAGAGCAGGTGAGCAAATGGCCACCAAGAAGAAAGAAAAATGTCCTCCATTAAAAATGTGAAGAATTTAAAAAAATGCATAAGTTAAAATGTACAGTTTTATTTGTACAAGAAGTTTGGTAAACTATCCAAAAACATATGATTCTCTAGGAAAACACAAGCAAACATCAATCAAAGGAAAGTCCAAAAGTCCCAGTTTCGTGGTGAAAGAGTTGTCAGAAGTCTCTACCTAAACAGACAAAAGAACACAAAATATTACAGCATTTAAAATAATCCTTTGAGAAAAGACATTCCTATATTGTCGTCGTCATTGTTACATAAACGTTTCCTGTCATTGGAAAACAGAGGCACTGCAATGGGATATGGCTCCCCGGATACCAGGACATCAGGTGGAATATGCCTCCCGGATGCCCAGGACACGAGGAGTCCCAGGGAGGTCGAGCCGTGTGGCATTGACTCTTAGGGTAACAGATTAATGAAACAAAACAGGTAGGCAGAGGCAGATTCCTGTATAAATGTGGATCCTGCTTCTGATCTTAGTGATCATTTAATCCAGAGAGAAAAAAAACATAGCTTCACTCCTCCCCAAAACTATTGGCAGATTTTCACATCCTATTGGGAAAAAAGTGCACTTTTATGTAGATGTGTCACAACATTTACACAGTAATTCTCATTTGGATTAAAGAACAAACACATAAAATGATTATTCAAGAACTCAGAGAAAATAAAACGTTTATTCCTTAATGGGAGAGGCATTTATAAAGCAAGACATAAACCCTGAGGCCACATGCATATCTGAAAATAACAGTAATGTGAATTCTCTGTTAACAAAAACGTGATAGACAAAAACAAATGGCAGGGGAGAAATATTTAAAAATATGTAACAGTGGGGTACCACACAGAATATAGGGAGTTCCTATAGTTGAAGATAAAAAAAACGAATCAATTAGAAACTTCTGTATAAATAAGCCAGGCAATTGAAAGAAGAAATACAAACCCCAGTACATCTGTTCTACTGAGATGAGAAGTCTGGTCAAAATCAAGGAAACAGCCGAGGGCAGTTCAACCTGTGAGGTAGATCCATCATCCATACATTGTTCTGGGATATTTTTAAGGATAAAAAGAAGATGCAAATCAGAAAATAAAAATAAGAAAAATGAGGCCAGTGGTAGGAGAGCATATAAGCGGGGACTTTTACTTTAAAAAAAATTTATGTTTCTGCATTGCTTTTTTTTTTTGCAATTAGATACATCTGTGTATTATGTAAAAAATGGTGAAATACTGCCATTAATAAAATCGCCTCCTTATCTGACCTCAGGCTTTGATACTAAGATTTAGAGTTCTACTCTATCGAAAGGAATGAAGCTGGCCCCGGACAGCTGCTGTGGGGTCATCCGAGGGTCCGTCCATGTACTGATTGTTTCCCAATTAGGAAAACAAGACCCAGTGTCCTGAATATACTTTTCTGTAGCCTGCATTTACCATCGTAGGACGCAGATGGGTTTCAAACCCAGGATTCACAGCTGCCCACCACTCCTATTCACACCACCCTTCTTTATATGGATTTCATTACGTAAAAAGAAAATACCACATTTATCAGAAATCAGTGACGTCAAAAAAGATTGATTCTTTATCATTAAAATAAAGGGACACCTGGCTGTACATATGCTCTTACCGTTTAAGAAGAGCAGTAGTGTATTTTAATGCCTCAAAAGGATCTCACAAAGTTGTTCCAATTAAGTCTAAATGAAACTACTTTGTTCAAATTGCAGATGAGAGATGAAAAAAAAAATCCACATGTGAAGAAAATAGCAAGTTCTGTTTCTTCATCACTCCCTACCTTCTACTGACTCAGAGAATGTGTATTTCTACATATGGTGCTGTTAGTGGGACACTCATCCCCGTGCTTGAAATCAATTTTGGTCTTACCTCTTGGAATAGGTCCAGGAAGGCCGTCGTTTTCCCCCTTTCCTCGATAACCTACCATCTGTGTATTTGCTAAAATAGAATATAAAAGGGTGAATGTCGACTGTTTCATTCAATGGATAACGTGAGACTGAATTTACACAAACAATGTAGACGCATTTAATTAATTCAAACTTCCTGGATTGCTTGACTCAAAGAGCTGGGGAGTTGTAGGATATAACTTGGCCATTTCTCTGAAAACTGTTTAAGTGGTTTATGAGCATTGATACAGGCCCTAACTCAAAGACATACTTTATTCACAATCCTAAGAAATTTGAATTCAGCATCTTTTAACAAAGCAATTTATTATGTGATGAAGCCATGTCCTAAGAGATGACAAATAAATTGTGTGATGCTATGGTTTTCAAGGTAAACTGCTTAGAAAAATATAGTTTACCTCCTATACTGCTGGTGGGAATGCAAATTAGTCCAACCATTGTGGAAAGCAGTATGGAGGTTCCTCAAAAAGCTCAAAATAGAAATACCATTTGACCCAGGAATCCCACTCCTAGGAATTTACCCTAAGAATGCAGCAGCCCAGTTTCAAAAAGACAGATGCACCCCTATGCTTATCACAGCACTATCTACAATAGCCAAGAAATGGAAGCAACCTAAGTGCCCATCAGTAGATGAATGGATAAAGAAGAAGTGGTACATATACACAATGGAATATTATTCAGCCATAAGAAGAAAACAAATCCTACCATTTGCAACAACATGGATGGAGCTAGAGGGTATTATGCTCAGTGAAATATGCCAAGTGGAAAAAGACAAGTATCAAATGATGTCACTCATATGTGGATATAAGAACAAAGAAAAAAACTGAGGAAACAAAACAGCAGCAGACTCACAGAACCCACGAATGGACTAACAGTTACCAAAAGGAAAGGGACTGGGGAGGATGGGCAGGAAGGGAGGGACAAGGGGGAAAAAGGGGCATTACAATTAGCACATATAATGCT